>JAUYWG010000066.1:0-31405 GCA_034779775.1 Enteromius afrohamiltoni | reverse complement strand
TAACCACAAAAAAATATGAAGTGCATGTTATTTTTTTATGCTAAGATGTTTTTCATTGCAGGTTAATATGCAGAAAGAGCTACAAGTCAGTCACTAGTATGTTTATTTCCCAGACAAGTGAGAACACTGGGTCTCTGTGTGTCCCGATCAGCCAGACAGCAGCAACATTGGCTCATCCAATTGCAGACTTTTTGGTGGGACTGTCTGTTTGCCCAATGGCAGATGGAGAGAATACTTGGAAATGCTTTTTGAAAACGTCGTTATTTTTGCAGTCCAGTTTGTTGATGCTAGTGGCAAAGAAATCTCACATTTCAGCTTTAATACCTCTCCAGATTTAAAAGAAAAACGCAGTTATTCACACATTTAGTATGTTTATTTTAGGGGGAACTAAGACATATGAGCTCAGTGTAGAGCTGACAGTGTGCAAATTGAATGAGAAATTGCTATATTGGAAACGATTGACTCTGTCAATTAAAATTGTTTGTGTTGGCTTATTAGTATGGACTTAAATTAATGATTACATTTATAACTCTTTTAGGCAATTCCGTCTTGTAATCCTGTCTCATTTGAAATGTATGTTTGTCTCTATAGGCAATATTAGAGCTTAAATCTGTTATCGAGCCAAGCCAAATCAAATGGACTTGTGAATTAATAAATCTTTCTAATCTGAGTAAACATTTGTATACTGTTGCAAGTTGACCTAGAATCAGAAGTAAAAAGACGGGTAATTTATCTTTCACAGTTTCACAAATACAACTAGACATTTAAACTACAACAAACAACAAAACACATAAAAAGACGCATCTTAATTAAAGAATTTGAAATACTAATGTACTTAAATGTAATGGTGTCCAGCTGTGGTCATTAAAGCCTTTTGTCTTGTTCTGAACTTTATTGTTATCCAGAGGTACACAGACAGTATTACCTTTGTGCGATCTAATGCACAGATGTTGACTTCCCATACTGTCTGCCCTAAATAGTATGCCAGATAAAGTTTTTAAAATCATAATATGTTGAAAATAGTATGCATATTAAAGGTGCCAGGATGGTACACTATTTCTGCCAGATTTCCAAAGTTTATCTGTGCTCTTTGGGCTTATTTTGCCCACAACCCCTTGTGTCCTCCTTTTAAATTGTAGAAAATAAATGCAAGGCCAATGTTGCCACATGTAAATGTAGGAACCTAAAAGTTAAGCTAAATTAATTATGGAGCTCAATACAAGCACTTACATTCAAATGCAAATTGCATGCGACAATACTAAACACTATAAAATGTCCCAATACTGTTACTGTGCTTTTACAGATTCAAAAATGTGCTTTTTCCAATCATCAAGTGAGAAATTGGGGATTGTAAAGGCTATGTTCATTCTGCATAATTCAACACTACCTGTACTATTGCTGCAGTATGTATACAGTGCAGAGTATGCAAATTTTGTCGCCGTCCCTCATATGCAGAGTAAAAGGTCATATGATGGTCATGTCAATGCGTACTCATTAATTATTTTTCAAATTGTAGGCAGTATGCTGTGCCATATTCACTTATAATAAGCAAGTCTTCCATTCTGAACATACATAAACACGTCACAGTTTTGGATTGTGCAAATTGTAAGAGAAAAATTGGGGAAAATGTTCACGCAAAAAAGCATTAGTGTTAACTTGTGGCCTGGATGAAACCTTTAAGACTTGCACTAATGGTAAAGGAAAGTTCTGTGCTTTGCTTTTACTTTAGGAACTAAGTGGTGATTAAGTAATAATTAGTGAATAGAAATGTAGTCTATTTTTTTTTGAATAGATTATATTGTGTGTCACAGAAGTTATGTAAGCGGGAAGAATAAAATCCTATTTAAATAAATTTAAATAAACCAAGATATCTTTTCCCCAAAACAGAGCTCTGAGTAGCACTTGTAAACCAATCAGCCAGACGGACTAAGTAAAGTTTGAAATTACAAGTTATTCCCTTGTCTTTGAAATTTTTGGGGGTAAACAAGGCTTCTGTACATATGATCTTTATTAATAACAGTCCTCTGGATGTTTTGAGGTTTGTTTTTAGAGAACTTTCCTCCACGTTCAACTATCGACTGCTTTGGGACGTGTCTTGATGGATCTTTTCCGTAGCCTGTTGTTTATTTTGCCTGTTGAGGAAGGTAATAACATTGACACAAATAGATTTGTTGTTGGAACTTTACACTACAGAGCCTAACATAGTAACTATGCTGTCTAGTGTGTGTGGTGTATACTTACCTCCTATGCATTCTACTTTAGGCTCCTCCCACTGACCGTCAGGTAAGCAGCGTACCACTGAAAGGTGGCGCTGTGTGAATCCACTGTCACACTGGTATCGAATGATGGAATTAACAGGATAGCTATCTTTGCTGTTGCCTAACATCTTGGCATTCTTCACTTCAGGAGGCGATGAGCATGTCACTACAGGAAAAGAGTAAAACAGCAAAAACATTTCTCTTGCTATTAAAACAAGTTTATTTTAGTTTATTTTAAATTAATAATTACATAAAATATCTTGATGTAGCTGCACTATAATTTCTGTAAATTAACACAATAAATATCTATTGTGAGCTAATTGGATAGGGCTGACTTGGTGCTGAAGTTAATATCTGTCACCTCTTCTTACCAGGTCCACTTTTGCAAATAAAAGGAAGATGATAGTTGCAGGGTACATCATTCCACTTGCCATCCTCATGCCATATCATTACGACACAGTCTTCTCCAGTGCTGAAGTAATTATCCGGCTGATTGGGCCTCCAGTTTTCATATTCCTGCAGTGAAAATAGTACTGTTACAGTGACTTACAGCAAATACCTGCATTAAACATTGCTCAATTTGGAAAGAGTCTCAGAAGTAGGTGTGCTCACCAAAGGGCTTCCGTCTGTCCAGCGAAACTGATTTTGCACATCCTTGTCATGTAGTCCAATCCATTGATAGTCACGAGCTTGACCTAGGTGGTTTAGAAATGTATAACCACTTACATTTAAATAAACAAGCAGGTACATATCATTTATTTAGATTATCAGATTAAACTCACTTTTTACAAACTCTTGTTCTTGTTGGGAGGATATGCTAACCAGGTGAGAGTTTAGCTCTTGACAGTGCTGCTCAGCACTGGTCCAGGTCTCACGCTCCTCAAAATAGATATAACAGCTGCCCATGAACTCCATCCACCCCTCAGCACATCCCTGTACCGCTGACAACACAGAAGAGACCACGAATTGTATTGGTTTTTATTATGTGTTTTTTAAGTGTGGCTAGTTCTAGAAGACTTGCAGGACTGACAGGCTCCCTACATATTAAACAGGGTATGTCTGTATATTTCACTTGTCAAAAAAATCCTCTCAAATGTCCTATTCATAAATGTACCCTATGATTTATAATTTTAATGCAAGGTATTCAAAAACTCTCTAAAGTCCAGTTTTGATCGCAGGGATTAGCAGAAGCTGCTAAAGACATATTCATCTTAATTAAACATGTTAAAAAGTAAGTTGTTGTACACTGGTTAAATAACTTTATAAAATTACAGTTTTGCTCAGTCATTACCATCAGTTACAGATGGCCCCTCCATGGCTTTTGGTGTTTGTAGTAAAGCTGAAGGTGAAGTAATGAGTATAGAAGTGGTGGGTGGTGTTGTGTTCAGTGGTGACTGATCAGTCACATCAAATGCATCAGTGATGACATTAAGTTGCTTATGTCTTTCTGGTAGAAGATCAACAGTTTCATTGATAGTCCAATAGTCTTCATATGAAGTACTATTAGAAAGGGATATGGAGAGGTCCTCAGCATAATGTTCTTGACTACTGCCCTCTCCACTGATCTCCACTGATCCACGACCCTGTTCTGTCTCGATTGTAGGCCTAAACGTCAACTCGACCTCATCCTCTGTTAGAATGACAATCTTTCCATCCTGACTTTGAATGTGGCCAGATACCTCACCTGAAGGATGACTGGGATAACCTGAAACTCCAGAAGCAGAGCCAGATCCAAAGCTAATGGCAGAGCCAGACGCAAAGTCAATGATGGTGCCAGATCCAAATCCAGAGGAAGAGCCGAAACCACGAACATCAGTCAATTCAAACGGAGAAACACCAGACAATTCCTGTTTTCCAAATGGAATTGTAGTTAGATCTATAATTTCTTTGTTTATAAATGATACACCAGAGAAGTCTGACCCACTTAGTTCTTCACCACTGAGGAACCCACTTGTTCCTGAACCACTAATTCCACTGCCAAGCCCAGATGGAAGGCTTGATTCCTCGCCACTGAAGTATCCACTCCTTCCTGAACCACTAGGTCCACTGCTAAGTCCTGATGGAAGGCCTGATACCTCACCACTGAAGTATCCACTCTTTCCTGAACCACTAGGTTCACTGCCAAGCCCTGATGGAAGGCCCGATTTCTTTCCACTGAAGAATCCACTTGTTCCTGACCCACTAGATCCACTGCTGAGTCCTGATGGAAGGCCTGATTCCTCACCACTGAAGAATCCACTTGTTCCTGACCCACTAGATCCACTGCCAAGCCCTGATTGAAGGCTTGATTCCCCGCCACTGAAGAATCCACTTGTTTCTGAACCACTAGATTCAATGCCAAGTCCTGATGGAAGGCTTGATTCCTCGCCACTGAAGAATCCACTTGTTCCTGAACCACTAGATTCACTGCCAAGTCCTGATGGAAGGCTTGATTTCTCACCACTGAAGAATCCACTTGTTTCTGAACCACTAGATCCACTGCCAAGTCCCAATGGAAGGCTTCTAGCTCCACTTTGTTCCTCTCCAGATTCTTGGTCCCCTGATGAGGCTGAAGTAATGATAATACCACTGCTGCTACCTTCTCTTGCCTCCACTGAGCTGCCTGAGGTAGAAGTCTGCCACATGAGTGTATCTGCTTTTTCTTTGTACCTCACAAGGTGACCTGATCCTTCCCCACTTTGGTCAGAACTGGATATGCTCCCACTGTGTATTCCACTCCCTGAAATGTACCCAGAACTGGAATCAGGATCACCTGATGCTGAGCCTGAGCCTGATCCAGATCCAGACCCAGACAGATCCACAAGCAAGGGAGATACAATTGGACGAACTGTAACACACATCACAGAAAGTTAGCAGATTTTAAAAGACATTAATAAAGTAAAGATTAGCAATAGCAAGTGGCAACATATCCAACATACCAGGTCTCAGCAGCTCTGTTATATCCGTCATGTTAAGATCCCTCTCCATCTTTGTTGTGTTCAGCATATCCTCATCAAGCAAAATAGACAGATTTGCTGAAAAATAAACAAGAATCTCCAAGATCAACACCCAGTCTTGCCTTTCACTTCAACTCATACAAACAGGTTTAAAAGCTGCCATACCTTTGATGCAGTATGCATCATATCTGGAGTATGGGTTTGGGAACCCTGTTTGGTTTGGTTGAGCATAAATCGTGTGCACTCCTGTCTTGTTTTCACCACAACCAAAGCCTGGGTTGCGGACAGCATAGCGGACACTGCGATCAGACAGCCAGCCTGGACTGCACTTGTGGAAACCCTGATTCCATGAGGCATACAGTTCTCCAGTTGAGGCAAGAGTAGAACCCAGTTTTCTGCAATGGGCAACAGCTTCATAGTAGGTAAAGCCTGCTAATGAGCTAACATGGAAGATCTCCCCTAAGGAATAAAGACTGAACAGTGAGATCATAGAGAATAAATGAAAATGTTCATTGTTATGTCATGAATTAATCCTCACTCACCCTTTATCTGGTCCATGTAACAGTACACATCATACCGCTCATGTGCAGGCCTAACATTGTAAGAGCGTATGCCAGGGAGGTCCTTCAGATCTCCAGAGCACTTCTTTTGAGGATGGACAATTGGATATCTGAAAAAGGTGTTAAATGCTAAATGTGTTGATGTTATTTGATCCAGGATTCCAGTTAATTCAACAGAAACAAATGCAGTTAGCAATATACTGTATAGGGCTGTAAAAAAAAATCTTACCTGACAGTCTGGTCCTGTAGCCAACCTGCACTGCATTGATGAAAGCCAGCTTCATAAGCTGCCTGAAGAATCTCAGGGGTGGCTATGACTGCTCCCATCTTCTGACATGCCAGTTGTGCTTCCTCAAAGGTGTAAGCATAGCGTCTGGAGTCAGCACGGTAGTGGAATACCACTCCCTTAGTTTCTAGGGGCAAGGAAAGGTATTTAAACTCTGTTGTTTGTACATGTTATTAACATCTGCTTTGAAAATCAGTTGAGACACCTCTGATGTCCCTGTAACTTTTACTACTTTGGCTCAATTACTTTCAGTTGTGTTTGGGTGTTTACACTGCTAATTTGATGTGGTTTGATATCATACACTGGATTCAGTTTAGCATACTTACCAGCAGTGACATTTTCCTTGGGAATCTCATGTTTCAAGTAAGGCAGAGCCGTGGCCACATTAATAATGTCCTCCTCAACCTCCGTTATGTTGAGAGGTAAAGGAAGAGGACTTTCTGTACTTGTGGTGTTAAGAGGCTCATCTGTCGCCAGCTGGCCAAGGGCCTCCACTTTTGTGGTCACCTCCTCTTCAGTATAGTCTGACGGGCTTGAGGTGACTGTAGCCACACTGATCATGGAATCCGTGGTAGTGTATATTTTAGGAAATGGTGAGGTCTTTGATAAAACCTTATCTTCTTTTTCTAAAAAAATAATTAAAGCTTCTGAGAATTGACAGTTTATTGAATCATAAGGGGACACAGACCTCCTTGAATGCTGAATTTTGGAACAATAAAATGGTGAGTAAATAAATTTTTCCTTTTTGAGTTTACTGTAGTGACAATATGATATGATGTTCTGAGGGGTGTAAAAGTGATTTGGCAAACAAAGTACAAAAAAAGCTCATTCCCTTCGCTTACCTGCGTAACAGATTGCATCATAGCGGGTGTCTGGGTATGGATAACCAGTCTGATTTGGAAACCGGTAAACCGTTCGCACTCCCAGAAGCCCCCCACCACACTGGGGTCTAGCTATGTTAATGGGGTATCGCACACTCCTGTCTGCTAGCCAGCCAGCGTTGCACACATCCATACCATCCTTCCATGCTAGGTAGAGTTGCCCTGTGGTGGCCAGTTGGGCTCCCAACTTTGCACACTGGTCTTCAGCCTCTGCAAAGGTGAACTTCTCCACAGACATAGAGTAGAACACACTGCCTGGGTGATGGGGAGAATCCATAAAGTAAAAACACAGCAAAAATACACCAAATAGTTACATTTCAGTTTGGAAACTCTGCCCGAGGTACCTGACATTTTCTCTGTAAAGCAGTACACGTCATAGGTCTCATTGATGTCTCTGACTCCATATGTCCGTACCCCCGGGAAATTCTCTTTGTCTCCATAGCAAGGCTCCCTTGGTTCATGAATGGGATACCTGTGGAGAATTGCATAGAATCTTATAGTTATAACTCAACTAAATGTTTTTTTTTAAATGTTTTAGTATAGTTTCCATTGTATTCACTGTGCCTTATACACTAGCTTATGACCACCCATGTTTGTAAGTGGTTTTTATTTATGTTGTTATTAGATATTAACCTTTTCACATTACCTCACAGTTTGGTCTGAAAGCCAACCAGCATCACATTGATGGTATCCATCATCATAGGCAGCTTGCAACTGTGCAGGAGTTGCAATAACAGCACTGTTCTGGATGCAGGCTGCCTTTGCCATCTCAAATGTCAAGGTATATCGGGTAGAAATTGCTCGGTAGTGAAACACAATGCCTGTAAAGATTTGAACCACTTAATTCTCATGTTCAGTTATTTATATCTTTAATAATTGTACTTATTTAACTGAACAGTTTGAAAGTGCATTACCTTGGACTTGCATTTCTACAGAATCATAGTTATCTTCAATACCCTGCATGACCTCACAGCGGTAGGTTCCGGAGTCACTGGAGTGGAGTTCTGAGATCTCAATGGTGGCGTCAGTTGGCACCATGGGGTAATTTACCATATGAACCCGGTCCACGTAGTCTTTCTCAACCTGCACCACACCCCCACTGGCAACGAGAATAATTGATATTCTGCCCTTGAAGATGTAGCTCCACTTAATACGGTGGGTAAGTGGGGCAGTGGTTGGGGCACCAGGGTCCTGGACAGTGTTGTCCTGGAAGTAGCAAGGTATTATCATGCTTCCCCCCAATAGGGGATGCAGTGGTGGTTCCACGGGGATACTCACACTAATGGGGCTGTCCTGATCTGTAAAACATAATTTTATTTTGTAATTCTCTTTCACTTAAAAGCAATAAATCTTAGCTTATCTAAAAAGTTCACCTACCAGCCATGTCTCCAAACAAGATCATGCCGGAAATGGCATGGATGTACGCATATAGCAGAAGCCAAATCAAAGACATGTTTCACCTTAGAAAGAGAGCAGATGCTTTACATTATTATTGATACTTAACTGATTTGATATTTAACAGTAATGCACTGAACTAAAGCCTAAGCTTTAAAGCCTAAAACTTAAGTTGGGGGTAAATAAGGTACACAGATGTCCCTTTAAGACTACTGGCCCAGTAACAAGCTGTTGAACCCCTAAAGGTGTGGCATGTAGGGCACACTAGACTGAGCAAATCACTCAAGCCATTCCAAAGGGAGTTTCTCCCCGTTTCCGAGGCTTTACACGGCCTGACTGAGCTACTGTACTCCTGGTGGAAATTTGGAATAGATTGGAAACATTACATCATTAACTCACTCTCCCATTTAAACGTTCACACGTACACTCTCTTTCTCCCTGTCTCCCTCTAAAGAAGAATAGTTCACTGTTTGAGCCACAGGAAATGTTCTAGGCTTGGTAAGTTGAATTTTAATCAATGCTCACTGTGAAATCTGTTTGGGGAAAAAAATATTTCCCTGTATGATGTATAAATACTGAAGTTCAGTTTGATAATGAGCACAGTGCATCATTCACTATTTTGCTTAAATTTTTTTCCCTCTTGGCTTTTGCTCAGGTTTTCTGAATCAAGCTGTTTTAAATGCACTGAGTGACTGTAGGAGACCTCCATCCTGGCACGGCCCTGAAGTAGCTTTTTATCTCCCACCTCTAATGCCTTACTTGCTTCTGTTTTACTGGTTTATATGCCAGTAGGATCAGAAGTAAGAACAAAAGACCACTTCCTATAAAAGTAAGCGATAGCTTAAATGTGCTTTCACTGCTCTCAGACAAAAAAATATTTTATATGTAATGCTGTTTATTAGATATTTCATAGATTCTGTGCAGAAAATGTTTTAACATCTCACACACTCAAAAAGGTTGTGTGTGGTGAGAAGCGCCACATTCAACATATGCTTGATAGACGGAAATATGTTAACTCAGCTGTCTGAGGTGAGTCAGGGAGGATCTCCTCTGTCATGATTACATTCTACATTCAAGATTACAATTGCATTTAATGAATATGAATACATTTTTTTTCTTTATAAAACATATCTGCCTACTGCTGGCTTCTTGTGAACTGCATCTGGCATTCTTTAAAATGACCAGTCACGTGTTCCTTACAGATGCTGTTTAAAAAAATGCAACTTGATGTCTAAAGCTACATTCTGGTCTTGACAAGCAGAGGTGGAGAGAGGACTTCCACAGTATCTGCATTCAGCCAGTGTGGTATGTTCTCTTCCCATCAGGCACAGGCCAATAAGCAGAGTTCTGTTCCTGCTGTGGTCTGTGCTCATGGATGCAGACCTGCATTAAAGCCAATGTAAACACTCTGCTGTATTCCATAGGAGGCCCTAAATCACCAAAACCCCAAGAGAGCCACAGGACCAGAACACTGTCCACATTCAACACAGTGGCAGATAACTCCCATGCTCCAACATGTTATGGTAAAAGTATGTTGTGTTAATCATCAAATCACGACTCATATGCACACTTGCAATCATTTTGGAAAGGTATCTTTACCTATGACACACCTTGACAACCTTATCAGGAGATTTTTCATCCAAGATGAGAAGATAGAGAATAACTAATATTTAAAATGCAAATGAACAAACCGCTACTTAAAATTGTATGCAAAAAAACAATATGCTTACTCAAGCACCCAAGGTACCCAAACTTTAGTGTAATTACTTTCCCAAATATGAGAACAGAACAGATGCTATCTAAAATTAAAAAATATTATTCATTCATTCAGTTTGATGAATTATTTAATTATTATTTAATTATGATGCTTTATAAGTACTGAATAGTAAAAAGAGTAAACTGAACATTACAATTAGTAAAATAATAAAATAACAAAACACTAGAAGTTCTAGACATGTAACCAACAAAATTTGATACATTTTAAATGATGGAATAAAATATATAATGCACATACATATATTTAATAATGTATTTAATGTATTTAATAAATTATAATTAACAAAAGATTAAAAAAAAAAAACTTACCAAACTAGTAGTGTCCCTTTATGCTTGTCTTATGAGTTTTTTGCAATGTCCTGTGTCCTGCATTAATCTGTAGGCTGGGAAATTTCTAAAATCCTGTGTTTTAAGACTGCTTGCCTTCCCTGTGTGAGTCAGGAGCAGAAAGGGATCTAATTCAAATTGGGCACAAGTTTAGCAAAGTGAGTGGGAGAGAGAGACAGAAAAGGGCAGAGGGAGGCAGAGAGGTGGGAGTGGGGACTACTGAGTGCCACTGAGTGGCATTTTGAATGTTTAAATCATAACTTTAGGGTAGACTAAGGTTGATAGGTTGCCGGGGTTGATTGACACATGAGTTGTAATAAGGTGCTGTCACAAAAATTTTATGTTTTTGCCCACTTTACCCACAATCATTGATTCTATAAATACATTAAAAGCTCAAAATGTGTCAAAGTGGAAATAACTTTTGGATTTTTATGGACATGTTTTAAAAAATAATTTGCACGGATGTTTAGATGAATGATAATGCATATAAATTTTATTTGTATAAAATATATGTATGTAAAAACTAGGAAAAATGTATTGTTTCATTTGATTTCATGTTGTTTTGCAGCTAGTTGGTTTGTTTTATATTGGTTTAATCACAGATAATCAACAACAAAATTAAAAAGCAACCCCAACCCAGTTTCCCCTTAATGCCAGTATTTTAACATCACTAATATTTTCTATCTAGGTCTTTTTGTTTAGGTTTTTTATTCAACTCTAAAACACCAAAAGTGGTCATAAGGGTCATTGTTTTATTATTTTGGGTTACATACAATTAATGTAATGAATATCATGAAATGTGCATAGTTTTTCAGTCTTCATCATCTGTTGTGCTTCACTTGTCAGTTATGTGGAAATATCGGTCTTTGCTTCAGTTTCCTGTTTAGTACAGGCTTTATAGCTCTATTGTGGGCCTTTGGTGTGGTATATTTAGAGACGCTGGTGAAACTTGCAAGAATCTCTCAACTAAATATCAGTCTATGTCTGATGGTGCTGGAATTTCACAGTTCAAGCTTTAAAGTGATGACTCACCAACAGAAGCTGCTTTTCCGCACGTTTTTGAAGACTTATACAGTATGTGAAGAAACTTGCTTTGCCCAATAGGCGGATAATATCCTTGAACCAAACAAGTTTATTATCTTGGCTATGCAACTCAACTTGCCTGCTATCGAGCGTAAACTCAGTAAAACAGCAGGATAGAATCCATCACCCATACTTAGGTTATATATGGTCAGGAAATGAGAAATTATATTGTTTTAAACCCATGAGCCAAGTCACTTTAAATGCAGGGAATGTGCCACAGGAAGTGTGATAAGACTGGATAATTATGTGTAAACTTTGCAATGACCAACATTTCAGACATTAAATAAAACAGAATCAGTACAAAATATTTTTTCCTGCCCTTTTCTGCAGACTTAACCATATACAGGTAGATTGTTCTAGTAAACGTTACTTTCTACAGATATATCTGTGAAGTCTTGAGTAAGGACCCCCAATGAGCTGATACACCTTGTTACACATGCAACATAACCAAAACCTGCAATATATTCACATGTGTGAACTCTAAACCATGTGTGTAAAACAGAAATGTAATTACAAGGAAAACCAAACGACTCAGGAAGGGCCAAAAGAAAACATGTTGTGTCTGGTCACACAAGCCGTGCTTGTTAATTCTCATACTAGGACATTGTTGCTCTAGTGTGTACATTATGAATCAAACTAACAACCTTCGAAATCTTATGAGTGACCATTGAGGTATATTTCAAAAAGTCAGTGAATTGCAGGTGTTGTCTGCACTTAACGGTAAAAATCTGACTTTTATAACACAGTATAGAACAGTTATAGTTCAGGAGATTGAATGAGGTGGAGGATGGGGTGAATTCATTAGGGCCAGTGTTTTACGTCTCCCTGGGTACTAGTTAACAGTCATGAACCGGTAAAGCAATGACATCATCTAGATAGGAATATCAATAGTATATGTGTCGTGCTGCAGGTTAAAAAGCTCTTAAAAATAATTATTGCTTAATAATTCTGTGTAAAAGGAAATTTACTGACTACAGTTCAAATGTGTGTAATAATTAAGGTTTTCATATGTTCTTAAAATAAATATTTTATATTTAATCGTTTATACTACACCCTGAAGCTTTTTTGATCAAAAAAGAAAAATACAAAGTGTAATATTGTAAAATATTTGTATTTTATTGAAACATTGATACACTAACATTCAAAATTTTAGAAAATGAACATTTTTTGCAGAATGGACACATTAAATTGATGATAAGTGGATGTAAAGACAATAATAATCTAATAATAATAATAATGACATAATCATTATGAATAAATAAATATTTTATATTCATCAGAAAATCAATATATCATGATTTCCACAAACATATTTAAGATGTGTACAAGATGTAATAATGTAACATTAATAATATAATGTTAATGTTATGTAAATTGTAATATACAATTCCACATTATAGAATTTAAATATACGTGGAAATGCAAGAATTCCTCATGTTTCTGATTCAGTTCTCAGGTCTCTGAACAGAACTTGAAGATGAACTGACCTTTAAAGATGAGAGAGATGTCATTCAAACCTTCATGACACAGTATTTCATTGTTCACAGCAGGAGTACTGCAAATCGCAATGTTTGCTCAAGTTCCTCTCTAATATGAAAACGAGAAACATGTATTGCTTATTTTTCAGACCAGCATGTGGATGGAATGGAAAACAGTAGTGTTTTCTTTAAAGTGACAAATTTCAAGGACTGCTGATGCTTCGTTTTAAATTTTTTTAGTATTGGTTAGAAACATTTTTAGTGGCTAATGTTCATAAATGACTGAAATATGGCTCAGAACCTCTCTGTCACATAAAGACAGACAAACTGCCTCAGAATTAATGAGATGGTTAAAGATTCGAGTCAATTCGTGAGTCATACTTGATTGCCCTTGACATTAATGATCGTATTTTAATGATCAAGAAGTTCATTGATGATCGCTTGACATATAATGGAGCACTCAGAAAAGGGCAGAGTGTAAGAGATGAAGTGCTCTAATAGCCCCAAATTGGTCATATTTGAATCATGCCACAAATGATAATATTAGACCTCAACCAACAGCCAGACCTAAATATGTGTCAAATTTCTTTGATTGATTCTTCCTCTTTGGTCAAATTTAGTGCCAGTGTTTTGAGTCGGCCTGTCTTCACATTTAGCTTTTGGCAAACGACAAATGGAAACGTGATTCATAGTGCACATAAATACACTTGATGTCTGCTTCATGTCTTAATTTGGCCTGTGTACCTATGAAATGTTTAGAGACCATGTAACGCTTGATTCATAATCATCAGTGTTCTGACATCTCTTGACATCTTAACCTTAAAAAGCAAGATCGTATTTAAACTGATTAATTATTCTGTGTGTGTGCTGACTGGAAACAATCGTACATGATCCAGCACAGATTTTTTTCTCTGTATTTTGTGGCGAACCCAATGAAATGTGATCAGTTTTGTATAGATGCTGTAGCGAGTCACACATAACCGATTGTCCACTTTGACCCCAGCGCAGGTCTCGAACCCAAACTCTCATCACTTGCCCCAATATGACGCAGGGCCTGGATTTGAACAAGCTTGCTTTGACTGACTTCCCATTTGGCCTGCTCAACAGGGTATTGACACAGCTTTTCGGCGTCCGTTGAGGGGGAAAAGCACTCTTTTTTACTAGGCTTCATTTAAATGAATGGAGGCATTATGAAGATGTCACAGCCCCTACTGCTCTATATAAGCACTCAGTGACCAGCTGACGGGTTACAGAGAGGTTATTTTTTAAACTTAAGGTCTAGAAATTGTATTTTATTATTTATTTTTAGATAACTTTTTTTCTAAGCTAATTGCTTTACATTGAAACAGTTATTTTATTCATTGATTATTATTTTACCGTTGTTAATTTTTTAATTAATTTTGTATTTACTTAATTATTTATTTAACAATAATATGTAGATGACATTTGTTTTATAGACATTTATGCTTACAGTAGCACGCCAAAGTAATTCGCATACCCTACTTGCATATTACAGCCATTAAAATAATCATTATTGAAGTGCTATTGAGTTATACATTGTCATACATTAAACGCAATAGATTAAATATTTATATTTTTTATTTAAATAAAATGAAATTTTAAATTAGTTGCTGTAGGAATTACAGCGTTAAACAGTTTGGTAATTTTTTTCTAGTAATAATTTTATTGTAGTGTAATTTTTAAGAATTAAGAATTTAATTATATTTTGATTTAATTTTGTCATTATAAATCATATGCGTCTATTTTTACATTTATATTCATATTTATCTTCATAGTAGCATAGTTTTTTTATTTAATTGTAAAGCTAAATATATTTATATTAACAAATATTATTTGTTGCATTTTTTTTAATACTTTAAGATCAAACAACAATTAGTCACTTTCTATTTTCTCTATTGAACAGAACACATGCTGGGTTAAAGTAAGTTGGTTTACACATATTTACCCAGCGCTTTCCTCGGGCCCATAGCCTTCCCAATCCACCAAATATTCTAACATACCACCGCGATGTTGAGAATTCAATATCTCCTTGACCTTGTAGATGGTTCCTTCTTCCATGACTAGAGGAGCAGGAGGGGGTTCCTCAGCTGGGCCAGACTCTTTGGGGAGAGAGACAGGGTCATGATAAGGTTTTAAGTATACCACAAAACCAATTTATATGTTAAGTGAGGGACAGTTGATTACCACAGACAATCAAAAATCTATAAATGTATAATAAGATAAGCTCTTGATAAGCTTCCACTCGATGAGTTTTTCTCTCACAAATGTATCCATGAGCTTTTCTGAAAAGGAAAAATACATTTTGAATTACATTACTTACCAAAAACCTTTATTTATGTATGTAAAAATACATTAAAAACCACACAAACATAAAATCACCTCACTACCGTTGTGTGTGCGCGCACTTTGAGATGTCGAACCGATTCCTTTTTTCAGGAAATTGTTGCCGCAAAGTTATAATTATGTCAGTTTTTAATAATTAATAACAAAAACATTATAGAAACTTATCTTAAAACAGTTGAAACCAGACCAATTCACCATGCACCGGTCAAACAATAACAATTTTAAAATAAATAAATATAAATAAAATCAAAAATAATTGGAGTATATGGTAATGTTAATTGTGGGACTGACCCGTCAACATATTTTACTTTTCTGACCACTTGACGGTTCATATGTCAGGTTAACTGCAATATTAATCTACTGTATAAAGCCTACTGTATCAAATGTGATACGTTCATTTTTAAAGCCTCTACAAATTGTCAACATTATCATAACTGAATCTGCTTGCATGCCTTCTGTTTGATAGTTTACTAAATAATATGTATCAATATTACTTGATAATTTTTATTAACTTTTATTAACCATGAACTTTTTGGTTATCCATATTCTTTAAAATATAAACATAACTGTTTTTTCATTTATTATATTTGATTATACATTATTAATTCATTTATTATTATTGTTCTTTTTTTGCGTAAGCATCAATATGATATCAAGAATCTTTCAATCATCATTATATTGATTTGCCTTTTTTTTGTAATTTTCATTAAAGAAAATATAGAGTATAGAGTGACAGTTGATATTTATGTGCATTTATATTCATGTATATGCATATCAATTATAGTCTGCTAATATAGTGTTTTATATAAATATATATATATTACAAACTCATAAATAACAAATAGGCCTACACCAAATTGCATATGTGTTTTTATCGCTTGTTGCGTGTTCTCGCTATATAGATCTTAAAACCGTGATGTATAAAATGTAATGCAAAATCTAAAGCACATTTTATTTCGATTTTTTTATGTGTTAAACTCATTAAAAATACCAGGCTGTGTTGTTTCGCCCGTCCTGTAGGTGGCAGTCGTCTGTGGGTAGTTTCCGCGTCACGGAGCACGAAAGACAGCGCTGCTCAAATGTTTAGTGAGTGTAAGTTCACGCGGAGCTCTAGTTTCACTCTGACAGCATATGAGGAAGTTAAACTCTGTCCGAGACCGAGTTACTGTTTCAGCAAGTGAGTATCCTGCAGTACGAAGCGTGACATGTCGCAGTCATTTCTGTGTATCATATATCGCATTGTAAAGTTTGCGTTTGTAGGCTTAGTTCGCTGCGTGAGTTTAAATGAAGTCGGTTGAGTGATGGCTTGTTAGACTGAATCGCCTGATGATGCGATGAGAGGATGTTGTATTCCTTATGTTTAATATAGCACTTTCTGCCTGTAGCTCAAGTTTTCTCTTCCCTATTTAGTCCTCATTGTGTTTTGATAAACAGAAAAGGATGCATAAGAGCTGGTGCTTATGAGTTGCAGTGCACTGCGTTCCTGCTCGACTTCTTTGAGTTCGTCCATCATCCAGCAGCCTGGCATTTGGGCTCTGTGTATCCTGCCCCCTAGTAACTACTTTTAAGGCAGTGTGGATGTGACTCTTCACAGTCTGACACACTTTCAGTAGTTCATGCTCTGCTCGCAGGACATGTTTTATCATTATGGTTGGTTTGTAAGGTTGGTATGTGCCAGTTGCATGCTTGTGAAACTGAAAAGTGGCCTACAGTGTTTACATCTCTCATGTTTGAGTGCCAAAGACGCACTTAAAGGGTTGTACAAACAACGCAGAAAAGAGAAAGAGATGAGGGATGTTGAACATAATACTATTCAGTTCTTCTCAGAAGAAAGTAACTATAACTGAGTTTGACTTTAGTTGAGTAAAAACATTTAGTATTTTCAGTGGACAGGCTTTTACCATATAATCCTAGTTTGATTAATCTTTCATCCTCGACTTTTTAAAATTCTTTTTATTCGGCAGTATAATGGTATAGTAATGATTTTTACTATAGACTGGTGATTATTAACTTTCTAGTTAATTATTTACCATTTTTGGACCAGTTAGTTAGGCAGTTTAGCAAGATTCATATTCTGCAGTGGCAAGCTCTTTTGATTGTGCCCCAGTTTTATTGCTGTGTGTATTATTAATGAATAGTTACATTAAAGCATTCACTTTAATAATTGCACTTTTCTCCAGTTAACTTGCATGTTGAACAATTACATACTTTTGAACAAGTTGATAGCTTTTAATAAATAAATAAATAAATGGCATATGTATGTAGGAGCATATTTTTCAACCTTTTTGAGAATATATGGTTCGCTAAAGTCCTTGACATTTATTTTATTGTCAACAAAATGCTAAAAACTAAAACATAATTTTAAATAAATGTATAAATGACATTTTTCAAAAATGTTGACATATAAATAATATAAAAATAAAACAAGAAAAACACCAAAAGATTTCTATCTTTAAATAAATCATTTTATCTTTAAAATGTTGTAAAATTCGGTTTGCCAAAGTCTTTTGGATGTATCATATTGTTAAAAAAATCAATAAATATTAAAAAGCAATTTTTTTATTTGATTTTTAACAATTTGGTTCTATTTGCTAAAATCTTTAACAATAGGCATATTTTTGTCCAAAAAAAAAACCAAGCAAATCAAACCAACACACAAATGTGTTGCTCTTATCCTCTTTATCTTAATGATAATTTTTATGACAGAAATAACCTGTTAAGTAGTGGCTGTCCTCCCAATCATAATAAAAGCACTTCACAGGATATGATCTCAAAGGTCGTTGGCTCGCTCTGTTGGAAGCTGCTGGACTGCTAGATTCATCACCACAGGATCATGTTGGCATGCTGCTGATATGTCCTGGACTCTGATTTGTTTCCTATGATGTCAGATGGAAATTGGCTGTCCATTTTATTGATCTGGAAACAAAGACAAGTTCATCCAAAAAAAAAAGTTGTCACCATTGAGTCGTCATGGTAAATTTGACATGGTCTAGTTTGAGCTGTTTTTGCCGATATGGTGAAAGTCGGTGGGCTCAAACAACTTTTGACTCCATTGACTTTCATTGTGTGGACAAAAACAGTTTTTATACAGGAAAAAAAATCTAAATATCTTACTTTTATGCAACACAGAATAAATAAATGCTTTCAGTTTTAAAACTTAAAGCCAACCAATGACATTAGTTTAGGGAGGAGCTATCTTTTTTTTTTTGACCCATAGCAGATAAGGGCATGTTTAAACATTTTTTTTTTTGCCGTTCCAGGAATGGCTTCACCTTTAACAAGGCTATATAGACATAAACATAATGGAATTTGTCCACTTAAGGCTGAAAAATAATAAACACATACAGACATTTACATAGGGCGCGTTACATACTTGGACATACTTGTTTGACATGTTTGTTTAACACAAAATCAAGATTACACAACCCAGGAGAGGCCCTGCAGAAGGCGTCAATGAGGTTCTGATCAGTGTGAGTTAAGACGCTTACTTCAGTGCCCTCGAAAGACTTGTATCTTCATATTATCTTTCAAGGATATTGGACTCTGGTTGGTTTGTGGCTTTTTGTAAGTGATAGTACCATTTATTTATGAGTTTGTTTATCCATGCGTGTGTTTTTCCTGACCCTGGGGCGCTGTAAATGGCTTCCTCTCAACTTAATGTTCCCTGTCAACACATCCACAGAGTGATGAGTTATCTTTGGAAGCTGTAGACCTCAGCATTTGATTCAAGTCTTACCCCTCCCCCAGATTCACCTCTGCCAGTGGCCCGTGGCTATTATTGGGCCCTAGATTACATACTAACAGTTTGTAGTATTCTTACAGACCGTGAACCATATCGGATGAGCACATTAATTGTATTTCTGGGTTATAGATTGTGTTAAAAAGTAGACTCGGGATGGTTTGGATTAAGCAGCAGTGCAGTGTTTGTTTAGAGGCATGGCTAGCATGACCTGTATCAGCGTGGATATGGAAATGTGATCTGGAACAGCATATATATCCAACAGTGCATGCTTTCCCTTGCAGTCAGCATATTGGAAGACATGGTGTGACTCTGGAAGACTTGTTAAAATTTTTATTAGTATAATTAACTTTATTTAAAAACATCTGGAAAATGAATTAATGTGGTACAAAAAAGTGTTCACACTTTAGAATAAGGTTATGGATGGATACATGCATGCAAGCAAGCATAACAAATATTTATATTTAAGCTATACTCTTTGAAATAACAGCATTTGAAATGATGTCTGTACTGTCACGTTTTGATCAATTTAATGCATGCTTACAAAGTATTTGTTTCTCATATATTGTCTGTTGGCTCTTTATTGCAGATAAGAAAAGGAGTGGATTTTTTTTTTGTGAGAAACTGATCAGGATTAGCTCACAACATGTCCCTGGATTTAGTAGGATGACACCAAATCTTTAAGGATTAAACACACCGTCGTTTTCTAAGACAACTTCAGCATTAAGTCACTTCTGGACCCTCCTCTGACTGTATTACGCACCTCGTCTGTCTAATGTTTCCACCACTGAGCTTCAGCAAGAGATGGTGTGCTGGGAATTTGGCTGTTTGATAGAGACTCGACAGAAATGTCGAAGTCAAGTGGACAGGGGATGTGCAACAGCGAAATTCCCCGGTTCCTGATTGGAAGCGACGGTGGAGAAAGCAGAGAGCTGGATGACACAGACATGAGGAACATCTCAGGACATTACGGGGAGGAGGAGGATGAGGATCAGGTACAACAAATAGTTTGAGCCAGCTTTTTTATTTATTTATTTATTTTTAAATGCGTAACTGATGCTCAGGTGATATCTTCTCCATTTAGTCAGAACGTCAGGTTGTGGTGGGGATCTGCTCCATGATGAAGAAATCGAAATCCAAACCAATGACTGAGATTCTGGAGAGGCTCTGTAAGTTTGAGTACATCACTGTGGTCATTTTTCCAGAGGAGGTTATTCTCAATGAACCGGTGGAGAAGTGGCCGTTTTGTGACTGCCTCATTTCCTTCCATTCCAAAGGTATCTGACATCACACATTGATGCACACAATCAGCTTGCCATATTGTCTTGTATTAGAGCTCCCTTCAAAACAGAAATGAATCACATTTAATAATCTAATAAAAAAGAAAGCAGTTCTTTTAAATTGTAGTATTTACAATTGTAATGTTAATTTTAATAAATAAATACAGCCTTTAAAATGTCAAAAACTGAAGACTCAAAAATTGGATGCTAACTCTTGCAAATGGATACAATATTTCTTTTCTCATTTTGAAGGATTTCCCCTTGACAAAGCAGTAAGTTATGCCAAACTAAGAAACCCCCTCCTTATCAACGACCTCAATATGCAGTATTTCATTCAAGACAGGTGTGGTAAATCATTGTCTAAAATATTCTCGACATGTAAACATTGTTTTGAGAGTTGAATGGGACATACAGCATATGCTCATGGCTTTAGGAGGGAAGTGTACAGGATTTTACTGGAAGAGGGCATTGACCTTCCACGCTACGCAGTGTTAAACCGCGACCCCGACAGACCAGAAGGTAAAGATTATTACTTTGGAGAAAGAATTTTACTTTGAAGATAAATCTTGTTTTTATTATTATTATTTATTTATTTTTTTAACAAATATTAATGTTGTCATTTTACTGCTGCTATATTATAAAATACAACTATTATTATTAGTAGGGCTGTCAAATGATTAAAAATTTAAATCAAATTCATCAGGATTTTCAGTGGATTAATCATGATTAATCACTATTTGCAACAACATCTGAATCCTAACCATTTTTTTCCCTGAAATGCACACCAAAAGATAAATAACAGGACACGGATACATCATTTTCATAATATGTCTGTTTATTAACACAGCCAAATAATGGTGGTTTAAATCAAGCTGAAGCATACCATGATATTTGTCTTTGCGATGAGAGCAATCTTTTACCTTTATTCCGGTTTCACACTGCACGCGTAAGCGGGGTGTATGCCGAGCAGAAGCAGCGTGCGCCGATTGTAGACTGCCGCTTCTGCTACATGCTGTCTTTACCAAAGTGTTAACAAATTTTATTTGTCAGCAAAACTCACTGTGACGCTTGTAAGACAAATTGAATACTCATTTTTGAAGTAGTAATATTTTATTTAATAAACACTACAACCATCTATCTTTTTTATAGTCATATTATACTGTATAGTGAAACATTACGGACAAATTATGTAGCCCTGCAAATAAGCAGAGAAAAGAGGTTTAAATCAGTATTGCAATTTTTTTTTTTTTTTTTTTTTTTTTTTTACACATTAAGATATTTTCGCAACATCATATGTCTCTAATATACTTTCCCTTGTGATGTATTTTTTGGATGAACTGCATTTTAAGTTCCTCACAGTGTGTACATAAATACTCTCTGTATTGCGAAAGATTGTGACATTTTGACTTTGCGACATCAGAATGTAACCTGGTGGAGAGTGAGGATCATGTGGAAGTGAACGGGGAAGTGTTTCACAAACCATTTGTGGAGAAGCCTGTCTCTGCAGAGGACCATAATGTCTACATCTATTACCCAACCTCTGCCGGCGGTGGTAGTCAGCGTCTCTTCAGAAAGGTACAGCACTAATAACTGCTAATAATTTTAGATGTGTTTGGTGTGGAGCTCAATTTGTCCTCTCTGTAGATCGGCAGTCGGAGCAGTGTGTATTCTCCTGAAAGCACCGTGCGTAAGACTGGATCTTACATCTATGAGGAGTTCATGCCCACAGATGGCACTGATGTTAAGGTAAACCTGTTTTTTCGTGCCTACACTAGTGTTTGTGGGGGCTGGGTTGTTTGTTTATTGTTGATGAATGTTGTAGGTTTACACAGTCGGACCTGATTACGCTCACGCCGAAGCCCGTAAGTCTCCTGCTCTGGATGGGAAAGTGGAGAGAGACAGTGAGGGGAAGGAGATCCGCTATCCTGTGATGCTCACTGCAATGGAGAAGCTTGTGGCCAGAAAAGTGTGTCTTGCATTTAAGGTGAGTCTTGCCAAAGAAAAACTGTTTTGTCAGTAGCTGCAGGTTATGAATTACAATGAAAATGTTTTTTGTCTCATAATGTCTTTCCAAACCAGCAAACAGTCTGTGGTTTTGACCTCCTTCGGGCAAACGGTCACTCCTTCGTTTGTGATGTCAATGGCTTCAGCTTTGTAAAGAACTCCATGAAGTACTATGATGATTGTGCCAAAGTCCTGGGGTAGGTGAGGCCGGGTTGTCTGTTGAAAATCACAATTTTTACAATTAAAAACTACATAACACACTATTTTTGTCCCCAAATTTATAAGTAAAATTAAGATTTTTGGGCTCTTATACATCAAAATATAATATTTTACTAAATTAGTTACTTGTTGTTTCTTTTTAATTATCCACATTATTCTTTTTTATTGTCAAAAAAAAATTTAAAAAAAAAATATATATATAATTTTTATTTATTTTTTGTAAATTCAAGAAATACATTATACTTTTTTTTTTTACTTTTTTTTTTTTTTTTACATTTTATGTTCTGCTCATTTGTTAATTTGAAATCTAATCTGTTACCAATTTAAACTGGTTGACTAGTAAACTAGTCTAAACTGGCATACTGGTCTCCTAGCCTGTTAAGGCTGATTGGTTGACCGGTCTTATAGTGGTTTTGGTAACTTTTTAACTGACCACCACGCTAAACCTGCTAAACACTTGGCAGCTTGAGCCAGTAAAGACCTTGCTGATGCAATTCAGATGGTTTTAAATCAGCTTAGCAGTAATAAACAAGAAAATAATAGTATTAATGTAACAAAGTTCTTTAATTATGAAACTAATGCAATTTCTGTTCTAAAGCTGCTCTAAAAAGACAATAGTGTCATTATCCAGTTCAGTTTAGTCCAGTTTTGATTCAGTTCAGTTCTTTAGCAGGGTGAATGTCACAAAGTCCATTGGTTATAAGCTACAGAGCAGCTCTATAGAAGGCAATTCAGCACAGAAGTTTCATTCCTGTCGTTTAAGGTAATTTCTAGATATTTCAGCTCACATTTGATGTCTTTCCTTTAGGAACATGGTGATGCGAGAGCTGGCTCCTCAACTCCACATTCCCTGGTCGATCCCTATGGAAGCAGAAGACATCCCTATTGTCCCCACTACCTCAGGAACCATGTGGGTGTACCATTCTTGTCCTAAGGATATTTTTATATCTCAAAGCTTTTATTGTGGATTCAAGATTATTAAAACCAATGAGGTAGAATTAAATTCTTACTATGTGTGTTGTTGCTTTTAAACATGTCGTTTCTTGTCTCAAGGATGGAGCTGCGTTGTGTTATTGCTGTAATTCGCCATGGTGACCGTACGCCCAAACAGAAGATGAAGATGGAGGTCAGGAACGCCCTGTAAGTGACGGATTCTTACAGGCTGCTTTCACACTGCAGCTACATATTGGCATCACTTTTAATCTGACTGCTTGCATTTTGTAATGCAAATGAATTACATTACAATTAATTAAACTGAATTTAACTTAATGGTAATTTACAGGACTCATTCCTGCATTTATAAAGTGGTTGTCACATCATGGCAGGGTTAAAGTTGTATCAATGATTGTATTTTGTCTATGATTGTCGTATTTTATCTGCTGATTATGTCTGATTCCATTTCTCTCAGGTTTTTTGAATTGTTTGAGAAATATGGTGGCTATAAATCTGGAAAACTTAAGCTGAAGAAACCAAAACAGCTCCAGGTGGGTCTGTTTTGAAGTACAAGTGATCTATGTGGTTAATTTATTTTTATGACAAGTGCTACTTGTTCTGTAGATGCAAGGACCAACATAATATTTCAGATTTATAACGGGCATGCCTCCAGCCCTCCTATGATTTGCTTTGTATAAGGACAGGAATTTGGACCACAAAGGTTGAACAGGATTGAGCTTTCTTCTTTAAGCCACATGTAATGTCTGGAATGCTGCAGCCTTAAAATTCATTGGCATGTCATGAGACTCATGAAATTAACCGTGTGGAGACTTGGCTAAAGCATTGAGCTATTTGATCCTATCTGTGACAATGTGTAGTTGTGATTTGTACATCATTATTAAAACCTGAACACTTGATTTGATGTTTTACAGGAAGTGCTGGATATTGCTCGTCAGCTGTTGGCAGAACTGGTCCTACATAATGATTGTGAGATTGAGGAGAAGAAATCCAAACTAGAACAACTGAAGACGGTTCTGGAGATGTAAGTAAACTGTTCAAAATTTCAGTAGTACCAAAACCCTTCATTTCAAGTTTATGGAAAGCTACTCTACACACACCCTCATCTCAATCATTTCTAAAATGTGTTGGATTCCTTCTGTCAACGGAAATTCTCACTTCTCTTTTCACATCTTCTGGCACAAGGCCTTGCTGAAAGTATAATAATATCCAGATATATGGTATTTTTGATTAGCTTCAGTGTAGATATTAGTAGGTCCTCTTGGAATGTGCACAAATTCTTGCATATTTTCTATACATAGTTTCATCAGTTTAGCCAAAAAACTACTTTTAAAATGAAAAAAAATTATGCAATTTAAAAAAAAAAAAAAAAAAAGTTTACTTTGTCACCCTTTTCATCCCTGAGTAGTTTGCACCCGTTTAATAAAGTAATATTCTAAAATAATAACAATGTAAAATTGTAAGTTATGAGTTGGAAATACATATTTTCAATGTTAATGAAATATCAATGTTAATAGTTGCTTAATAAACTAAACTTAATGCATTTAACTGTAACTAGATGTGCACTGATGTTTCAGTTTGCTCAGTACAGAAAAGTTAATAATTGTTTATTTTATGGTTAATACCTGATGAATTGGAAAATATTCTGTACTGCTTAGAAATGTATTTTCATAGGTATTAGCACATTATAAAGTACAATATGAACCGATATCAGTTTTGAGATTGGCTGAAGATTGCATTTAACAGTGTTTTTCTTTTCTTTTTTTATTATTCGTTTTTTTTATGATTAACTTTATTTGTCCATAGATCAAAAAGTAAAAATGAGGATCCATTATTGTCCACTAATGACAAATGAAAAAAAAAGTCTTTGGATTTTAAAATTTTAAGGCAAAGTCACAGAACAAAACAGTTTCTTTGTTGTTAACATGACACACATAGCCAAAGCTTGCATTACTATCGCATCTTATAGACTTTATCATCATGGATGCATATTTCAGGAGAAACCTGATATTTCATGAAGAACTGAATGTTTGTAACTGACTTAGTGACTAGTGTGACCTTGACTCATTTGCTTCCTTAGATGTCCTCATATGGATGAGTTTCTTAACTTCATTCCTTTTGTCTCTCTTCTCCTCTCTCTGTGTCCCTCTTTGTGTCTTGGCCGTTTTCTCCAAAGGGAATCCAGCCTGAATGATAATCAGTGCGCACCCTCATATTCCCTGTCTCTTTAGAAAAGCAAGCAAAGTGGATCATAACCCACATTAACCCGAGATCTTGTTCAAATTACTGACACTTTAATGAGGGCTCCAAAATTGACCGTACCTTGGAGATGAATCCCTTTTGCAATTCTGTGTGGCATCTGCATGCCATTTTGATAGTTTCTAATCTCTCACGATCCCTCACTTCCTCCCAGACCCCCTCACCAAACTCAAATGAGGCACCTAATCAACACATTATCGGTTGTTCGAGGTCATGGATTAACTACGAAACAGGTGCTTGGGGAAGTGCTTTGCTTTGGGTTGATTAAACATAATGCAGCAGAGCAAATTCACTCCAGAGGCAGTTTCTGGTTAATAAGTTGGAGATCAGATTTAGACCTTTTAGACCGGATTTAGAAAAATTGTAAACTACTGGATGCACTGATATTACATATCTGACCCATATTAATGAGTGGATAATTATTTTGATATTATGGCTTGTAACCGATAACTGGCCAATATTAAAATTCAGTTTTGTAACAATAAAAATAATTTTTAATTTTAATATTGGCCAATTATCGGTTATAAGCCAGAAAATTGTGAAATAAATTGTCTCCTACTCTCCGCTGTGTTGTGTGACTTAAAAATGTGCCAGATCTCAATAATAATTTAAAGACTGATTATATTATGATTATATTTGATGACAAATGCAAAATATCGGTGTTCTGTTTAAAGATATGTAAAAGCAAATTTTTTGACTCTTTAAAATGCTTTTACTGTTACTTTTGATCAATTTAATGCATCCTTTCTAAATAAAAGTTTTCTTTTGAACATATTTTTATGCTTTAGATAAAAGATATTTTGAAACAACATTTTATAATAAATTTTTAGAGAGTCAACTCTCCAGAATTCCCCACTCTCTGCTGTATTATTTTACTTAAAAACGTGACACTGTTGCAGATGCCACGTTTTATTTCTCCCAAAGCCTGTTTTTCCTGTAGAGACAGTCCTGGTATGGCACAGATTAACCCCTGCCAGCTTGGGAAGGTCACTCAGAGACATGTTTCCAGAAACATGGAGGCCACAGAGCACCTGCTAGTGAGCCCAGTGCTATGTCTGATGCGTGCTGTCTGTGTTGATCAGTGGGAGAATGCTTACTAAGAGGGGGTGGTATGTTTATGTTCCCCGCCCCATGTATTGTCTTTCAGGTATGGCCATTTTTCAGGGATCAACAGGAAGGTGCAGCTGACCTACTTGCCAAATGGGCAGCCCAAAGCATCCAGTGAGGAGGAAGGTATGTGTACAGTATGTCTATGTGTTGACTCAAAAACAGCTGTTGCACCACTTTTGACCTCTCGGTGTCTGCGGCAGACGCTTTGAAGGAGGATCCGTCTCTACTGCTGGTGCTGAAGTGGGGTGGTGAGCTGACCCCAGCAGGCAGAGTTCAGGCTGAGGAGCTTGGACGAGCCTTTCGTTGCATGTACCCTGGAGGACAAGGTATCACTCTATACTTGCACCAGCAAGAAAGCTGTACTAATAAACTGATACAGTGGCCCTAAAAAGTATTTTGAAAAATGACTTTGTGCATACTTGTAAAAACTTTTAAAAGGTTTTTAAAAGATTTCACAATCTTGCCTTTTTTTTTTTGCAAATATGAGTTTACGTTTCACAATTCAAATTTTTTGGAATGAAATAAAACTCGCAGTTCTGAGAAATTAAGTGAGAATTGCAAGCTTATGTTTTTTTTTCCTCAGAATTGCGTGATATACACAAGTCTCAGTTGTAGGATATAAACTCACAATTATGACTTTTTTTCTCATAACGACCCAATAACGAGTTAAGTTAGAATTGTTATATACAGGCCCGGTTTCACAAACAGGGCTTAGCTTAAGCCAGGACTAGGCATTAGTTTAATTAAGATATTTAAGCTACTATAAAAATGCCTTACAAAAAAATATTACAGGTGTGCATCTTAAGACAGAACAATGACACGGACATGTTTTAAGATATCTTGTCAGAGCAAGATGTTTTCATCTGAGACTGCTCAAACATGCAATTTAGTCTGGGACTAGCTTCAGCCTTGTCTGTGAAACTGGGGGATAAACTAGCAAAGAACATAATCAGTCTTTTTGGCCCTTACAATTGAACTCAATAGTGAGTTTATTTCCAGATTCAGTCAGAATTGTGAGATGATAAAATTTAGCATTTGCAAAAAAGTATTACCTTGTTATTATAACCTTGCTATTCTTACCTCGCAAATTAGTTTATATTTCACATTTGTTACAAAACAGTCAGAATTGAAGTAAAATTTAACAAAACTTTTTTTCCCAATTTGAAGTCACTATAAATATATGTAAAATATTTATTATAGTATCCTCTTGTAGTCAGAATAGCTTTAGATTTAAATCCTAAATAATGTGTACTTAAACCTATACAAGTAGTATTAAATCTAGATATATTGAGATTATAAAGAATTTCAAATTTATTTTTGATTTTTTGCCTCAATACATTTTTGTGATTCCAGCCTAAGTTATTTACAGGAACAGATTTACTGAGATCTTGATCAATTGGATGCTTCGACAAGATACTGTCTGTTTGATGCAGTTTCCAAAGTTCATAGCTTTGTGCAGAAAACCTGTTCCACCTGCTTGTTCAGTGGGCTTGGCATACAAAAGCATGTAGGGGCAAGACTCAGGAGAAATTAATACTTTCTTTATCCCAAGTAGCACCTTTGTCTTTCAGTGCACCAGCACAAAAATACGTCTTAGCCATGCTGTCACTTTCCTATCACTTCCCCTTGACCTTTGAATTTGAGTCCATATTTGCATGCTCCAACTAATTGAGCGTAACTCATTAAATGTCAGAGTTCACAGACTTATAAAGACCAAATCATTTTCTCTCATCAGACTGAGTCAGCAGCATTTTGCAATGCTGGTTAATGTGGTGTTCTTTTACCCTGAATTGTTAACTAGACAACTGCAGGTCCCTTGGCTGTGAGTCCCCTATTGACTGTGGTAAGAACAGATTTTGGATTTGTGCGTGGACTTGATATTGGGTTTAATGCATCATCTGCCACATTCATCAATTTAATTCCTTAACATTAGGGCTGGACGATATATATTGAGCGATATATTATGCGCATCTCGTCAGTAAAGCTGGTCCATCAGCTGTTTTCAAAAGCAACGGCAGCTTATAAACAGAGCTGTAGATCAGTGACAAGCTACGCCATTGAATCACCTGCAATGATCTACGGCTCTGTGTGTAAGCTGGTGCTGCATTTGAAAACAGCTGATGGAGATTTACCGCTAATCAAAAACCGGCTTTTCTGACGAGATGCACATAATATATCGTTCGATATATATCACCCAGCCCTACTAAAATCCCTCTCAGGACGCTACAGGAACATTCCATGCTTCGCTTTTGCCATGTTTTTGTGTGAAAGATTCCATGAAATGGACATTGATCATACTTTAACATACTGATATCATAGTTCATCTGATTTTTTTGCTGATGTAGAGAATTAGTTTTTTGCCTAAATATTTCTTTTGAGATTTCTTTACAAACCTTTATTAAACAACTGTGCCATTGTTTCAACAATCTATGAGATCAATATCAAGGCATGTCAGTCCAATGTCTTGTCTAAATAGCTGTAATAAGACATAAGTGTCATCCAGATTTTTCAGATGGTTTAAACTGTTATTTGAAAGACTGTTTCTCTGCTTTTGCAGGTGACTATGCTGGCTTCCCTGGTTGTGGCCTTCTCCGTTTACACAGCACTTACCGCCATGACCTAAAAATCTACGCATCAGATGAGGGTCGTGTGCAGATGACTGCGGCGGCTTTTGCAAAGGTTTGCTGTTTTTTTTTCTGCTCTGCATGTTGGTATTACCTAATGCTTTTAGATCGGATTGATAGAAACCACATTAGATTTGCAGTGGCGAGCAAAATAGTGCTGTTCTGCTTTTTTTTTTTTTTTTTTTTTTTTTTTTGCGATGTGGTTTTTTGTATTTTATTATTCTATTCTAGTTTTATTTTAGATTTTTGTATTTATTTTTTCACAGTTTAATACAGTTTTTATACACTTCTACTTCACGTGTTTTTATTATACACAAAATTCAATATTGAATTCAAAAGTAGAATATTGTGCACTTTTTTAAATTAAAGGTACTGCTTTATGAGCAGAATTGCCAACATTTGGTTTAAACAAACTTTAAACAAACAATAAATTAAAATTTTATATAATATATCATTTTAATTTTGCTGTAAAAAATATTATGTAAAAAAATATATGTATGTATGTCTATATATATATATATATATATATATATATATATATATACATTAATTAAGTAATGTGTTCACTTTCTCAACCCTAATTACCACTGATTATTTTATATACATTTAAATTTTTAATTTATATTTCAATTGTGTGTGTGTGGCTATATTCAGGGTCTATTAGCACTGGAAGGAGAGTTGACCCCAATCCTCGTTCAGATGGTGAAGAGCGCCAACATGAATGGACTGCTGGACAGTGACAGCGACTCTCTCACTGACTGCCAGCAGAGAGTCAAAGCTCGATTACATGAGATTATGCAGAAGAACAAAGACTTCAATGAGGAGGACTACAGCAAGGTGAAGCGAGTTACAACTGCTTTTTTACAAATGTTATATACACTGAACTAGTCTTAAATTTGTCCTGTTTTTTTTAAGTTGGCTCCAACAGACAGTCCTTCTCTGGTGAACTCTATGGGGGTAATTGTCAATCCAGTCAGTACTTGTGACCATGTTCACACACTCATTAAAAGCCTTACTTGTCAGATCTGTAAAAGGCTGGAAGACCCCAAATCTGCAGGTTTGCCCTTTTCTTTGACTTCTTACTTGCAGCAATTTTGAATATTAGAAAGAAAAAAAAAAATTTTTTTGGACAGATTTGCAGCTATACCACAGCGAGACTCTGGAGCTCATGCTGCAGCGCTGGTCCAAACTAGAGCGGGACTTCCGCATGAAAAACGGCCGCTATGACATCAGTAAGATCCCAGACATCTATGACTGCGTGAAATACGACACCCAACACAATTCTTCTCTGGGTCTGGAGGACACACTGGAGCTTTTCCGTCTCTCCAGAGCACTCGCAGACATCATCATCCCACAGGTAGAGGAACCGATAAGCGTGACGAATAGTGTGAGTTTTGTGTCGTTCATCTTGCTGATAGATGCATACATCTTCTCTTTCAGGAGTATGGAATCACTAAAGCAGAGAAGCTGGATATCGCCAGTGCCTACTGCCTACCTCTGGTCAAGAAGATTCAGCTGGATCTTCAGAGGACACATGAGGACGAGGCCGTCAACAAGCTGCATCCACTGTGAGTCTCTGTACTGGGGTACTGAGTCTAATTCATGACAGAGTGAAAGATCACATTTTGCATTCTGTACTATACATCCTGTATAGTGTGTTCAATTAAAATTAGTCAATGACACTTCAGCATTCATTCATTTTACACACTGAACATGTTGCACTTAACTTTATTTCAACTTTATTGGCCATAGTTTGTTTGATGAAATGCTTTGTCATATTTTTTTACTGATATCCATTTTACTAAAACAGTTTTTGTCAATAAAATAATTTTTTTGCTTTTATTTTGTTAGTAGTGATGTAAAAAAAAGAAACAA
>JAUYWG010000065.1:2612192-2623735 GCA_034779775.1 Enteromius afrohamiltoni | reverse complement strand
ACAACACTAATAATGAGGTACAACCACGATCAGATGATAGAAGCAGGTCATTAGTAACTCTAATTAGAGCAGTCTCAGTACCATGATATGGTCTAAATCCTGACTGGAAATCCTCACAGATGTTATGCAAATACTACCACATTATCTTGATGTATAGAATTGGGGTCTGTTTAAACAAGCTGTTTTAGGGGGCCGTGGTTGAGTAAATACTTTTCTAAAGAATTTCTCTTTGAGTTTGACACTTCAGTCTTTGCTATGTTAGAGATCTTATCTATGCACTAACAGCTTGTAACACTCCAAAGAAAAAGGAAATTACATCATATGACTTCCATAAATGCCAAGTTGTTACTTTTCTCTTTTGTTGATTTGTAGGTTAATGTATTGCATACTTTTTAGTTTTAAGTTATATTTTCTGAAATAATAATTTAACTAGACCGTCTGCATAGAACAAAAGCTTTCATGTCTCAAAGATTTCAAATACAGCAAATCTTTAATTTGTTCATTGATAACTAACTTTTCAGTCTCTTCATGAGAATCCAGATGGACTGACTGATGCTCAGATCTCTGTGTGTACTGTACACAAATATGACTTGAATTTTAAATATATAAATATATTTGGTTAAACAACATTGGTATTCATATAATATTGGCGCACATGCAAAAGATAATGTCTTGAAACATGCCAAAACATGCCTTGTGGAACTGCTAATTGACAATAAAATGGTTTGATAATGTGATTTGTTTTTGCCAGAAAAACTCATTGGCAATTGTTTTAGAACCACTTGTATATATATGTCAGTATCAATCACTTCCTTAATCACCAATTCTCTGTCTTATCTTATCTTTAACTTTTATCTATTATAACTGATTTGGCATTACCCTTAACGTTATAATAAATAATCAAGCTAAGCTGAGCAAACATTATCACGTATCTGAATATTGTGATATGATCTGCAATGACTCATTTCTTTAATATGAGGCTGTGTGAAACAGGATGATGTAAGTACTTTAAGAAGTCCTTTTTTAATATCTTGTGTTAATTCAGCAGGTTTTGAAGAAAACGGAAAAGCTGAAGATGACAAAGGTCTGTTTTGACATTGAAACAGAAAGAGGTATTATCTTATTCTTCCAGACAGATGAAGAGCTCTGTGTCATCGTCACGTAACAAATGACACTTTGTTACACTGAATTTCAGAAGTATCTTAATGGACGGTTGCATCAGTTGTTTACCACCAAATTTCCGTCAGGAGCCAATGGCGAGTTGCATCATTGCCAATCGCTGTTAATGATGAAGACTTGCCACTACATGTTTTTTGCACAAATCCCACCATCACGAATTGCTCTTCACTAGTATATTTGTGAAGATGTTATCATGTTATGTGTTTTATGCAATCACAGTAATAAGCAAATGTTTCTTCTCTAAGAGAACCGTTCAGACCATACATTTTCATATTGGCCTTTAGTCTCCAGAACGCTTGTCTCTGATTGGCTCCTGGAGCTCCCGGTGGAGTTGAATCATGGGAGTGAAAGTGTCATCTTTGTCTGTGAGCTGTCAGTCCAACGCAGTCTTCACATGAGCGGAAGAGCATATCTGAGAACATAGGAACTCATGAAAGGTAAGAGATGTTGCTTGTAATAACTGCTGCCAGGGCCGTCTGTGATCTATGACAGAATTAATGACACATTAAGAGTTAAGCTGTGCCAAAACTGCAGTCTGAGGCTCCTGAAGAGCTAGTTTGTTGAACTGATCTTCTGTACGGCTGCTTTACAGTTAATGTTTTGAAGTTGATATTTATAACGGTGTATTTCTGAAACGGAAGAACATTGTGATACTGACGCTGTTTATTTCTGTGAAGCTGCTACATTCTCTATGCTATAAACATGCCTTGAGAAGTATATATTTTTTCTCTCTCTCTCTCTCTATCTCTCTCTCTCTCTCTCTCTCTCTCTCTCTCTATATATATATATATATATATATATATATATGTAAGGCAAGGCAAGGTAAGGTTTTATATATATATATATGTACGATCTCAAACTATATCGTTTGAAATTGGGTCTAGCTGTTACATAAGAATGTGTTTTATATTGTTTTTTGTGCATTATAATTATTACACTGTTTAAGTTTCTCACTGAAAGACGTTTGACTTTAAAATATTATGTCATATTTCAAACCAAGACATTCTACTGTAATAAGTTAATTTCTGACAACATGCCCTTCTGTGATGAATGAACCGTACCAATCATGTTTTTCCTAGTCAAGACATTAAGGTTTGACTGAGGAATATAACATTTTGAAATTAGTCAATATTTATTAATATTTTTCAAAAGAAGAAATTCAGGAAGGCTGTTAATACATTATGAAAGAGCATAATCCATGTCGATGAATTTGAGCTTCAGTTATTAAATTCCAGCCACTCTGAATGAGCCAAGGCGGTGAAATTATTGTAATCTTTAGGACTGAGGTAAAAGCTGGAGCAGGTTTCTGCTGTTAGAGACAGTTATCTGCTGTTATTCTGGATGAAGCATAAAGCAAGAATTTGGTTGAATTTGATCTCTGTTTGTGTGTTTTAGCCATTGTTCTCAGCTCTCGGAGAGGATGATGGCAATCCTACAGCTCTTCAGATTCATCAACTCCTCTCTGCTCCTGAGTCAGCGTCCTCTGAACGCCTCTGCAGCCGAGCAGACGGTGTACAGCAGCTGTGCAGACATGCCCGCTGTGCTCATCTTCTACCTGCTGCTGCAGTTCATTAACATGTTCCTGGGCATCCCAGCCAACATCATAGTTCTGTGGCTCATTCATAAGAACAAGGGTGACTCATCCAGCTCAGACATCTTCATCGTGCACCTGGCCATGCTGGACGCGTTCTTCTGCCTCATTCCTCCGCTGGAGCTGGCCAACATCGTCTACCTGAGCTCCAGCAGCACCTGGTATGTCCTGCGCTTCTTCTACGGCATCAAAGACTCATCTCCACTCTTTCTGTCCTGCATCTGTCTGGACAGATACATGGCCGTGCTGCATCCCATCACCTTCACCGAGCTCAAGGACAAATGGTATCGCTCCGTCTGCGCCGCCGGTGTCTGGCTCCTCACTTTGGTCTACGCCGCAGCCAAGTGCGTGGGAAACATTCCTAACTTCGACAGGGTGTTCACCGTCATGATCCTAGTGGCATTCGTGTTCATGCTCTTCTGTAATGTCTCCATTCTCTGGGCTCTAAGACGGTCAGCTCCAGGTCGAGATGAGAGACACCCAGTCAAGAAGAAGGCCTTCAAGATGGTCCTCATCATATTGGCCATCATTGTCTTTAACTACTTCCCGCCGGTGGCTCTCTTTCCCTTTCGAGAGTATTTCTCTCCAGATGTCTTCCGTTGTTATATCCACTACATCGCCTTCGGCTTCATGGACATTAGCAGCAGCATCCAGCCAGTTCTGTATCTGTCGCGGGAGAAGATTCCCAATACCCTGCACTGCTGCTCGAAAAACACTGAACTAAGCTCTGATCATGTTTACACCGTCAGTCGGTGAGCGGCGACTGGTTTTTTTCTCCATTCTCTCATGGATGGGGTTTTGGTTCTCCTCTGGCTTGCTTAGTCGGGGACACCTGATTTCTAGTGATTATCGTCGTCTTTACTACAGAGACCATCTCTGCATTTGATAAATAAAGTTTAATTCTCGTCATTATACGTTACCATCACTCTGTTCTTCTACTTGATAATGTTCAGTGCTTTGCTACAATCTGTATTGTAAAAGAGCTATATAAACACAAGTGACTTAATTTGACTTAATAAATGTGTGGCTCGTGAGAGAGTGTCAAGGGAGTTTTTGGGTTATAAGAAGAAGTCTCTGCGTTTTTGTTGTTTTGGGGAGTTAGGGCGCCTCCTGATTTCGGAATGTACGTTCAGGAAAATATAGAAGAGCCGTTGGGTGCTTGTGCACCGGATCTCCGTCACCTGCCTTGTTGTTCTGGGAAATTACACAACGTCACAGTATGTTAATAGTACAGCATTTTGATCTGCATGTGCAATTGTAAAGTGCTTTATAAATAATTCAATAAACGTTTAACCTGAACAATGTGTAATGTAACTATATTAGACTTATTCTGACAGGAATCTGCAGCTGTTTTGTGTTTAAGCAGAAGCACCAACCAGCTGACAACTGCATAATTTGTGTATACAAAATGCTAATACTAATTAATTATATACTAATTAATATACTAAATATTTACTTTTCATCAGATGCACATTAAGTTAACTGAAAAACCCTTGTTGCTTCTCTCAGGCCCCGTTTACACTAGGTGCGTTTTCGTTTCGGTAAAGTCAGTTTTAGGTTTGATATTAGCCTATGCAGCTTTAGGGATCGTCTGCAAATTTACATGCAAAATTACATCACATTTAATTTCGCCTGATTTCACTTGCAAGCACCGCTGTTATCATTATCTTATGTGTAGCCTGTTTTTATCGACTCGATCACTTTTCTGTCACTATTCCATATTCATCCCATTTTATGACAAAAGAAACACTACGATACATCAATAAACACATTTACTGAGAATTTAGCTGCATCAGAATTCAGTATGTGGACACATTCGGTTATGTGTACCCTAAACAGATTTGTGTCAGTAAATATAAGATGTAATATAAAAATGTATCTCAACTGTAAATCAATTGTTATTCTGTGGTCTACAACATGAAATAATAAAAGTGTCTGCTAAATGAATAAATGTAAATGTTAAAGAAACAATCCCATTATAATATGTACATGAAAACTTTAGAAACACTGGACGTAACTATGGGACGACATTGTGCAGCAGCTACTTTGACAACAAAAAAAAGGAACCTCAAGGTTGATTGGCCTAAATGTGAGTAAATGTAGGGCCCCATTCCTATATTTTCCTGAGGCCCCAAATTCACTAAATCTGCCCCTGCCTAGGTCAACATGGAACATTTTAATAAAATAAATATAGTCTTGACCACATCTCTACACCTAACCCTACCCTTACCCATGAGTAATGCCTAAAATCAGAGGAAATGATAGATGACTGGCACTGATGTACAAGCACCAAACACTGACCTGAGCCTAAACTTCACAAATCTGATGGGTTAATCACAATGTTGCACTTGGTGAACTCAGGTTAGTGAAGTCCTGTAGTGCAGCTGATGAAGATCTACTGTTACATGAGCGAACACTAGAGAGTGCTGCATGACCAGGAGAATCCACACCAGCGGCTCAGGTAAAGCACTTGAAATAATAGTATGAAAGCTTACAGTCAGTGGAAAAAACACCTTTAGAATATTTTTGTTTGGTATTACGAGCTGTTTGGTACGACGGCGTTGTAGTGCAACCAAAAAAATCTACAAGATTAAAGTCGTATTATTACGAGATAAAGCCAAAATATTATGAAAGTCGAAATATTACGAGAATAAAGTCAAAGTGTTACAAGAATAAAGCCGAAATGTTGATAATGTTATAATATTTAGTATAGTGCACTTATACATAATATTCCATTGTCCCTATAGTACTTTTAAAACAAAGTCTATGCTTTCAGTTTTATAGCGAAACACAAACTGTGTCTTACAGTAATGTGTTGTTCGAGCTCTTTACTGATCAGATCGCTGTATTATATACATGTATAGCCTATAGAAATATTTATTATTTGTAGCCTGTCAGACACTCAGCAACCGCAATAATGTTCTGCTTTGTTGCTTTTGTTATAAAACAGCTCATCTTTCAAATGAATGTGTTTTTATCTTTGTTTCAAGTGTATAGCATGATATAAAAGTGAAGGAACATCAGAAGGCATGGCCATAGACTAATTTACTGTGTAATGAAGTCTCATTGGAATCGGGAAAATTATTAACTTACTAAAGCGATTTCTACAACGGCGTTTTACCATAGCTGAAATCGCTTTAGTTCTTGATTTTAAGTGGTTTCTCCAAGAGTTCTTAGATCTCATCCTGGTAAGATAAAGAGGACGCTCAGACGCAACAATATTCACATATGCCTAAATTCCGGTGACCCTCTCTTAACCCAGGTCATTTACAAGTGCACTATACTAAATATTATAACTTTAATTTCAAAGATTTTCTTAAAATATTTTAATCTTTAATCTTATAGATTTGGATTTGTTTTTTTTTTTTTTTTGGTGGCACTAAAACGCTGTCGTAGATTTCAGCTGTATGTCAGGCTGTAATAATTATGTCATGTTATATTATACATATTGTATGTATTTTGCTATAAAAATGGCAGATTTTGAAAGCTGAGACTTTGGAAAATCTCCCAATCTAGGCCAGCTATTGAATATTGGATTTTGCAATCTAATCCAAATTCAGAATACTTTCTCTTGAACTTTTCTTTTCAAAACTTCAATCTGTTTAGATTACTTCTGAACATCTGCCCCCTGCAGAGTTTACGTTTAACCCTAATTAAAGGCACCTGATGCTGATAATCTTGTCCATCAGGCTTGTTTTCAAACTACAACAATCTCTGCTGTTTATTTACAAAACATAAAATAATGAAGCAAACAGAATTGTAAATTTATATTGACAAGACTACAATGTTCATAAAAGGTTGTTTTGTTTGTAGGAATTGAGCCGTTTGCTCATCTATAATTAAACCAATCAGTTTAGTGACATACATTCTGGAATAACATTCTTTATTAAATCACTAGTTCCACATCTCAGTCCAAATCTAATGTGATTTGTGATAATGTGAAAGCTAAAAATTCACATTAATGAACATAAATCTGCTACTAGGGAGACGTTTTGTAAATTCACCGCTAACAAGACATTTTAATGACTGTAATCATGACATTAAGGATTTAAGTTGTATAGGCACCGAAAAAGAACTGATTTCTAGAGAAGAAACCCTTTCCAATGTGAAGCTTTGATTTGATTAAAAAGCTTGTATCACTTGGGTTTAAATAAACTTGGGTTGATCTTTTTTCTTCATTAAGTATAATAAAGTTGTTTAACGCACTGGTTATCGGCTGTATGACACAGACTAATGTTACAGTCACTTTATGATTCAATGAAGAAGGCTGACTGATTCAAATCAAACTGAAGAAGAGAGTGAGCGTGGATTCCAAGTGATCTTACTCTTTGATCTACGCCTCTAAATCAGGTTGTTATAGTAAGAGTTCATCTGGACATATTACCAAAGTTATTCTGACGCTTGCTTGATGAAAATCAGTCCAGATCTGACACCAAAACACTGGACGTTTGTACAATACTGCTGGATAAAAACTTTAAACTATCAATCAGATGACAGAAGGCATGCAGTAGATTGAGTGTAAACAGGTTTAATCATATTTGATCATATAAGATCATTTACAGTCACTTAGGCACTCAAGTTCAAATATGATACAGCACTTTATAGGGTTAATATGAAGGAGTTTATTAACAGTGACAGATCTTACAGTCTTCAGTAATTATCACTGGAGCTCAAACTAATCAATACATTAGATGACTTAAAAAGCTTTGTGTCAGTAAAGTGTCAGTAAAGTAGAGTAGCTGAAATTACTAACACAACACAATAGAGAAGATTCTTAAACTGCATTTGATCTAAAATGTACTCACATCATGACAATTTGACAAACCAGATCAGACAGGACGACAGCATTACTTTCTAATTAACAGACAGGAGGCACACTCTCTACAGTAACGAAGACTTATCTACAGTCTCTAACATCAGTTCAGTGTGTGCGCGTCCAGAACTTCCATGAGAATACCACGGGGTTCCTTCAACGTGAATATGACGAGCATTGAGATCTCAGGATCCTCTCACACGTTTACACGGTCATCTGTATTCTGATTATTTACCTTATTCTAAATAAGACAATTTTATGATTAAAGAGTTTCTTTTAGATTAATCCTTTCACATTCCTGTTTTATGTTATAGTACATAGTTCAATTAACATAATTATGTACCGACTCCGACGCCCCCCAGAGTCCAGAAATTCAACACACAGTTCATCTCCTTTATGATGCACAGTTTTGTCCGTTTCATTTATAATTTTACAACAGCTTCAAGTGCAGTTAATTAGCTGTCATGCTATACTGCAGATGATGGTGTTAAAACCATGCTTTTGTCAAACGCTTGACCACTGCTGTGTGTATCCAGTCACAAATGAGCCCTTCAGTGTGGTAATAATCTGATTAAGTTGTGTCTGTGCTGCACCTCGATAAAGCAACTTAAGTAGGAATACTTCACATGTCCTTTATCTGATTATGACTTCAGTTGGATCAAGGTAACCCACAATTACACGGTACGTTCTTTAATCCGAGTATTGTCTTCATCGTATTAATAAGAAGTATTAAAGTATTGTTGTCCATGTAAACGTAGTCAGTAATCCTGCAGACCTTGCTTATCTGGATCAGGTGTGTCCGATACGGGTTAGGGGCCTTTTGATGTCAGTGCAGGTCAAAATGGTCTCTTAGTGAAATCTTAGTCATGAGCTCAGCGGATTGCACGTGTTTATTGAAAGAAGTGATGCTGAGGAATGCAGATGCCTTACTGTCCTTCGCTCTCGGCCGCAGCGTGCAGCTTCTGGTGCTTCTTCAGAGACGACTGGTCACTGTACCTGCGGTCACAGAGCGGGCAGCAGTGCAGCTTCTCTTTACTGTGTACCAGCTCATGTCTCTTCAGGTGTCCGGCGCGGCTGAAGCTCTTCCCGCACTGACCGCAGGCATGCCGCTTCTCTCCGCTGTGGGTCAGCTGGTGCAGCTTCAGGCTGCTGGCCACGGTGAAGCGTTTGCCGCAGTCTGCGCAGCCGTAGGGCCTCTCTCCAGTGTGCATGCGGCGGTGGATGCTCAGGTGCCCGGCCTGACTGAAGCTCTTGGTGCAGAGCTGGCAGCGGTAGGGCTTCTCTCCGGTGTGGATGCGCAGGTGCGTCTTGAGGTCTCCGGCGCCGCTGAAACTCTTCCCGCACTGACCGCAGGTGTAGGGCTTCTCACCGCTGTGCACTCGCCCGTGGCTGCGCAGATTGCCGGCGTTGGTGAAGGTTTTTGCGCAGACGCCGCAGGCATAGGGCCGCTCTCCAGTGTGTGTGCGCAGATGCACTTTGAGCTGGTTGTGTTCGTTGAAGCGCTTGCCGCAGACGCTGCAGCCGTAGGGCCGCTCGCCCGTGTGTGTGCGCAGGTGTATGCGCAGCTGGCCGTGGTGACCATAGCTTTTCCCGCACTGACTGCAGGCGAAGGGCCGCTCACCGGTGTGTATGCGCTGATGGTTCCTCAGCAGATCGGCACGGTCGAAGCCTTTCCCGCACTGACCGCAGACGTGAGCCCTGACCTCACAGCTCCTCTCACGCTGACCGCAGCTGCTCTGCCTCGAGTCTGGAGACAGCACCGAGTGAAAGGAGCCGGAGAAGCCTTCGTCGGACAGACCGTCTGGACTGGACACTTCATCAGAGATGGTATCGTCTGTGTTTGTCACTACCGTTACTTTGATGTCACACTCGTTAGAGCTGACCTCTGCAGGACTTTTAAATTCAGCATGACGTTCAGAGTTCTCATCGCTGTTCTCGGACTTGATATCTTTACTGGCGTGTTTAGGAGACGTGTGAGGGTTTGACAGATCGACAGCACATCCGTCCTCCGTGTCTGGATCAGTCTTCACAAATAAATATGATGTTGTAGCACAATTCTTGTTTAAGTGGAGCAGCATGGCATCTGGGGCTTGTGATTTAACACAGTTGCTCAGTAAGTCTCCAGCCGTCATGGTCGGATCGCTGTAATCACTCGTCTGAGCAGATGAATTCTGGCTAAAAGAGTTTCTTGAAAAGTCAAGCTGAGCGATGACATAGTCGTCTTCTTCTGCAAAACACATAAAAACATCTTGTTACTGGCCGACATATGTCCAAAAATCACACAGAACTCCAGAGAGTTAAACTCTTGCAGAGGAGTTAGAATAAATCCATAACCAGCTGAGATTCACAGCAGATGATAACAGATAGCAGCTGCTGGGCTTTCTGAGATGGATCTGAACCCTCCTGTTCTGACAGAGTGAATTAAGAAGCACATTTTCACTCGTCTCGCGTTATGTTCTTTACTTTTACTTGTAAGGTTATATCTGATGCATTTAACGGATGATCATCTCAGAGGGATTATATCCGATGCGCCTCTCTTATGGACACCATTGTCATCAGCACCTATTTACCAAAAAGCAGCGTAGTTTATACTTCGAATGACATATTTCTTCCAAATTGCACTCACCTGTTTTGATATAATTTGTCCTTTTTTCTTTTGCACAAAGTCTCTTTTTCAAATCTTCATTTTCTGACTCAATTCGCTGTATTTTACGCTGATACTCGCCGACAGTTTGTTCCACTGAATCCAGAATGTCACTGACGGTCGCACGAAAGATTTCATTTAATGAAGATTCGAGAAAGGCTTTTAAATCGCCAAACTTCGCCATTTCCACAAACACACGGAGTCGCGGTGAGCGTGGAAGAGCCGCGAGCGCCGCCGGACTCAGCGCTGCCCCCTGCGGCCTGGAGGAGAACTACAGCCGCTGCTCCGGGCTTCTGTGACGGTAACCGTTTCACCTCCGATAGGAACAGTTTCCCCTTATCTCTGCGTCAGTGACACAACATCATCATGTTGCTGATAATAGAGATGGACTGGCTATCAAGAGAAGCTAGAATGAGCTCAGAGGACAGCTGCTTGTGTGTGTGTGTGTGTGTGTGATGGATGGTCGATAAACAGGTACAAGTTTTACCTGCTGCCTGAGGAATGTCCGTCAGGTGGGCGGGGCGCTCAGGTGTCAGGTGTGTTTCCGCTTTTTGCCATCAGTCAGTCGTGTGATAATTTTTCTGTAGACGCTCATCGTTTTTAAATCCGTATTGTTTGACAGATTCCGCACAGAAATGAACCTGTGAGTGACTGCAAGCTGTAGCTGCAAAATGTGGGAAAAATGCTGGGAACTAGCGTCACATCAAGGTATTCAATTCATCAGGTTTATTAAGGTAAAGCTGGCAGAGAATCGGCGACTTAATGTTATGTATTGGTTTTTTATTTATTTATTTGCTCTGTTAAACATTGCACTTTTTCACTTCGTAGACTGTCCATCTCACTGCATATTAATGATTAATGATGTTATATTCTCAGTCCCCTTTAAATTTTGAACTTCAGTATGAATGACAGGGTTTAAAGCATTTTGTTATTGTTTAAACACAGATGATCAGATGAAGATTAACTGTGTTGTAATGACATAAGACATGAGTCTTTTGAGGAGGTATTTTCATATGTGCTGGTGTCTCTTCAGCACAGGAAGTGTGAGGTGATGTGAGGAGCAGCAGGAAGTGATGTTCTCATCAGTGATCTATTACTGTTAGAGGGTCAGTTCGTGCTTCTGTGTGTCAAGCTGTGTGTTTATCTGCTCGAATGATGAGGATTATAGTAATTCTGACTGAGTTTCTGAATTTCTCTGTCTCACAGTGTCTGTCTTCCTCTGGCCTAGCTCTCTCTCTCTGTGTGTGTGTGTGTGTGTGTGTGTGTGTGTGTGTGTGTGTCTCATTCTCTCTCTCTATCATTCTCTCTCTCTGTGT
>JAUYWG010000065.1:2585531-2605754 GCA_034779775.1 Enteromius afrohamiltoni | reverse complement strand
TGGACATTTTAAGCGTTGTAATATTTACAGTCACTATTATGTTTTGATTTGCTAGTTTTTAGTCCTGTTGAAAGCAAAAATGAACACCTGTCTGGATATGATACACAGATGATAAAAACAGCATTTCCTGATCATTTCTGGGCAGGCAATAGAGCTTTGTATTTGCTATTATTCTGGTGCATGTACAGATCTGGTGTAAATCTGGAGTTTCAAACATTTTCATGAAGAAAGGCCCCAGATGATGTCTACAGATGAACACTTTTAACCTTTCATATGTCGCATCAGTTTTCATGCTGTGACTGCAAATGGTGTGAGTAAAAAAAAAGTGTTTTCTGCTGGTTTTCACAGAAGTCTCGTTATGAAGTGTATCTGAAGATTCTGGAGGCCTGGCAGGTGCTGGAGAAGTCTGATTCCTCGGTCGCTGACAGACTGACCGCGCTGGACGAGGGACTGTGGAGCGGATCGATGGACAAGCAGCAGGACGATGTCGACGCCGGGATGAAGCGATCTCACTCCAGTCCATCTTTGGAGTTAGAAACACCTCCTCAGCCCGTCGTCAAAGTCAGACGCAACATCTCCGAGAGACGGACCTACCGAAAGATCGTGATTCCCCGCCGGAACAAAGAGCTTTGAACAATCAGACTCTTTCACACAAACTGCCAGAAATGCTTGAAGCACTTGAACCTTTAAGATTTTGCATCCATTAATGTATTTTTAATGTCAGGCTCATCCAAGGTAAAAACAGCAACAACTAGTCTTTTTATGTTCTGAACTTTTGCACAATAGTCTTTTCAGTTGAACCTGTTCTTACTGTCCACAAGAGGGAGATGTTGCTCAAGATGTTTGAAGGACAATACCCAAGTCATTATTTTTCACATCTCAAAAGAGTTTCTGGATGAACGTGTGGTCAGCAGGACCATAGTAAACTGAGTGAAGACTGAAATGGTGTGTGTGTGTTTCTCTGTGGGAAAGTGCTGTCATTCAGAAACACGCTTGCTTCGGCCACATTTTCCTCTGATAGCACCGCTGCTGAATGGCTCTTGTGTATCAAGTCTTTGTGAATATCTGATATCCTTTCATTTAAACAGCAGCCCGTCATTAAGCTCAGATGCTGAGGATGTGTTTGATGGATTGTGCCTCCGGGCTCTGGATGCTCAGGATGTGTCGCTTGATAAAGATCTGAAAAGCCAATATCAGATAATGCCGCCTGTTGACACGTAAACAGATTGTGAGGAAAAGCAATCAAACTGTCAGTGAGTCAGAAAATGACTGAACGCCACTTATATAGCCAGGCTTCTGCCCTCACACCGCATTACGGAGCTCCAATGTAAGTAGAAATGTGCTCTAAATATGGCGAGACGATTGATTTTATTCTTGAGCAGTCAGGATACAATTATACTTAAGAAGCCTGTAGGACACACATTCCTCACTCAGCGTCCTACAGTACTACAGAAATTGAGAAGGTGTGTTAATTTTAAGCGTGCACAGGAGCTGTTTTCACCGCTGCGTCTAAAGCTCTTGTGTTTGCTCCGTCGGTGGCGTGAGGTCATGACCAAACTCAGAGCTGGAGCTGTGGAGCGTGACGTCTGCGCTGTTCCTGGAGTCAGCTCAAGTTCCTCTGAGGTTTTGTTCCTCCACGTCTGTCTGGCTAAAGGGTTTTGTGGCCGCTTGTCAGGCCTGGTTGAGGAATTAAAAAGGCAAGCGCAGGCTTTTCTTCATTAAGGGTCCTGAGCAGCACTCGTCGCTCTCGTTCTCGCTTGGGCTGTCACAGAAATTCCTGACATCATTCCTCTGGATTCCTCTTTGTGCCGAGGCTCGCGCTCAGACGCGGCGGGTGAAGCGTTAACTCTGCTTTGACGGTGCTTGCTCTTCTTGCTCGTTCTCCATCTGCTCCATTGCTCCTCATCGCTCCCCTGTGTTCATCTCCTGTTCTCTTCCCAGATGGAGAGATGTGAGAGATGGTAAAAGCAAAGACAGTTTTACAGACCACTGTAGTTCCTGCCACTTTACCTCTTTGAGTCAGTTCTGTTGGCACAGGTATGGTTTCTTTTCATCTGTCCATCTCCTCACACCTTAGAGTGGGTTTGTTGTGTGTCATGTTAAGAAACGATCCACACTGATCAGAAGTTCCTGGTTGAGATGAGGATTTATGTGTTCAATCAATCACTTTTATTTCTACAGCTCTTTTAACAATACAGATCGTAGCAAAGCACTGAACATTATCAAGTAGAAGAACAGAGTGATGGTGATGTATAATGACCAGATTAAACTGTTTATTCATCAAATGCAGAGACGGCTTCTGTTCAATGGCAATATTCATTTGTATTCTTTCATATCTGTGAGTATTTCTTTGACTCAAATGAGCAAATGTTGATGAGTCTGTACCTCTCAAGCAGACTTGTATTTGTGTTGGTTTCTGCTAAAGTGGCCCGGGGCGTCTCAGATGGTGACCTGAGTTTGGCTTTAGCGCTGGAGGCCCGAAGACAATTATGGGCTCCGTTCTTCATATTGTGGAGTGAAGCAAGCTAGATCCTCAATACCACGACTGAGGTGAGACTCCTGAGTGAGAACTGAACCCCTGATGACTGCCCACTGCTCCAGGTGTGTTTGTGCACTTCGATGGGTTAAAAAATTTCGGGTCACCATACTTGGCCACACGTCATGTCCTTTCGGTAAATGTCTGTAAGATGCGTTCTGTGTGTTCAGATAAAAAAAAAAAAGTATTTTAATGCTGTCAAACGATTAATCGCATCCAAAAAATAAAGTTTTAGTTTACATTGTAAATGTGTGTGTGAAATGTGTATATTTATTATGTACACACACACAGTATAAATTGATATATACGGTAAACGATTTTTTTTTATTTTGGATGCAATTAATTGTTTGACAGCACATATATATAAACATCTATATATATATATATATATATATATATATGATCCCATTTAGACCTGGCATCCAGGCTAGTGGAAATAACTTTTTTTTCCCTTTCTTTCTTTCTTTTTTTTTTTTTTTTTGTCATTGGTGCTAAATGGAGCATAGCAACTCCTGACACAAAAGTAGATAAATATGGCATCATTCTAACTATTGGATCTTAAAACACCACAACAGTGCTATCTGCTGTAAGGTGAAGCCGAGAGATAAAACAAATAATTTAATATACTGCAGTCACATTTACTTATTTAATAAAGATCTCTACTGTCTCTACTTCAGACTTTCATCAATATTTGCAAGCAATGCTTCATGCATTATGAAATTGATGATTGGTATTGAAAGCTGGAACTGTTTTCCTGCCCATATTTATGCAGTCTGCTCCTGACAATAAAACAACATCAAAACTGAATTACAGCTATTTTATAAATAGAAATGTTAAAAAACACATTTTAAAAATGTTAAATAACTACAACTACAATATTTTTTTAATAATCATCTTGTACAGGCCATATGTATACAAATAATACAACAGATTATTTAGACTGATTTTGACATTTAGGGTAGGGTAATCATAAAGCATGATCCTTTTTTGTGTGAAGGAGAAGTTTCTTAAAATCAGACATCTGAATCAATACAAGAGGTTTCATTCGTGTCCTGGCGGTGGTTTGAACGCTCTGGATTCTTGAAGGCTAAGTTGTGCACTGGGGCTGTTTTATTTTTCATAATAAACTATTACTGTAATTTTATAAAGTTTAGAAAAAAGAAAAGGTTTTGGCTGCTTAAAGTTTTAATTTAGCCTACAGACGAATCATCAGGGGTTGTTCTATTTTGGCCAAACTAAGGTAAACGTATAGACATCTTTGTTTATGATGGAAATTAGTTCTGTGTGGAAATGAACAAATTTGGCAAAATCCAGTGAAAGATGCATGACACGGAAACCTGTGCTGCTTTTACACACTTGCTTGATGAACCTGTTGGCATTTATTAGGGTTGGATGTGTGCTCTTGAGGAATGCTGTCTGCTCCACATGATCCAAACGCACCACCAAAGACAATAAGCTCAACAGAAATGATCACTAATTAATTGGTATTGAAAAGGCTGCAAATTTGATGTCATAAACTGACAGTGTTTGCTGTTGAAATCAATTAATGAGGCTAGTGGGTCCATTCACCCGATCTGGGTTAAGTGCTCTGTCAAAGCCACAATGACCCGCTTCACCCGCTGGAGGAAGAAACGCCTCGTGATGTCGGCCAACACGGCTCTTGATTCGTTTTGGCAGGCCGGCCGTTCTGGAGAGGACTTGGAGTTTATTGTTGACTTACAGGTTTCCGGGCATAAACGTTTAGCCTCTCTTTGAAACACACGTGAAGTGTATTAGCACACCAACAGCGAGCTGGCATTTTGGCCAGAGCTCCTGAAGGGCCCCTGTCTGCCTGTGCTTTGGCTCCTGTGATGATAGTAACACATGCCCTCTTCCAGAGGCCTTGTCCTCTCTCAGCGGTTCCAGCCCGCTGACCGTATTGTGCTGCCGGACTCATTACTGGCAAACCCACAGCCGAGCGCCATGCTAATAGGCCTGGAGTCGCCCGGGGCGAGCGAAGGGAGGGCTAGTGGTGTGAATGAGGCACAAATACAGAAAGAGGCTGTTAAAAGAGACAGGGAGGAAGTATTATCATTGCCTTTATGGCCACACATTCTTGTTTTTCTCACTCTCTTTGGATTTCAGCAGCATCAAGGTTTGATAGTTGCGGTCATTACGCAGCGGGCAGGAGCCCAGTTGGCATCGCTGGAAGGCATTTTTTGAGGTTGATGACAGGAGGGGATTTTGTGTATTTTTTGCCTCCGTGAAAGGCACACACACACACACACACACTTGTACATTTCTGTTTCTGGTTTTTAGTTTCTGCGTGCTTGAACACTGAAGTTTAAATGTTTTCAGTGAGTGCACAACACCACTACAAAATAGTTTATAAAGCGGGTTTTTGCCGTGAAAACGGACATGCGCAGAAGAATCAGAGCAGCTGTGAAAGTGCGGAGCGGATCGGTGTTTAGTTTACATGTCGTCGGTTTATCGATAGTTTGTTTATGTGAAGGGGCAAGGAGTGAATACAGCTTGTTTATTATTAAAAATAAAGTGTCCTTATTTCAGTGATCGTAAAGTCGTCTTGTAGTGTGTAGAGCCCATTCAGATGAGATGCGACACAGACGCTGTTCTTTAACAGTTTTTATTGAAGTAAAAAAACAACATTTTTTTTACTTCAATATTTACATTTATTTTGTTTAATATTTCCTTTATTTACAGTCTTCTTCTTATGCAAGTACCAGCGATTTTGTTTACAAGCAGCATGCTAGGCCTCATGAAATGTAGACTAGGCTACTTATACATTTATTTCGCTGATAATACCAGTTATCCTTAAAAGAACACACTCTAATTCAAAATGCCATGGAAAATGTTTTAATTCAATAAAAGTGTATGTGTGTGTGTTTGTGCTACTTTCCCACCGGTGGTTAATTGTTGGTCTAGCTTTGTGGTTCCAACTTCAGATGAAAACTTCGGCTGATCGCAAAATAAATGATAACCCAGAAGCGACAGAGTGCGGTCACGTGAGGCAGGTGATAGCTCCCAATGTTAAACTGATGTTATTAACACTCCCCGCTCGCCCGAACATTCAGAACTCATTCAAGGCGAGAGAATATCGCGGGTCTGCGGCGCTCAGACTCTCTCGGTTCGCGCTCATTCATCACGGGATCCAGGTGGGCCGCGGCACCGGCGAACCGTGGCCTCGTTAAAGAGCCATTATAATGAGGCCACAAAGAGGCGAGAAATAATTGCAAATAAAAGTACGTGATGCAGAAAATAAAAAAGGAAATTAAACAGATGCGCATGTTTTCAGGATCATTGCTTTCGTCCCTTTCATGTGTTCAGTTAAACCGCTGACTGGCGAAAAATATGCAACATAATAAATGATGGTTTTCAACAGGAAAATATTAAAAACACCATGATCATCACCGCCAGCTACCATAGCAGCAGCCTATGTAATTAGGCCTATATATACAAGTTTAATCTGGTTAAAAATAATCGGTCGAGCTGTTGGCTCGTTTTCTACCGAATATTTCAATTATTAGCTATTATTGTACAAGACAGAGAAAAAACAGGAAGAAACACACGATTGTAGTTTGTCATGCTTTATTTAATTCAAAATAATTCTGTAGAAATTATTAATTTACATTTGAATAATATAATTAACAGTACAATAAAACGTAATCTCTGAAACTCAAAACTCGTTTAATCACAGAAATATAAGCATGATTAAAAGCTGGAAAAAATAGAAGCGAGAATATAAACATTTTTAAAAAGAATGAATCCCCAGACGGTTCAGCCCTAATAATCATGTAGAATATAAATGAATTTCATTTTAATAGGGGTTCGTCTTCTCTATTTTATTTACACATTTCCTGCTCCAAACATCACACTTCTGTAATGATTAGGACTGAATGTTTTGATAGTCCTTTAGTTTGATGTCGGGTGAGATGCGGCACACTGAAGAGAGAAGTGTCCGCTTCATGTAGAGAGCTTGTTATTGATATTGCCTTTAATATCTGCTGTAGGCTATGAGGATCAATCCGTTCAGCTCGAAAGCAAAGCGACCGTTTGCTACAATTTTTCGCACAGAATCCTTTATAACCTTTTAATTTCTATAAATCATTTGTTTAACTGTGTGGATAGTTGTGAGTTTTGGTAGTGTTTGTGAATCGTGTAGCTGCACTTGAGAAGCTTCTGCTGCGAAAACAACTGGACATTAATATAAGAAAACAGTTTTTGGCTAAAGAAGAAGAAAAAACGCGATCAAGAAATGCTCTGTCGAAATAAAGATGTAAACGTGTGGCTGTAAATGCCCTTTAATCGGGCCCTGAACAAAGGACATAAATAGTTTTACAGGCAATAAAAGGTATCGTTCGTCAATATGTTTTCGTTTTTCTTTACTCCTTGTGTCTTTCCATGGATGCTCCACAGTAAAAAGAGAAAGCTCTCCGGTTTTCCGGTACTAGAGATGATCGTATGCGGCGGCGGAGGGCGGCGGCGCGCGGGCGGCAGAGCTGTAGTAATACGGGGAACCTGCAGGGGGCGACAATGAGTCCATCAGTGAGTACAGCGAGTGTCTCTGGAGCACAGAAGCATTCAGCAGCAGCAATAGACAACAATACGTTTACTTTTATGCCAAAAATCATTAGGTTATTAAGTAAAAGATCAGGTATTTTGTACCTTATTTGCTCAATATTTAGATTTATTTCAACCTAGATTTCCAAATAGTTGAATCTCAGCTAAATAGTATCCTATTCTAACAAACCATATATCAATAGAAAGATTATTTTTAGCTTTTAGAATTCAAATTTATATATATTAACCTCAATTTCACAATACTATGACTTTTTTGTGGTCCTGGGTCATATATTATTTTGTATTGTAGAAGCTTTAGTTAGCCTGCACTGTAATCTAATTAAATCAGGAGCCGCAGGGCTAATGGCCGTCTTGTGACTGTGACATTATTTCTTTCCACAGAAACACTTCATAGCCTGAAGACACAGAGAGTTACTAGAAGAAGGTAAAATCACCTCAGAGCACATGTGACTGAAACTTTATGCAATAGTTGAAGGGCACAGCACTCTTATTTGTGTGTACGCAGCTGTTTTTTTCCCTCACATGCCTAGTGAATACCCTCTAACTAGACCACTAGAAACACCTTCCGATGCCCACACTTGGTCACCGGAGAAGTGAAGGTGCTCAGAGACACACTGCTGGACGTACCTAATATGCTGGAGTTGGTGAATCTCCAGGTGTCACTGTAGGACGTGTAGGGTGCATGGCTGTAGGTCTGACCTGTGTATTCTGGACCTGCAGATGAACATGAATCCGTTACAAACACATAAACAAAACAATGGCAACAAAAAGGCCAGCATTGAACTCAGCTTCAGACCCAGACTGTGGTGCTGTGTGAGGTGGCTGGAGCTGGAGCTCATCGCTCACTCGCGGTTAGAGGTGCTTGTAAAGCATTAATCCGACGGGCCGGGCAGCTGGACCGCTGCTCACTGATGCATACAGTCAGACTGCTTTAGCGTCTCTCCATCCCTCACTTCCTCCTTTAGCCTTTCATGCTCTCGCCGCCTCCCTCTGCCATTCTTTTTTTAACATTCCAATATCTAATTGGTAATTATGGGAGCCGGATTGAATCCCCCCTTCAGTGAGTAATTGTGTATGAACGCTTCCTCTCAGCGAGCCCACCAGAAAAATAATAAATCAGACCCTCTCATTTCGCGCTTGGCAGGGCAGACTTCATATGAAAAAAGAAAAGTGCATCAGAGTCTGAGCAGCTCTCCTGCCGTTTGCTCCTTAATGGATATGCTCTGTGTACGCTTTCCATATAGAGTGTGCATTCATTCACAGGGCTAGTCTTTCCCTCCGTCTCTGTGGGGCCGATGGTCACGATCCCTCTGTGGGGCCCCAGCGGTCGGGTGACAGAACTCCCTTTCCTCCATTTGCTCTACTGCAGCTAACCGGCTACTGATTAACCCACCCGTCCCTCTGTTAATCTCTAATCAGCCTCCCGGCGCTCTCACGCGCTCTCTGTGCTCCTCACTTTTGACTGTTTTCAGAGAAACTGTGCTGATGTGAACGCTGAATCGCAAAACTAGATTTTTACTTTGTGCTCACTGAGCAGATGTTTTATCTGAATGAGGAGCATCACGAGTCACAGCGAACAGTGGCGAGCTAAAGTCTAAGATCGCGTAACGATGCAATGCAGAAAGGAAGACAGATTATTTTTTTTAATAACTAGGAATTGCAGTCAGTGCCTTTATGGCTGTGGATTTGTTGTGCAGTTGCTAGGCTGTTCTGGCTGGTTGCTAGGCGGTCACTGGCCCGTGCCTCCATTAGACTGTAGGCCCGTGTTTTTATGCATGAAATTAGCTTCAGAGAAATGCCTTGTAATTTGAAAATTGTCTGAACTTAACACATTTCACAACAATTCACTTTGAATTTAAAATGATAAGAATGAAATGGTTTAAGTTTGGAGGTTCAGACACATCCATATTTTCTCTGAGCAGCTAGTGTCACTAACTTTTTTTTTTTACATAGCACTTTTAACAATATAGATTGTGTCAAATCACTGAAAAGTATCAGATTGGAGAGTAAAGTGTAACCCTTATGTATGATGAAAAGATTAAACACTCAATTTTCAGTTTTTAAATTCTCAAATTTTCTCCAATCTCAGAGGCAGCATGGTCCAGCTCAGTTTAGTCTAAATAGTATCTGTGCAATCAGTTTGACAATAATCCCTAGAAATGAAGTGTCCTCAACCGAGCAATCCAGAGGAACCAACACTCCATCTGTGACTAATGGAGAAAAAAACCAGGCTCAGGTCAGTTCTCCTCTCAGCAGACCAAACAAATTCATGTTCAACTTAGTGTAGGCTATTTATTATATGTGTTTTATTTATTATTTGAAGTTTTTCATTTACATAATTTATTAATTTGCTATAATTATAATGGATAATTCTATAATTCTAAGTATAATTCATGTATAGTTATAACTTTAATGAACTCCTTCCCCTAAATAGATAATTAATGTATGTCAGTGTTGTTTTGGAGTACAGTTAGTTCTCCGCATCAGAACAGAAAATGTTGTTTGAATGATTGTGGTGTTTAGAAAAACAGTGACCCTTGCCGTAACAAACAGCACATGGTACGTTAGTAAAGCTGTCTCACCTGCTACCATCCCAGTGATAGTGGACGAGGAGAAGCCCGTCTGCGCCACCGAGGGGATGTGTGGAGGATAACCGGGCAGCATTGAGCTCGCCACATCTCTGCCTGAAACACATCCAGATCCGTTAGTCTCGTGGTACCAAACACACCAGACGCCAGGCCACTGCGATGATGGATGTATGAGCAATGCAAGACACTTTACCTGCGATGAGCGGCGGGCTGCCGAACTGACCGTGCACTGGGGCATGAGGGGAAAATGAGTTGAAGCCATGAGATAAATGAGTGGCGCTGTTGCAGCTGCTAGCAATGGGTGCTGATGACGAGGTGAGGTCCAGGAACGCTGCATTAGTGATGATGTTGGGGGAGGGGCTTGAGCTGTTCACCTCGGGTGACATTTCCTGTTTCAGACAGAGTGGGAGGGGCTGTAGAGCTTCTGGGGCGGAGCAACGGTTGACAGACAGATGGGAAAATGAATGTATGAATGTTAATTGACGTGCAGCAGAATGGATTTACAGTAATCTCACATATGCAAAATGATGACAGTAATGATGAATAAAACAGTCAAATGAGATACGGGAGTTATCGGACAGAGCGGTTTGCTAAATGTCGCTGGACACAGCACTCTGGAAGTGTGTAGCAAATGTGCTTTTCTTCTTATCGCTCTGACGAGGAAAATAAATGAAGGCTTTTACATATGGATGATGGTTATTACCTGCAACCACTGCATATCCCTGATGGGCCGCCAGGTTTCGGCTGACCGCTGAAGATCCTTTACCCTCGTCCAGACTGCCGTTGATGAGCGAGAGAGGATAGAGCGCCTGCAGGAAAGAGAGGGTCAGTGGCTGCAGGTCTGAGCAGTGTCCAGACAGATTTTCCTGCCGTACCTGCTCTGTTTTCCCAGCCACAGTCGTGCCGAAGCTGTCGGAGCTGTAGTGGTGCCTCTCGAAACCACAGTCCAGGTGCTGGGATGGGAAGTGTTCGGTCCTCAGCTGTTTCCGTGGCCCGCCGCTGCCCTGAGAGTCTACGCTGTGCCGACAGCTCTCCTGATCGCCTGCACAACACAAGTCAGGTTACTTACACGGTGCTTCACACTGTACTGATTGTGGCTAAGCAGCTTTAAAGAGTCAATAATGCAAGAGGACAATAACACATTTTTCAACTAAAGGAATTCAGTGTTGTCATCGTCCAATTCAGCTCTCTTCCTGTGTCTGTGCAATCAGTCAAAAATCCCAAAAGCAACAGAAGCAAATTAATTCTTTACTGACAACCTTTGAATCACCTTTCTGCAAAACCTGAAAATGTTGCCCAGCAGAATCCAGCGGTGAGGGTCGAAGACTTTCTCCCTCTCACACATTATCTAACTGCATTTCAATGTTTGTTCTCACTGGAGCCATGCATTCTCTCCTAATGCTACCTGGAATTTAATTTTATTGTTTCAAGATCAAAATTATAAGATCAAAAACGGAGCAGCATCGGTCAGTATGTCGCGGTTAATTTGTTACTAACCCTTACCCTAACTTTGATATGTTTAGTGTCTTCTGTCCGAATCTGTGTAATGCAGGTCAAGACTCACTGTCGTCGTGGCTCCTCTTGCCCTCGGTGCTGGTCTGAGGGATTCCCAGCAGGCCGCTGATGGAGTAGGTGGAGCCCAGAGAGTCCGACTGAGGAGATTCTGGAGGAGTGACAGTCGAACTGGGAACTGTCAATCAAACAAGCGGTTTATTCATTTATTATTTTGCTGAACTGAATCAGATATTATCAGGAAGTGTTAGCGGATGTTCTTACTCAGCGTATGTCCAGGACTGAGGCCTTTGCTGTCCAGAGGAAGGTTAAATGGCTGTTGAACTTTTGTGCGAATAATCCTTCAACAGAAAAAGCAGCGGGTTAGTCAAGAAAGAAGGTGAAATGTGCACAAAGAAAATGAAGGACTGCATTTCAGGATTTTGCAGCGCACTGATTTTCTGTGGTTGAGGTCAGGGGTCATTACCTGTTGATAGAGCTGACGCTGGGCACGGTGTCTCCGTCACAAACGCCCTCGGCCAGCAGTCGGTCTCGAATCTCCCATGCAAACATGGTGGGGTTCTGCCTCTTGTACTCCGCTATCTTCTCCACCACTTTAGGAGTCGCCACCTTCGGCTTGGAGCCCCCGATGACTCCTGGTTTAATGCTGCCTGTCTCATAGTACCTAAAACAGAGACGACTATCAAAACAAAACTCACACGAGTGTCTCTGACTGCTTCCTTCTGTCAGGCCTCCTCATTCATTTCTGCTAGATTTGATCTGCATGTGTGCTGTGCTGTTTAGTGTCTTATAGATTGTATACTGTGTGTTATATCAGGAGAACTTGACATGGCACGGTTACTTTAGAGCAGACCAGCACCAGGTTGCAAGTGCAACTTCAATATCAATATCTGTGCGTCTCTGTGTGTGTGTGCGCGTTAAGTGTGTGTGTATGAGCGGTATTACTATTTAAAGGTGGTTTACTTTAGAACACTGCCAATGTCCCCGTAATTCAAAAGACTTAAAAAACATACTGAATGGTGTTTATTTGAGAATGTAAGAGTGTGTAGTGTTTCCTGTAAGGGGTAGGTTTAGGTGTAGGGTCAGTGTAGGACAACACCACATACAGTCTGTACAGTAGATACACCTATGAACAGACCCCATAAATCGCAAAAACCAGCATGTGTGTGTGTGTGTATTTCATGTGTTCCAGCAGGGCTGCTCTGGACTCTTTACCTGCCAAGGATCTTGCTGACGCAGCCGTGGCTGACCCTCAGCTGCCTGGAGATGTCACAGGGTCTCACTCCCTGGTGTGCCATGTCCACGATTCTCTGCCGGATAACCTCCGGGAGCGGACGTCCATTCACAAACATGCCACCTAGTTGATTAAGACCCCCATGACCTGGGGGAGAAAGGACATGAACACACATAAACATCACGCCAACTGTGTGAGACAAACGAACACCTCAGCAAAGGTGAGTTTAATTTGCCTCCTTACAGAAATCCAGGTTTCTTTGAGTAATCACAGCACATGAACACCCTTCTGAAAATTACTTTCTCAACAGTAGAGAAAAAAACTGTCCAGATTCTACAGACTCGACAGAAAAGGAGTCACATCATACACTCATACACTGAGGTCTTCAGCATCTCCTGTGTTTTCTTAGTTTCTCTAAACCCAGCAAACACATCTGCTCTAGACCGCTTTCTGAAAAAGCTTCCAGATCTGAATCTCATGATCCCGTGGGATATTCTGGAGAGTATTTGCCTATTACTGCATTTGTAATATATTTGTAAAATATGAACTGATCATACCTTAAACTTTTTAGCCAGGAATTATGTTGTTTCTTTCAGTATATATATATATATATTGACTGAGGTAATTAAAACTATGAAACATGTAAAAGTTTATTAAAGGAAATAATGATAATTAAATGAAACTCATCCTTTGCAGTGAAATAATGAAGAGGGTGATGTGTAAAAATGTAAATACGATGAAGGAAACTATTGCACAGTAACACGTAGGCCTAATCATTTTTTCATCATTATTACCCTTGGTTTTGTTTTTAGTATCTGAATAATTAATGTATTTGATAATAAACCGCAGATTTCAGTGCTCCTTCTTCGTGTTTTCGCCCTGCGCTCTTTTGTGACGAAATTAGTCTGCGCTGCGCCGCACCAGCGACTCTCACAAGAGCCTCACTTTTAATTTAACCCATTCAGCCTCTTCTTCCCCTTTTGCTCTTTTGCAGCTTTCATTTCCACATCAAACGGCGCTATTAACGGTGTTAGCGGAGTGTGTCAAACCCTCCTCGCCAAGAGTCAGCAAGCGACAGGATATTAAAGCAGAGAAACCCCAGGAGAATACACACACACACACACACACACACACTCAGAGAGAGAGAGAGAGATCTAAATAGTGACCTTTCATAGATTTAGTTCTTTCCTTTTTCTTTTTCTTTATAAACAGCTAGTTATCAAGCCTAAACATTAATCAAAATCTTAACCTAACAGAAAACTTTCACAAATGAGGACACATGACATCAACCCACTTCTGGGTACAAATTGGTTTCCAAAATGCTCGTTTTGTGTATAATGCGTTGGCAGTATTTTATACAGACTGAACAGAACCATGCCGATGTAAAAATAGTCCTATTGAAAAATAGAGTTAACACGCACAGATTCCGAATGCTTTGCTAAATTAAATTCGTTTTGCCTTCACTTTACCGCGGAAAAAAATATTATAGCCTTGTATTGTTAAATGATTGTAATTGTTTATTTAGATTATTAATAGGGTTTTTTAAATACTTTTTAATTTTTTTAGCTAACTTGTTAATTAATTATTTACAAAGAGCTTCACTTGTTATGGGCTATTGCAAATGTTAGGTAATCTGTTTTGTTCTGGTGTTACAAACACTTGATGTGTTTTACGCAATTATTTCGGTACGCATTGAAGCTAAAGAAAAGGAGACCGAATTCACGCAAATTTAAGACTATAGGCCTAATTATTTTTCGATGATCAACTGAATATAAAAATTGTACATTGTAAATTAGTGGGAAAAAAACATGGAAAGTAAAACGTTGAGCTTTAAACAAAAAATTAGGGACAAAAACCTATAGGATATATACACAATAAAATATAGCAAACTTTTAAAACGCACAATTACTAGGCTAATATGAATGATACGAATATATTAATTTTAATGTAGCCTAAAAAATAGAAGAAATCAGGAAAGCAGATTTCGGGGCCAAAACAAAAATAAAAAACAAAACGACGTCTGTCCATCGCCGCTCGTGTTCGTAAATTGGAAAGAAAAAGGCGCGTATATATAGCTATATATATATGAGTATATTCTTCTCAGTTTATAGGCCTGTATATATATATATATATAAACCTGAGAATATCAATATCAAGCTCATTGTCTGAATGTCGATATGATGTCTATATCACTAAAATACCGGCATAATCCCTAGATCTGTGTTAGATGGCTGTTTCTGGAACAGGGTTGCTCTTCTGTATGAGGCTCTTATTTTTGAACTGCAACTAATGCAAGTCATTAACCTCTCATCGAAAAGTCAATATCTGTGCGAGTAAAGACTTCCAACTCCACTCGAGATTTCTGCCCATTTCTTCTGAACTGCAGATAAACTAATTAACTACAACAAAATAGTCCCATTTATTATTTCACCCAGTCGGATTTATGAACGTGAGAGATCTCACTTTGTCTTGTTATACATCAAAACGTATTCCTCGCTTACACCCTGGAAATAAATGTCCTGATGACGCGAAGCTTCCTATAAAAAACTTATTTTAAAAAGAATAATAAGAACAATTTCTCTTAAGATTGATAGTAAATTAACAGTAATCAAATAAAATGAACGGTTGGTATTCGCTGAATAGTGTCTTGAACTGAAAGCACTGCTGAACATTATGTTGCTGTATTATAGGCTACAGTCAAATATTATGTCTAAATTAATGAATGTCGTTATTGCGGCATTTGTTTTTCATTTCCTAGACATTTCTACAGATTCCGTTATAAATTTCAAAATAACTCGTTTATTGTTTTTACCTCGCCCAGTTGTGTTGGACATTTCTCAGAGAAGTCTTGGTCTCTTGGTGTCCTGGTTATATGTCCAAGTGTCCACTCTCACTTAATTTGCTGTGTTTTAGTCCATATGAGGTCTTGCGTGAAAATATTCCTGCGTGGATAGTTTTATTCCCTGCAAAAGGACATTTTATGGTGAACCTGACAATTACGGCTATTGTTATATTTGTTATTTAATATTTCTTAATGACTATTTCCATCAAACAGCCTCGATACTTCAGCACTCTATGTTTAGTCGGTGAGTTATTAACGACAAGCTCCTCGTTTTTTAAGAATTACTCAGAGATCTAGCTTGTTTTACTGCGTGTTCCAGGCCTGCTGTAGAGCACAGAAGTTGTTGGCTGAACAATCTGCAGTTATTAATAAGTTATCAGCTGCCGACCCCATCAAATCCATGCGCAAAATCATATTCAGTGCATGTCAGGCATGTTTTACCTTTTGAAGAAGAAACGCTTGGCAATATCCGACGGTTTTATCCAGTGTCACAGAGCCCGTTATGACGGCACATATGTCTGCTCACTGGGATGGGTTCGAGTTTCTCCGTTATAACGGAGCGGTAAGAGCGGCTGGCGGTAGACGGAGATTTTATCGCGAATCGCGTCGATCATTGGACGCGACGGGCTGGGGGCGGGGCGTGCAGCGTGACGTGAGCATCGGGGTGTGGCCCAGATCCAAGAGCACGGATGGCTGATTCTGAGGGATCAAGCGCTTCCAGAACACAACAAAGCACCGAGCGATACGTCAACGTTTACGGAAATATTTGTCAAGGATCGGGCTTGTTTTCGTTCACCCCCTCCGTGATTAGATGCGACGCGCCTCCCAGGGCATCGTTCACACGCAATTGGACTCATGATTTGCTGTAATCTGTTATTATGTCATGACAAATACCTGATCCTTCACTTGATGGATACCAGCACTTAACAGCGCTTTACCACAGCTCTCCGCTGACAGAGCCGGCCACAAATAATAGAATTACTTTCTGACTCTATCAACTGCTATTATTAGTATTATTATTATTAGCACATAGTAATAATAATATTAGCTCGTTATGTTATTAGCACGTTAAATAAATAATAACGAATAATAATAATAATAATAATAATGTTATAGTTCTTTCTTTAGTCTTTAGTCCCGCATGAAATTGGTCTTCTCGCTGTTTTTATTGGGCTGTTTTGACACTTGAGAGCGGCTCCCTGTGAATAAACTAACTCTCAGCAGGAGAACCGCATCTTCACACGGGTTATGCTGTTCTCACAACTTTAAAACAAACAGAACAACCCGAATCACTCATTTATGACACCCGTTGTTTGGCCTTTGCCATATGGCGCGTGGCAGTGCAGAATAATTTATTGGCACATTTTGACACCAAACATTAAAGAAGAAGAGCTAAACGCGGACGGGTGATTGTGCTTTCGTTGGATTCTTTACATGACTGTCGTACGATTTTGCTAGCATCTAATTAAACGACTGAAATGAAAAATGAGACTGGTAAAAGGCACTCCATATTCTCATCTTGTCATTAAAGTGCTTTCTTTCATTCATTCATTCACATTCATGCCTTCGCCCGGTGCGTACTGTAAATACAGCGAGTGCTGTTTCCCGATAAATACAGAGTAAAGAGAATCACAGAAAATTCCTTTCTTAAGTGCAAAAAGAGCGAATGAAGAACAAACGCCCGAGGAGAGGGCAGAGAACTGGAGAAAGAGACAGAAACAGAGGTTACCGAGAGTTTAACAAGGGATTAAACCCACGAGCGATAGTTATCTGCCTTTTAATAATGAAAAAGATGTTAGGACTGAATTAATGACGCATTAAACGCCTAAAAGTAGTTAGTTATTTCTTTAATGGACTAACCACTTATGAGAAATGATTCGAAGCCAAACAAAGAAAAACGCGATACTCTGAAGTGATGTTGTGTTTGAAGAGATGTATGTTGGCCTGTAACATCCTGAAAATGATTTTCTTTCGACCAAAACAAACAATGTTTTGAAACAAACCGATCAGCGTTGTTCGAGTGTCAAGAATAAATGATGGCTAGTCAGAGACAAACTGTAGTGTTACAATATTTCACTTTCATCCTCAAATTTGTTTCTCAGCATATATAATAAAATGTTTTAAAAGTAAACGGCTGATGTATTGCATTGATTTTAATGGACAGATTACGTTTAAAGAAATATTAGCAAGGTCTGTTTATGGTTTACTGGGAGAAAGTTTCTGTGAATTGATCACTGATAACTCTGGAAATATCGACACTCGAGAAAAACCTGATGAACGCGTAAAATAACCCTTGTGCTTACCTTTAAACACTGCTCGAAGGCCTATACTCTTATACAGCCTGCAAACGCATAGCATTTTATTTATTCTAACAGGGCTCTGTGTGACATAGTAATAATAAAAATAACAACAATAATAATAATATCATTATTATTTAATTGTAATAGATGTTCATATTATGAAATAGCCTAACTGAACACCTTGTAAAGCTGCTAAATCAGTTTCCTCTCGCCCTCTTTCTCCTTCCCACGGCGATCAAGATAAAGTGCGGCTCGGGTGTGTCCGTATGGAAATCAGAGGGCAAAGGTTCATGTTGTTGCATCTTTCAAGTCCAAACCGATCAGAAGATCTGAAACAATGCGACTGTTGTCATGCTGTCATCCACTTTACCTCGTTACATCAGTAATGTAAGTGACTGCGGGGTCAGGACAATTTCATTTTAGTTTAATTGTAAGCTAACTCTTTTTGTGTTGAATCTCTGAAAAATATGCAGCCTAACCCTACTTCGAACAATAACTGTTAATTTATGCTTAAACTCAAACTAAACAATCTTAAATGTGTAATTGGAGTAATTATTAGTTTCAATTTTTTGCTCTGTGTGGCTCAAACATGGTTTTAAAAAGAGCAACATAAAGCTAAGTGTAATTTAGGCATCAAACTGCATTTTTCGTGCTTATTTATTAGTTCATAGTAATTTGATCTACAGTGAAACCCATTAGTTATTCTTATTTGTGTTATTCTTCATCATCTGACAGATACGCTTTAACAGCTCATGTTATAGCTCACAGATTTTCTTGTATTATTTCAGTATTCTTGCTCTGTTTTTGGTTCTAATGGTAATGATTTAAATCAATCTATTCCACTGATTTTGAGACCGTCTCTTGTCTTTACAGTGGACCATATGCATTTCAGGCAGACGCAGATTCTCTCCTGTTTGTGGCTTTTCTTCTTCTTCTCTGTCCCTTCTTTAACCATCTGTTTTCAGCTCTCTCTGTTCTCTGCTCATCCCAGTCTTCCTGGTGTTTTGTGCACCGTCGCCCCCCTCCATCTCTGTCTGCTGGTCCAGCCCTCAGCATTGTTTAGTCTCTGTCTCCTATTTCCGCTTCGGCCTGCGACCTCTGACCCCACACCCTGTTCTGATCGCCCCCTATTTCCTAGACCTGCTCCTTCCTTTATTAGGCGCTCGCCCCTAAAGTTTGGGGGTCTAATAACTGTTTTAAAGAAACCGTGACAAAACCTCAGCAGGCCGGCCATTGTACGTGCCACAGTAATGTGAAGGCATTAAAAGCCCATTAGCAGGAGGACTGAGCATGTGGGGTGTTTAAGAGCTTCATCAGGGTTCGAGGAGTCCAGGTGAGATTACCGAGACCATGCTGGAAGTACAGTAGAGTTAGGTAGTCTGTTATCACTAGAGAAAAGAGCAGAGGAAATCACTCTCAGTGTACGTCAGTAAAGAGTTTTGGGGTATTGACATGTTCAGGTGATTCGTTTTATTTTATGACTGATAAAATGGAGATGATCTAGATCTGATTCTACTCTGCTGCTTGACTTTTTGCCAAATCATCTTTTTTACAAAAAAAAAATTTTTTGCATTTTGCATTTGGATGTCAGCTTGAGTCAAATATAATGGTGCATTACACTTTGACTCTGTTTTGTGTTTCCCCTTGGTCTGTGCTCCCTAACATCAGCGGATCTTATAATGTGGAATTTTTGTATGAACATGTATATACGAGGATCAGAGGTCAAACCTTTTCATATTTAATATGAATGTGTGAGGCGCTGAAGTGATGTTGTCAGTGTGTAACTGCTGGCCGTCAGTAAAATACAGAGCACCATCGCTGTAGAAACAGGAAAATAAACACAGATGAAGACGCCTACAGTAAGATGGGCTTCCATCTCCATAAAAATTAGAAGTAACACAACCCTGATCTGTAGTTGAGAGAGTTTAAACGAGCACTTCATGCTGGAAGATTCTGGCTGATAAAACCCTCATCACATGAGTTTACAGTGAGAAACATGAGCGTCTCGTTCTTTCTGCTTCAGTCAAACATATTCATCACCTCTACGCAGTAAAACCGAGCCACGCTTTATATTCCAATTAGCGGTCGATGCATTTCAAAGTCGTTAAGTTATAACAAGGGAGTTTTTCCCCCGTCACATGAGCGTCTGCAGGAGATTTACTGCAGGAAACCCTGTGGAGAAATCCACTGAGCTTTACAAACACTCTCGTGTAAATTCAGCGCAATTAGGCCTTTATAGTCCCGTAACTCTCCATCAAATGCTTGTCAGTGTGTTGTTTGTTGAGGGCAAGAGAGAAAATTGGATTCGCTGACCTTGGTCGAGCCCTGTGATTATATAAACCCTCTTTCACAGCTCCTCAAGAATGTCAGGTCAATGTGTGACGAGAGTTTTACGAGGAGATCACTCACACTCTTTGGGTTTGGCTCATCACTTCAGCAAGCATTTGGGTTAAAACTGATCAAACATCAGATGATGAAGCTCAGGTTTTATTTGAGACTAAAACAGATTGAATTAGAGGCACGTTTACATGCAGAATATCAGAAAATAAGCATTAAGTCATTAGATCTCCAGTTCTCCTGTAGTCTCATAGGGATAGGGATCATAGTGGACCGTTGTGGACGTGTGTGTGTGT
>JAUYWG010000065.1:2565886-2575932 GCA_034779775.1 Enteromius afrohamiltoni | reverse complement strand
GATGATGCAACAGAAACCATACACTCTCTCTTTTCTAGCACTTTAGATACAGTTTGCGTTAAAGAAAGGTGAAAGAAAACAGTGTGACTCCGTGGAATAATGATTGTGCGGCTGTGTCTGATTTCTGTACCTCCAGCAGTTTCTCCTCGTTAGGGTACGTGTCCACAAACACGCCAAGTCCAGTGAAGAAATCCCGGTTTCCAAACACCGGACCTGCAGACAAGCGAGGGATGATCAGCAGTCATCCGCAAACCAACCCTGACCCGAGATCAGTCAGAAACAAGCGTCTGCGTCTGACCTTTCTGCATGCGCTCCTGAGTGTACCACACGGCCAGACCGTCTCCGTTCAGATTCTTCTTCCCCTGACCGTGAATCTTAAAATGAACCTGAAGCTCCCAGTCCCTCAGGTGACACGGCTGCACACACACACACACACACACACACACACACATTATGATTATGATTGTATCTGTGTAATTAGAACAGGTGCTCCTTCTCATCTAATGGTGTGAGCAGCAGCTGTAGTGCACACTAGTAAGTGATGAGGACTCACTATTCGGCTCCATATGGCTCCTTGTTTGCTCTGCTGGTCCGGAGTGAGGCGCACGTAATCAGTGGTGACCAGAGCATCTCCCATCAGCTCCCAATGAGACGAGCCGGACACACCGACACCTGCGCGCACACACACACACACACACACACACACATCATAAAACATGCACATCTACACAAACAAACTACACACTGCTACTAAATATTCTCGTCCCAGCGTTGGGGAGTAACTAGTGACATGCAGCAGAATTAAGTAAATTACAGTAACTGATACACGGGCAATATTAGGGTTACCGGGCCGAGCCTCAGGCCCACGAGCGCTCTAAAGTCCAGACAGAAATCTTTGCTGTGTGTCATCAGCCTTACAGCTGAAATCATTCATTATAGTTCTTTATGGAAACGTTACAGAGGTTACATCTAAATATGTTCACACACATACAGATGTTATTGTTTCAGGGGTTTAGGACTTTATTTGGATTTGTGTATATGCTTTATATAAGCTTTCCAAGCCATTGTTAAATGCCAGTGTTTTTGTTCCCCGTGTAAAGATTTGATTAAAAACAGCATTATAGTCATTACTCTACATCTTTTTATTCTCTCCGTCTTTAACCAGAATGATCTAAAAGCAAAACAAGCTGTGAATTGAATTATTACAATCTTAATTCAAGTGATGAAGGAAGGGCAAGTTAAGACAGGGTGCAGTCACTCAGTAAACACACACAGCTGATGAGTTTGAGTCTGGATGGACACCTTTCAGCACATCTGGTCTCTGCTGGAAGATCATAATAGCTGAAAGCAGACTCCCCTTGTGTTATTGTGTTATTAACAGTAACTACTAACAGTAATACTGTAATATTAACATGCTTCAGTTTCTAACGTTCCTTATACATTTGACACATCTCTACTCTTACAAGCACTATAGAAATGAACGTGACTTTACTTGACATTTAGAAACAATAATAAAGTGAAATCATTTAATAAAGTAATTAAAATATTTACACTACTTACATTTTAAACTGAGTAAACGTTCCAAAATAACCTTCACCAACACCGTGTCACCCTGACCCTAACCCTACCTCAGAAATAAAACTCTGCAGATTCAGAAAGAAAGAAAACGCCTTACATTTAGAAATACAGAGTCACAGCTTCAGATTCTGACACCTCTGCTATAACCATGTCATTATACACGTTTGTGTCCCAGTAAATCACACACACCCTCTCTCTCTCTCTCACACACACACACACACACACTAACTAGCTGCTCAGGCACAATCTAACCCAGCAGCATCCAAAGACATGACATTACACACGCAAACTGCGTTCGTTCCTGTGTGAGACTGAAGATGTCACGTCACTTGTGTTTCTACAGCTCTTTTAACAATACAGATTGTAGCAAAGCACTGAACATCATCAAGTAGAAGAACAGAGTGATGGTGATGTATAATGACCAGATTAAACTGTTTATTCATCAAACGCAGAGACGGTCTCTGTAGTCAAGACCACGATAATCACTGGACATCAGGTGTCAGGTGATGCATGTGAAATATGTAGAATTATGATGATGATAAAAGCTGAATGAGATAAAGATGAACTGATCGTGTATTTGTGTCTCTTACCCTGGTAAGGCTTGGACAGTGAATATTCTCTCTTTAAAAACTCTTCCATTTCATGACCATCATCACATAAAGTAACACTAAAAGCTGCAAATAAAACCAGCGATGACCCAGAAATCATGATTTAATTCTAAGCTTTCAAACGCGTCCACCGACCTCACGCTCGCGGCCATCTGTCGGTCAATGCTTGCACCCGATTGGCTGCAGCTACACGGAGCGCCTCTACTGGCTCTCTCACTTGTCAATCAAACATCAGCCCTCCACACATTAGCAAACGGACCGAAGGTTATTTATTTATTTATTTATTTATTTATTTATCGACGCTTTATGATCGTTAAAGATTTGCGATTTTTCCAAAACCTAATCTACAGCTATTATTATTATTATCATTACTATTATACTAGCGTCTCCTTACTTCCGGTGTATTTTACATAATAACCGATTTAGGGACTATCTTCAAAAAACGGTACGAGGTTACGAGGAAACGGGCTCCAGCATCACTCGTTCATACTATATTATCAGTTATCTTCACACAGTGAATGAAACCTGTTGTTTCATCAAACTCAAAATATGTTATAATACTTTATCAAGTTTTTCGGATTAATTAATTTGGCCGGTACACTCTCACGCATTATCGTCAAGCCCCTGCGCGGTCAATAGAAATATTAAATGAACCTTTAAGATCCACGACTGAGGTTTGAACTGAAGCACAATGATCAGATATTAGATATCAAATACTATGATGCGAAGCGTGTAAGACAGTGATTTGTAGACGCTCCCTCCGCGGCAGTATGGCGTGTGTGTACATCAGAACAATCTGATCTGAGATCTGCGGCAGATATCAAACACGGACGGGTCAGGATGGAGCACGCGCCCGAGACACACAGCAAACAAGTGGACATTTATCGGGACACATGGGTCAGATTTCTAGGTAAGTCAAAGACACTCCAGTGACCTCCAGCTGTGTGTGTGCGCGTGCGCGTGCGTGTGTGTGTGAGAGAGAGAGAAGGAGATCTGGTCTGTCATCTTTGATTTGACCTCTTCATTGATTCAGGTCAGCAGTTAAGGATCACGCATGTAACAGTGATCTGCTGCTGATTGTGATCGTTATTACAGCTTATTCATGCTCATAATACAGGAAGTAAAGTACTGATGTCCTCTGGGCTTCACACACACACACACACACACTCACACACCTTCCTAATTCCCAGACTCTATATGACAACATCAGCCTTCCTGAATTATTTCCAGCAGAACTAATCCAAGTCCTACATTTACTAGTAGTTTTCGCTGTAAAACTACCCAAAACCAACAGCAGAGGACATGAGCGAGCAAACAGTTCAGAACAAGATCACGCTTCCAGGCATTTCAGAAACAGCATTTTGCATCATTGTATTATTATTATTATTATTTAATATGTTGCAGTTCATCAATATTAGCCAGTGGTGTGTAGAGTGATTGACAGGTGTGTGTGTGTGTGTGTGTGCTGATGAAGGGTCGGGATTCAGACTCACTGAAGTGTCATTACTGCTCTGGTCTGACTGAAGTGTTTTACAGTTCATCCCTAGAACACATCTCTTTATATTCAGCTCACCTCTTCTGAAGTCTTCTCACAGTTTTTCTTCAGCTGCTGGTCTCAGAATCAGAACTCCTCAACACACTTTCTTCTGTTGAATTAAAAAAAAAAAACACTTGCTTGATGTGATGAAGTTTGTCGGATGTTAGCGTGTGACGTGTTCGTCTGCAGGTTATGCTAACGAGGTGGGCGAGGCGTTCCGAGCGCTGGTGCCGGTCAGTGCTGTGTGGGCCAGTTACGCCGTGGCCACCGCTTACGTGTCTGCTGACGCGCTGGACAAAGGCAGGAAAGCAGCGGCGGTGAGTCTGGATCAGTCTTGAATGGTCTGGATCTGTCTCGTCTGCTCTCTGACGCTGGGCTGGGTTTGTCTGCAGGCTCACGCTGAGGATCATGGGAAGGTGGCGCGGGTGGCCGTGGCCGTGGTCGATACCTTCGTTTGGCAGGCTTTGGCTTCGGTGGCTATTCCTGGATTCACCATCAACCGTGTCTGTGCCGCATCTCTCTTCCTGCTCGGAAAAACCACCCGCTGGCCACTTCCTGTGCGCAAGTGGACCACGACTGCCATCGGCCTCTCCACCATCCCCTTCATCATCACACCCATCGACAGGTGAGAGTGTGTGTAACGCTCGTGGCCAATCAAAAACAAGAAGGTTGAGCTGGACAACATTTATTTGGGCATATAATAGCAGGATGAGGCAAGCACACAACATTCTTGAAAACGGAATGCAAATACAGCACTTTTATTAATATAACAAGGGACCAATATTAAAAGCTCAAAAGGACAAAGCAGCAGGTTGAGATACGAGTCACGGCTATTGCAGTTAGTAGTGTAACTGGTAAACAATTTATCCCGAATAAACTAACAGTTCAACAGAGGGCTAAATTCATTCCAGTGCCCAGATTAAACCCGCTTCAGTACACCGCAAACAGTAGAAACACAATAATTCATAGGTGCATGAGTTAAATAACACATCAATCCACAGCTAAGACCGCTCTTGCCCCACCAGCAGTGGCAAGAAGCTCAGCAGCCCTCACATCCCAAAAATGCCCCCGCACCCTTTCCTTCACAGATGCAGCCCAGGTGTCCGGCTCTTTCTGCTCATGAGACACTGCGGGCACTACCAGCGGCACACCTCTTCTTATCATAAATGAAGAGCTTTCACATACGTGTGTGTGTGTGTCTGGAGTGTTTTTATGTGCTTCTGTGTGTTCTTCATCAGGTCGGTGGATTTCTTGTTGGACTCCAGTCTGCGGAAACTCTACAGTGAAGGAGAAAAACATGATTGAGCCTCGTCACAACACCCCTCTGACCTCTGACCCCTGCAGCCTGTGATCATCAGCAGAAACGTATTTCTGGCGTTCGGCTGAACCTCTTTGGTCACGTTATTACATTTTATTTCTGGTGAACGGCTGAAGAATGCAGTCCTGTGTGTTTCTGTGTGAATGAGATCTAGTGAAGGACTAGTGTCGTATCGAATCAGTCTGATGATGTTTAATGTCATGGTAAAGGGATCAGCAGCGCTTCTCATGAAGCCATAAACTATGCAACTTCTGTTATGAATGTTCTGCTGGAGCACAAAAAGTGGCATTAAACCTATATTTTTAATCCAATCTCAGCCTGATTCAGACTATGTTTGGTTTTTAGATTGTCTCCGTGGTTTATGCTGATGTTGGGGTTTTAGAAACATGGATGGACATGGAGCTTTGTGTTAAAACATCACATTGAGTCATATTTCAGTGCACCACAGATTTATGGGGTTGTAAATCATAAAGTCTTTTATTAGTAATTTAACTGAAAAAATACTTGTTTCCTTACTCTGATTTATGATAGTTGAATTATTCAGAGTGTCAGGAATATAACTCAGGAGATGAAAGTTAAACGCTATCAACACAGTATTAATAAAATGAAACACAGCTTTGTCATTTTTTGGTTCTAAGTAAAGGTTGAATGGATCATTGAAGGTCAGAATCAAAGACATTAGTTAATAATATGGGATTAAATACATAAATTATATTTATTCTTTAACATATTTAATTATTTCAGGTTTGTATAATATTCAGAGTTTAGATTTTACTGTTTTTATTCATTCTGAGAAACGATGAATGTGTTTTTGTGCAGGGACGATGAGTAGTGGCTTACTTTAAAAAGTAATCTGATTTCGTAACTAGTGGTTACCGCGGTGACGGGGTTAATTATGGGTTAATGAGGGTCAGCTGAGAGCAGCAGCGCGGCTAAAGCAGAGAGACGCGTCCGCTCGCGTTCGGCGGAAGATGGCTTCAGAACGGCTGCTGTGGTTGGTGTTGCTCGCCGCTGCGGCGGCACAGAGCGGTACGTGTCTCTCCGTTCGTTCAGCGCTGGCTGTGAGCTCGGTGCTGATGAACCGGAGCGGTTTGTGCGCAGATGTGTCGGTGGACTGCGGCGGGGACTCGGTGACGGTCCGCTGGAGCCTGGCCTCGCTTCAGCAGCTGGATGTGTCCCGGGCTCGGCTGGGAGACTGTCCCCCGAACTCGAGCGCCGCGGGATCCGGTCACACGCTGCTCTTCTCCGTGTCTCTGCGCGACTGCGGCTTTCACCGGCAGGTCATTCACAGCTGGGTTATAATCAGTCCGAAAAATAAGCGCTTGTAACTCTAGATCACAAATATTTGTTAACCTACACTCATTTTCATGGCATTTAATAATCACATGGTTACAAAATAGTAGTAGCCTAATTTGGATCGGGTCGCATTTTTATGTCCGAGCCCGGTCCCAGCCCGACACCGTTAAAATTTTTTTTTCTCATACTAATGACACTGTGTGTGTGTGTGGAAAGCCCACTTTTATTAAGCAACTGTAGGAAGGCGTTGGGAAATGTCAGCAGATGAGAGCATCAGCGCACACGGGGCAAAAAGCGCCGTTATAACACAGACACACACTCACCCTGATCTGACCGAACCCGAGCATCCTTTCTAAAGATCTGTCCGAACCCGCCCCGGCCCATCGGGGACCGTCCTCTATCTCAGATCAGTGTTCTTTTCTAAGGCTACTTGTGTAGGCCTACAGTCAAAGTCTTTGTGGAGAATCCGCGAGATCAGTCCGGCGCTCAGTGACATGGGTTTACAAAAGCATTTTAGGTTTAAGAAGAATAAATCAACTCCTGATGAACATTACTTTTTATTTCAATTATACTCAGTCAGTTGTTTTAACCATAACTTTGGAAATTGCATACTTGCACTTAATAGTCACGTGACTAAGTGTGGATAAACAAAGTATTTCATTTCTAAAATTGATTTTAAGTGTTTTAATAAAATAAAAAAGATTTAATAGTAGCTTTTCATTAAGTGCATGAACTGAGCTCTTGATCTGTTCAATATGGTACAATATTATCCTTTTTAAATCAATATGAGATGAGTTGGGATAAAAGTAATCCAAAAGTAGTCTGACTATAATCTAAAGTGTGTTGTATTGTTACCAGCTGTGCTCCGATGGATGTCTCTAACAGGTAACTCAGGACCGGGTCACTTACAATAACCTGCTGACCTATGACCTGCGGCCAGCACTGCCTATCTTCTCTCGCTCTGTCCAGTGTGTTTATGACCTGTAGGTGATCAGTCCATCTGCTTTCATGACAGAGAGCAGTCTAAGCTTTCATTCAAGTCTCTGAGCTTGTTTTACACAGACCTGTGAGCAGTGCTGAGGAAGAGGAGGATGATGGGGCAGTGACCTTCAGCTTGGAGCTGATGAACGGTCCGTGTTAAACTCACATTCATGTGTTACACTCATCTTCTGCCCAGATACAGACTGATGTGGCTCTTGGGATCCTGACTCTTCTGCTGACGGTGTTCAGGTGATTTCAGCGCTCCGGCCCCTTCTCTGCACTTCAGGCCGGGCTCCACTCTTCCGGTCAGAGCCGTGGTGAAGTCTCTGGGCCACAGGCCGCTCTGGATCTACATGGAGAGCTGTATAGCAGCCACAGACGCAGACCTCAGCCGAGCTGCTCGAGTATATCCCATCATCAGCAACGCCGGGTAACCCTTTCTAACCCTTCTCGAGCTGTTTAAAACCACTGCTGTGTCTCAGTCTGTAGTTATTGGTCTTAGGGGCTTATGTTTAGTGGGCATATATATATATATATATATAGACACACACACACACGCACACACACACACAAGTTTTAGGGTATAGAAGCAAGCAGTCCTCTGAACTGACTCTTACTGAAAACAGTTTTATATTGTCCTCTTGTATCATCGACACAGTTTTCCTGTTTAATACTGCGAAGCTGTATTGTAAAGCGATATAGAAATGTACTGCTTGACTGTGAGTCAGAGTGAGGTAAAGTGTGTCTCGTGTGGTTTGTAGGTGTCTGATTGAGAGTAAATGGGAAAACTCCAGCTTTCTGCCGAGGCGGCATCCTGCAGAAATGCGTCTCTATCTCCAAGCCTTCAAGTTTGCTCCTGGACAGAATGTGAGTGCTGCGCTGTGAGCTGGAGTCGTGGTCTTACAGTGATCCTCAGCTGCTGTGTTTGTGTGGCAGGTCTTTCTTCTGTGTGATCTGGAGGCATGGGACGTCCAGCGCATCGACCGGAGAGAGTGTCACTACATCCAGCAGCAGCACAGGTCTGTGTGAGTGATTCTGTCTGTAGTGTTGCTGCGGGCGCCATGTTCTGGAGACACTGTGTGTCACTAGAAATCAGTGTTCCGTTGGAACAGTTGGAGTGTGTTCAGCACATTTCCGGAGGACTGATTCCTGAAGCTGACAGAGCAGTCTATGCTGGCTGTGCACAGAGACTAGAAAGAGAGGCGGTTCTACCTCTGCTGCTGACCACTCACAACCTTCAAGATAGGGAGCTTTTCTTATTAAAAGAAGCTGCTGCTTACTATTCAAACGGTGAAGGGTTGTTTCTCTGATCACGAATGCAGACATGCTGTTATGTTTACGAGGCGTGATGCGACACCACAGAACTAAGTCATGATCATCAGTAAGTATGTCTCCACTGGATCAACAAATGCCTGGTTTGTCATGTGTTTTATTGTTCTTCATGTTACGGTAAGGGGGTGGAACATTTCTATCAGATGTTTTTTGCACCTTAAACTGCATAAACACACTGCATTACACCAACTACACAAAATAATGTTCTTTTTAGCAACATCACATGACCCCATTAATTATGAAGAAATTAAAAACTTTTATGGTCTTAAAAATAGATCTTGTAGTATAGATCACTTTTCTTTTTGAGGGGAAATACAAGCCAGTCACCAAACATGTTCTTGACACATTTCTGCAGATTGACTGAAATCGGATCTTTACAGATACATTTCTCAGACAAACATCATGAGTGCGTACCCTCTGAGCCCAGTATGAAGTGATGTATGTCAGGGCCGGTGGACATGCGGGGCCCCAGACAGCTCTTCTCAATCACTCCTCTAGGGGTCACCATCTTTATATGCACCACCTGGGAACACATGAGATCACAGGTACCCTGAATGACCCTGAATCTACACCGATGCGGATGAAACATCTAAAGTGTGTGAGCATGAACTCTGTCCCAGACCTGTGTGTGTTTGTGTGCTGAGAAGCAGAGAGACATACCAGGTCCTCAATGTTGCCGTAGATGTTTTTCTTCATGCCGGACGCCCGCGTGGCCACCCAGCCGCCCAGAGAACTGAACTCCATGGAATCGGGCTCGTGGCCTGTACAGTAACCACGCTCATTCAGCTACAGTCACAAAACACAAAACAACCTCAGCTGAAATGTGCAAAACGAGTTATGCATTATTTTCTGTACATAACATTTTTTATTTAAAGAATACTTTATTAATCAAACTCCTTTTTTTCATCCAAATAATAATATGGCCTCTGACATTAAAGAAAAAAAAATTGGTCATCATTTATTCAGCATGATATTGTTCTAAACCTGTATGAGTGTGTCTTCTGTGGAGTACAAAAGATGATATTTTGAGGAACGTTGGTAATTAAACCACCCACCGCCAACTTTTGGGTGACTACCATTTTTCAAACCTATAATGTAGTGCTCAACAGAAGTAAAGTACGTACACAGGTTTGGAACAAACTCAGGTTGAGGAAATGATTTGGGGGAACTACAGCAAAAAAACAATAAAAAAAAAATTACATTATATATATATTGCCCTCCAAAATTATTTGTGTCTTCACTCTTGATCAGTTTACTATGTCATTGCTAGACATAGCAAAATATATACATATAAACACATATATATATACACACACACAATATATATATATATATATGTATGTATGTATATATATATATATGTATATATATATGTGTGTGTATGTATGTATGTATA
>JAUYWG010000065.1:2520977-2535526 GCA_034779775.1 Enteromius afrohamiltoni | reverse complement strand
AAATCAAGCTTATGATCTATGATCAAATCATTTACAAAAAGTGATTTAGTAGAAAGAGACCTGATATTCAGTAATCCAAGCTTAATCATTTGTTCCTCTGTATTATAAACAGCTTTTATTTTTTGAACATCAATTAAACTGTTACTCTTAGTTTGTTTGGGATGTTGTTTGTATTTTCTAGTTCGGGAACAGACACAGTCTCTATAGTGTAATATCTAGGTGAAGAAGTCTCTATGTGCTGAGCATTAACTGACTGTGAGTCGGCTTTCCCAGGTTTCCCAGTGGAAAGTGGGGAGAACCTGTTTGATGTTCTGATCAGAACGGAAGAGCAGTTTTTTGACCCACGACTATGCCGTCTCACAGTCACCCCGATGCTGTGCGGGCGCTGCCGGAACTGAACCATGTACATGAGCTGAACTATCCACATCCAAAGCCGTATCTACAGCTCTCACATTCTGACTGTCCTCCATTAAAGTTTGGACATGTGTCTCTATATGTAAAATCTTCTCTGTTAGCCTAACTATCCCTGCATTTATCACAAATATTGTCCTATCCTAACAAACCTGACATCAATGGAAAGCTGATTTATTCAGATGATCTTACAGCAGCCTTTGCACCAAATACAGTCTTTAAATTCTGGGGGATCAGTCATGTTCTTGTCAGGTTTCATGAGGTGCACATGTCTAGTAATGTGAGAAGCTGTTGGCTGCGGGATCGCAGGGAGTCACTTACTGTACTGTTCCCAGCTGATAGCTGCATGGAGCTCATCCAAACCCTGCACGAGATCCTCAAGAGACTGAGGACTGAAGTGTCTGATTGTGTTCCTAGCTGCAGAGTGCTCTGACAATACTGAGCTGATGTTGTCCGAGAGCGCCGTGTTCCAAACCCACAGATAAACACTTCCTTTAGGAAGGACACCTGATCTGCTCTCTTCATTAGAGCCAAAGAAACATGCAGTATAGAGATCAGGTCCCAGCAGTCCCACAGGCTTTGCATGTAACCGCTGATCAGTATCTATAACCTGATCTAAACCGCTTACGACAAAGCCAAAATGTCTTCTGGTAGTACAATGCTTTCTGCTCTAATTGTGGGTAATGCTTTATTTTAACGGTATGAGTGCCTTTGCAACTGTCTGCTTAATATCTGCTAACACTTTATTTTGATGGACTGACTGTAAGTACCTGAGTCTACTAGTGAGAGCTAATACTCTAAACTAATCCTCCAAAAAATTCTCTGTTGCTATTTTCTGTGTTTGATGTTTAGGAAGGATTTCTCTCATTTAAAGCGAGTGGTGTCCCACGGGCAGTGTTGGGAAGTAACCGGTTTCATGTAACAGTTTTTGTAATGTAATTGCAAAAAAATAAATATAACTGTAATCAGCTACAAAGCAAAATGTTACAAAGGGGGTTACAGCTCAATATTTTGAAACACACACACAGGCATTCTTTGATGAATAATCTGCTGAAGTCTGAGAAGTCTGAAGCTGAGAAAAGGAAAAGAGATCTGCTGAAGCTGGTTGCCTTTAAACTTAAGTTTTCTCAGTTTAGATTTTATTTTCTCGCAGTGAGGCTTCTGTGCTTTAAAATTAAACCATTTCAATCTTGAAGTAATGTAGGATTGTTAAGTATTACAGTAAGGTAAACCTGGTCTGAAAATGATTGAAAACATTGATTATAAATGAGTTAGGGTACTGCAATCTGGAACCTATTGCAATCCGAACACTGTCTGCCGTGCAGAGCTGTGCAAGCTTCTTTTCTCAGACGTGTTTCTGAAGTGGTGTTCAAAGCTGGAGAATATGTCTTGCCCGAGGACAGCGTTGGAGCAAGTCCAGTCCTGCTGAGGGCAAGACATCGAGGGATCACTTCAAACCGCTTGCTTCTGCTCTCCTCAAGACATAACTCACACGGCTCTGTCACCTCCTCAGAGCAAAATATGTTCTAGCCCCGAACTAAAACAAACAACACATCCATCTCCATGAGCGGGAGACCGGAGGGCCGTATCTGATTGGCTCTGGTCTGTGTCCCCGCCCTGACCACCTTCAGGTTCCTGACATTCAATAAGAAGATGGTTTACACCTTAAACCAGGTTCAGTGACTTTTCACTCACTCAGACACCCGGGGCTTCTTACAGGAGCTATGTTTGGGAGCCTGATGTTTCACATTGATCTTCTCAAGAAGCACTTCTGAAATTGTCAAGACTGTGAGCCATTTCTTCAGAAACATGATTCTGTGGTGCAGCAAATGCTTCAGAAAAACAAACGTCATTTCTATATGAAAAAGATCAGCCAATGACTTTATATAAAAATTACATAAAACCAACTCTACTCTTCTGATACTGGTGTTCCCATCATGCACTGGGTAATATTGGCCAAGTCACTTATTTCCTTTATTCAATTTAAACTTGGGTTAGTAGATCTGACTCGGTTTTAATTATGGCCTGCTTTCACAGACAGGGTTTAGCCTAAAGCAGGATTAGGCCAAATACTTCAACTGGTACATTTAAGTCATTTTTATAAACATGCCTTTAAAACAAAGGCATTACTGGTGTACATCCTGAGACAAAACAAAGGCACTGACATCAATCAGTCAGTCAATCACTTTTATTTCTACAGCTCTTTTAACAATACAGATTGCAGCAAAGCACTGAACATTATCAAGTAGAAGAACAGAGTGATGGTGATGTATAATGACCAGATTAAACCATGTATTGATCAAACACTCCAACTCATCACATTTTGACATTTGGTCAAAACACTTTTGTGTTCTTTCTGAGGCTCAAGGTACCCCTTTTCAGTCACTTTTCAACATGAAGGGTGTTCCATTATTTTAAATAGGAAACCTTTAGTGTCAATATGCTGCCTCAGTATTTATTTTTTTTTCATTTTACTGTCATAATTAAAAGATATATTGGGTAAAACATTGGCACTATAGCATATATGTTGGGGTGTGATTTTTCAATGTAAACAGTCCAACAGTTTATTTAAATTATTGACATATTTATGAGCACGTAACCCAAACCCTATTACTACTGTTGGGTCTTGCGTGTCTCGTGATCGATTGCATCATGCTACGGGCCGGGAGTATGTTTACTGAATAAGACGTGAGCGAGTGAGCGGAGCAGTATCATTTTTAGTCATTTAAACCTTGTGTTTTACTCTCTTCTTCACATTAAGACTTTGTATGGCTTCAGAAGACTTGGAATGTGTCACGACTTGTTCGTAATGTATTTATTCTGCTTGTTTATGATTAGTTTGTGCAATAAATACCTGTGACTGTATTTGCCTGTGTGTGTTTACATTGTTCAGAGGTGGGTAGGTTTAGGGTAGGGCTGGGGTTCGGTGCTTCAATAAACCTAAAAAATATATAATACATTTAAATATGCATACAAACCATTACATTAAGCCAAACACCTGAAAACAATGCAGGACCCCTCGCGTCAATAAGTGACTGAAAAGAGGTACCTTGAGCCTGAAAAAGTGTTTTGACCAAGCGTTAAAATGTGACGAGTTGGAGTGAGACTGTGTAAATGCAGAGACGGTCTCTTCAAGTTAAAACAACTATAATCACTAGAAATGTTTTAAGATCAGTCAGTGCAAGTTTCTGTTAGTTGGAGATTAGCATTTAGTCTGAGACTAGGCTTAAGCCTTGTCTGTGAAACCAGGGGTATGTATAATTTCTGACTCTCAAACATCAGAAGCACACATCAAATCTGCAAAACCACTAATTCTCAGACTCTCTCTGTCACACACAGATCTAACAGGAATTAATATAATGGCTGTTTCCAAATGTTTGCTTTTGAAATGTGTTTTTTTGACATTTTGAACACGGTGCTTCATTGCGTTCTGCGTTTGTGTTTGCAATTCTTAGATTTGTATATAAAGTTATAGATGGTAAATAGATGGTAATGAGTTAGTTTAAACTTTAAATGAGTTAGTTCAAACTCTTATAAAGATTTTTTGCAGTGTAACATGAAAATAATGACTTTTTCAGTCATTTTTGTTCCACTGAAGAAACAATTTGCAAAAAAAGAGCCATTTGTCTGACCCTTCAAATGCCGCCTTCCTCTTTAACGGTACATTTTGTTTAGCTTCCCTTGATCCTAACACCGGGCTCCATCATGGATCAGAAAATAGGCAGGAGTTATCCGATTCCAAGCTTAAACACATCTCAGTCTCCACACGTGTCCAGACGCCTGTGTTTGTTTAGGCCAGACCTTCAACCCCTCATCATCTCTGGCTCTTTCCAATTTCACCTGACCCCTCGAATGCGCTCAAGATGTGAGGGATTCCTCCGTCCCGGCTCTGGAAGCCATTTTCTCCCTGTACCTGATGATTGGGATCCGGGCGGCTCTGGAGAGGAGCGTTCTCTCTGGCGGGAGCATGGCCTTCGCGTCAGACCTGATTAGAAAGCGATCTGAGCCCAACATGTGCTCATCAAGAGGCTGAACGCTCTCCGGTGACATGGCCATTATCAGGGGCTTCCCTAATCTCAGATGAAGCTCATCCTGAATTATAACGCTGCCAAAGAAGAAAGCATTTAGGAAAAGTCTTCTGCTAGCCTAGATCTTCTGGAATGCTTTTTAAATCTTTTGATGAAAAAGGATGCAGAATGTAAAGGGAACCCTGCGAGGAGAAGGATCTCCTGATGTGACGAGAGCTTCTGTATTAATGCAGATTATATTACAGCAATCACACTCTGAGGAGACGGTTCATCAAGCCTGAGAAACAACCAAGTGAAGAAATACTGAGAGCCATTCGAGAGCTTTTCAAGATCAATGTCCCAGAGTTCTCGATGGGGAGAGAAGAACAACATCCAGAGAACACGCATGCAGTGATGAAACGATTACTTGATAAAACTCTCAACGATTAGTATTTCTGTTTCATACTGTATTTATCATTTAAACCGTATCTGCTTATCGTAATTTCAACATGAGCAACATGTTTGCTCAGCAGCAGAGGAGCTTTGTTTTGAGTGAAAATATGGCAGAAAACTGTGAGGATTCAAAGGAGCGGTAAATTAATACACAAGTTAATTCGTTCTGTGTATGTACCTCTGAAGGTTCTGACTGTCTTCACTCCAGGCAGTAGCTAATAAAGTAAAGTAGTTTTTTAATCACAACACTGCTTTGTTTGTGATGGTTACGGTAAACAGCTGTAATTCTGCTGCTAAATCAGCACCACCTGCTGTCACAGAACGGATCTGCATGTCCTAAAGTAGATTCTGACCGGATGATGAAAAACAAGCTAATGTGGATTAAACACATTTAAACAGATGAGATAAATCATCCAAAATTACCTATGGAGCAGATAAAATACATATATTTCATGAATCAGTGATCATTTCGACTCTTTTCTATATTTAAAAGCTGAAATGTGAGGTTTTCTATTTGATGCACACTTTTTCAAAGCTTTATTTATTTCCGTTATTATCAGTCATGTCCTGGTTTAAAATCTGGACAATGGTTTTGTTTTAGTGTTTATGCAAAGTGAAAGTCACTGTACTGATTATACACATTATACTGATAACCGTGATAATTTAGCTGTGGTAATAAATTATGATGCGTTACGTCTCTAATGCACATGTGTTGTGAGGAGCTGTGTGTGATGAAGATCCGTCTGTAAAGCGGGCGCCGGGCCCTGGACCCTCAGGAGCTGTCAATCACAGACATGAATCATTCAGAGAGCCTTTATCTGCAATCCAGAGCCTTTCTACAGCTCTAGCTCACTTACATATCCTTCACCTCCACTCCTCCTCTTATCTTCACCTTTCCTCAGCTTCGCAGCACTTTCTCAGTCACGTCTTCAGTGCTGTCAACACAAACAGAAATCAGTGAGCCCGGGGTGTAGAGATCAAGAGAAGGACCCGGGGCTTCACACGAGGATCTCTCTGATGAGAATCTGTCACAGTAATAATCCGGACTGAACCCACAGCATTTACGGTACGGTGAGAGCCAACTGAGCACTTACAGTCAGAACAAAACATATTCACACACCTTCGACTTTTATCAAGTTGTATCACAGTTTATTTACTGTAGTTTGGTGATAAAATATGACAACGACTCTTGAATTAAACTGAGTCTGAATGGTAGATGTCAGAAAAAAGATCAAAGGAAAGTACAAAGATTAAAAGCTTGACTGATCCTGATTGTTTTGTGTTTCTGACCATGTGTTAGACTGCATTCCTGTCCATCACGGCTGTATGACGAGATCCCATCAGTCTGAAGAAAACATGCTTCAGAACCGTCACCACCTAACACACACAGTGTTCTCTGAGAGTAAATCAAGATTTTTGGGAGATGTTTTCATCTAAAATGTCATATTTTATGAATGAATGTGCAACCTTTTGCCAGACATGTCAAATCATGTCACCTTTTTTTATCATTAGTGCTTTATACAATACTCATTGTTTCAAAGCAGCTTTACAGCGTCAGACAGGAAAACTGTGTAGATGATGCAAAAGGACTACAACTAAGAGGCATTTTCCAGCTAAAGTTAGTTCATGTGCTCACTAGTACGTATGTGTCACTAGTATGTTTTGAATTTGGCTCAAAATAAGCTTAAAAGTTTAGTGGTGAAACTCAGAGCAACTATGGTCAGGAGTTGTGTCGTGATCAGAAGTGTTCAATTCTTGAGACCACAGCAGTTAATGATGCTTTTGGGAAACGCACCCTTGACTGTTTATTTTGGTTTAGTCTCTGTATGAAAGCTGGATGACCAAGCATTACTTCAGTGATGAAGTAACGCAGTGTTCAAAAGCAGTGTTTGCTCTTCAAACACAGATGATAGGAACCGTTAATACATTTTCAATATTTCATGGCCGATCAGATCTGTCTATGAACCCTGTCCTGAAGCCCAACACTGCACAATATGTCTGACACTTAGGTTGGGTTTTGGAGTCTCCACTTCCTGAACCCGGTGGGCTTGATCAAGGAGAAGGAGAAGTATGAGAGTAACTGGAACACCTCTCCTTGGATCGCCACCGTGGTGGAGGGGTTTAGGTTCCTGAAAGATCCTAGAAGCTATATTGTCGGGGGCTATATGTCCCTGGTAGGGCTTCCCAAGGTAAAAAGGTCTTACAGGTGACAGGCCAGACAAAGAGCGGTCCAAAAAACCCATATGGAAAGAAAATCAAGGAAAATTGTGACATCGCTCTGTCCGGGTCCAGCCCGAAGGTGCGACGTGGCACTGCCCTCCCTTGGGCCCACCACCTGCAGGAGGGATTTTAAGGGGCCGAAAAATGTTGTTACCATTTTCCTGTTAACCATAACCCTAACCCATGAGCTTACACATACCATTTACATATGTGTAGTTACACAACCATTGGTTGCACACTACATAAAGTAGTTACTATGTATGCCCAAGTATGATTCAAGTTTTAACTAGTTTAAAAAAATCTATTCCAAGAGCAGCACAAACAAAGCTGTCAACATGATGTAACTGTTAAAGAAATCGCTTGTTAAATATCTTTCCATAAAAGACGCATGAACCACAACTATCTTTTACCAAAGTGTCCTATATGTATTATATATTTAGAAAAAAAAATGCTTTTAAATGTCCTCAAAATCAAGGCAATTGAAATTCAAACTGGCTGAAGGTCTAACACCAGCAGATTATTATTACATGTTCCGTAGAAACAAGAACAGCAGCTTTCAGTCTGTCACCATGATGCATGAAGGACCAGACATACAGTAGTAGTTGTGTGTTTGTGTGTTATAAGAGGCAGGTGAGTGCTTGCTGTGGTGCTGAAGGCTCTGGTAATCCTGGTGTTTGAGGTCAGTGCTCTCTCGCTCCATTACTCTGCTGTTAGTGGCTATAAGGTTGCCGTGTTGTTGTTGGGCAGCGTTATTGTAATGCAATCCACTGAGCTCCTGAATGCAGCAGACAGCGAGTCTGACCAGAGCGTGGCATCGATTCTAATGGGCTTTTTAGGGCTGTAATGATGGGAATCTGTTCACGCCTCAACTGTCATGCCTAATTATGAGTGGCCAAACAATGACTCCATTCACACTGGATCGAGTTTCCTCCGCTTATCAGCATTAAGAGGATCCTGAAGCTGGTCCAGCTGTGTGAAATGTATATTCCAGCTTGAATATGCTGCTAAACACATTTTTATTTTTCACAAGAAGGTGAAACCAAAATTTGAGAGTCTGACAGCGACACAGCGAATCCCTCGATCCCTGATGTCCGATTAGGACAAACGTGGCTTAATGGCGTCGGCAAGGAAACATTACCGCTCCAATATCTGTAATCTGCTGTAATCCTCTTCCATTTATAAAACATCTCACGTTCTGTGCTTTGAAGGCACTTCCAGCTTTCACGCGAGCAATAAAAAACCGAGAAGCGGTAGTGAAGGAGGGATGTTTTCTGAGAGAGAAACCTATTTAAAGTACTGGACTGTTTTTCTAATTAGTTTGTTCTGAGTAGTAATAGTTTGAATTAGATATAATAATAGAGTGAACATGATGATTTTTGTATTATTCCTCACCTGAAGGTGTTTTAATAATAGGGCTCACTTTTGCTTTATTTTCTCAGTCAGCTTGGTTCTGGTTCTATATATCCACCTACTCAAGCATCAGACACACAGATAACTAGTACAAAGTTATAATGAGTTTATGTATTATTATTATCATTATTATTTTTTTTTTTGCCAAAAATCATTAGGATATTAAGTACAGATCATGTTCCATGAAGACATTTTGAACATTTCCTGTAAATATATAAAAAACCTGATTTTTGATTAGTAATATGCATTGCTGAGGACTTCATTTGGACAACTTTAAAGATGATTTTCTTAATATTTAGTTATTTTGCACCTTCAAGATTCTAGATTTTCAAATATTTGTATCTCAGACAAATATGTACAATCCTCACAAACCAGACATGAGTGGAAAAACGGTTAAAAAATCCCCCTTATGACTGTTTTTGTGCTTTAGGTTCACATATGAACTTGCTCCATGTATTGTGATCTTGATTTGCAGATTTATATTTACAGTACATGCATGTTTGTACTATATGCACTACGCTGCATGCATGCACAGTTCTGCAGCTTTAATGCTCTTTTTAGTAACTTCATGACATAACTGAACACTTCTAACTGAAACTGGGATGTTGCATAGTTAGTTTAGTTAGTTAGTTCGTGTACAGTGTGTGCTGTGAGCTCAGTAAAACAGACACAACCGTTTTACTGACATACAGCCCAACAACATATCCTCTAACCGCGGTTCACTGCTGTTCTCCTGAAGCTCATTAGGCTACTGTAACTCTTCTTAGTGCTTGTTTGACTTGCTCCTGGCACTGAGGAGAAGTTTGTCATTCTCGTAAAGAGATACAGTGAGTCGGCAACTACATTTGAAGTCAAGAGAAAAAGCGAGACCAAAACTGCAGTTGTGATGGCCAAGCTTAGCTCAGTGGAGACTGTTTTCTTCGAAGTCTGTCGTTATGAGAGTGTCTTCAGGAGAGTCTGCGATGCCTGTCAAAGCCATGACTCAATATCAGATAAATGTCTCCCAGTCAGAGATGTTTATGTACACATGCTTTTAGCGGGGCACTTATCTTTAGAGGTTAGATCTATAAAGAGATAATTGCTGTGTGAGTGAAGTCAATGCTCCTGCGCCTAGATACCTTTGTCATAAGTGTGTGTGTGTGTGTGTGTGGTGGGGCCTGTATGTGAGGTGCATTTCCTTATGGGAAAACTTGCCTCTAACAAGGTCGAGTGCCAATATTTATGTTGCTGCTCAGGGTTGATATAGCACTCGTCGTGTATTAGAGAACAGAAGCAGTGATGAGTCGTACAAATGCTGGAATCTTCAGAAAGTATAAACTGCAATCATATTTCTCACTAATGTTTCAAATGTGCCCTGAAGAGACGACCCAGACGTCCAACTTGCTGACATTTTAACAGCCAGATAACTGCTGAAAAGATATCAATCAGTACTGTATAAAGGGGAGGGGCTTTGACGGAGATGGGCGGGGCTGTGTGTTAAAGGGGGCGAGTTACTGGGGAGGGGCGGAGTTGTATTTAAGAAGGGGTGGAGGGCACTGACCGCATCTTCAACCCTACTTTGTGTTTGGAGAGGAATGTCTATAATGTATCTGTGCGACAGATAGAATGCATCAGCCCCACGGCTACCATTAAACTTTTGATTTAGCGAAAAACACACAGCAATTAAAGCAGGGATGACATCTTACACAAATAGTCATTTGAAACGGGCTGTGTGCGGGAAAACAGGGTTGTGCAGGGACACGATCACGACAACAATCCCTGCTTCACATCATGTGTTCCTCACGCTCCACACATCTGAGAGAGTTTGATTGATCCAGGCTCTGGTCGAAATCGTTGGGGCCCAACAGCGATCCCTGAGGTGCACCAGATATTTCTATAAACTGTTGCTCATGTGTGTCAAATTGCTTGTCTTTCCACATCTTCACATCTCTTTGAATAAAAAGTGTTTGCGAAGTGATTAAATATAACATAAATATCTGATCCTTGCATTAAAACTTAAAGACGTTTAACACAGCGCAGGACTTCGGGCCTCACACTGTGAAAAAAAAGGAAAATGTTGAGAGACTTAAACTTAATTGATTTAAGCAATCAGCTTGCAAAGCTGAATGAGTTAGGTCATTGTTAAATAATCAGCAGGAACATATAAAATGCTTTTCTAGCATGAACATATAAAAATTCGGGAATTATGTTAAATTTATTTTATACGTAAAAATACTAGTATTTTTTTATTCTATTTTAGTTTTGACTTAAAATAAGCAAAATTATCTGCCAAATGGTGTTAGAAAAATATTCCTGTGTAGCCTTTAAATTAATATAACGTTTCTTCCCCTGCTGGAAGATATTTTTGCATGGCTTAAGCAAAAACTGTCCAATTTTTAAAATGCTTTTTAGAGAGCAATAAATAAAGTTATATGAGAAATAAGAAGTAAAGTGATATTAATTTTGATTCTTGATTCAGAAATGTTTCCATATTTATACTAGAAAACAAGACGAAAATACTAAGAAAATATTTGCAGTGTAGTGTCATGACTCACATATATATATATTTATATATATATATAGCTTTTAAGCAGATGCTTTTTCACTTTTATGGAGTTTAGCAGCGTAAATCACCTTCAGGAGTATATGGAAACGCTTTAGTTCTCAGTCTCTCGTGTGATCATTTGGCACAGGTTTTACGTGGGACACACAATCCTTTTCTTCAGGCGTTCTGTCTATCAGTGCAGTGGGAGATAACTTGAGGGAAATGTGAATGAATTTTCTCATCTCTTCCAGTCTTCTTGTGCAGTGTTTACTGCAGCATAAACTCTATTATCAGTCAGTTCTTCAGTAGACACGATAGAGTTCATTTACAGTAGGTGAAGAATTCACATTTCAGCAGTTGTTCAGCTGCAAGAGAGTTTGAGAGAGTTTCTGCACTCCAGATGCCCTGCACATGACAAAAGTCAACATAATCTCAGAGCAGAATAGAGTAACAGTAATTTGTTGTCCTGCCATGTCCAATGAAAGACAAAAAATGATTTGAACCACGATAGAGCTGAAGCCCCCTGGGTTTCTAAACAGCAGGATTTCAATACTCTCTTTGAAAGCTGAAAACATGTAACAAAGAGAGCTTTGGGAACGACCCGCTCTCATGAGAACGACTTATAAGAAACACGTTTCACTGCACAAACAAAAAAGAAACACAAGGCCTGTTAATTACTGCGACCTCTTCAGAACTGATGAAAACAGCAGATAAAAGGCTTTTAACTGTGGACTTAAGTAGTTCTGTACAATGTAATAAGCCGGCAGACGAAGGGGCAGTCGTGGCATAATGGATAGGGAGTTGGACTGGTAACTCAAAGGTTGTGTGTGTGTGTGAGTGTACTTGGATGGCTTAAATGCAGAGCACAATTTCCTAGTATGGGAAACCATACATGGCCACATGTCACTTCCTTCCTTCCATGTGCAGTATTCTTAGTTGGTAGTACTTATTAAGTCTAACCTGTCTACTAACACTGTGATGAGAGGCATGTCCTTTCAAAGTTTATTAGAGTTAGTAATGTCTAAAGCAGACTATTGAAATACAGTGAATGTGTTTGTGTTCTGAGTCTCTAGACCTTGTGTTCATTCCACTGCCTTAAATCTGGCTTCTGTGCTGAACAGTGTACATGAAGCTCTTAAGTGTTCATGATTCCTAAAGATCTGATGACATTAGTTTATTTTCTTTATTAACCTACTTTATTATTTTATTTTTAAACTGTAATACCAATGTGATAAATTTGTAGTTGTTGAGATACACAGCAGACTGCTGGGTCTCAATGGCTGGATGTCTAAGTGGTGCTCGCAAAATAGTATAGGAGTTTTTGGGGCAGACCTGACCTGTTGAAAAGAGATGGTCTTGATCCTTCTCGGGGTGGTGCCGCTCTCCTCTCTAGAAATATGGCACATAGTCTTAGATCTCAAACTTGACTAACTAGTGCCCAGGTCGGGAAGCAGACAGACTGGCTAAACCGACCGTCTGCTAGCCGGCTCACGTCACCGCAGTCAGTTAATGCTCAGCACATAGAGACTTCTTCACCTAGATATTACACTATAGAGACTGTGTCTGTTCCCCAAACTAGAAAATACAAACAACATCCCAAACAAACTAAGAGTAACAATTTAATTGATGTTCAAAAAATAAAAGCTTTAAAAAGGTTTATAATACAGAGAAACAAAATAAATCACTTTTTATAAATGATTTGATCATTAAAGCAGGGAACTACCACGGCAGCAGAATTTACTCCGAGACAATCTGTGTCTGTACTGCGGACACATCCGGGCCAATTGCCCTCTCCGTCCTCCACGAACCATGCTGCCATGGGTGAGTCATGAACTTCCATCATATACTATGACGTTACCTTTACAAATTGAAGTTAATGGCCAAAGGGTAGCCACCATGGCCTTCATTGATTCAGGAGCTGAAGGCAATTTTATTGATGAATCGTATGCTAAAAGAATGTTTGTTCTTCTCCTTCCATGAGGATAGACCCGGGAATAGTGAACAACATCCGGTTGTTCACTATTCATTCTCCTGATCAACCCATCATCCTGGGATTTCCCTGGCTCGAACTCCATAACCCTGTTATTTCCTGGAAGGATCATCAAATTCATCAAATTCTCTGCCGTCAATAATGCATGAAGGGAGTCAAAGTTCCCTCAGTTACCGCCTCTCCGGCCAACGATGAACTCGAGCACCTACCAGCAGAATACCTGGGCCTGAAAGAGGCCTTTAGCAAGGAACGGGCGACGCACCTACCTCCTCACCGGCCCACAGCCTGTGCTATCAAGTTACTCCCAGGTACCACACCCCCCAGGGGCAGAATCTTCCCGTTGTCTCAGCCACAAACAGAATCCATGAGGGCCTATATCAAGGAAGAACTTGACAAGGGATTCATCCGGCCATCAACCTCACCAGCTTCAGGATGGCAGTCTGCGACCCTGCATTGACTATAGAGGACTTAGCGGTATCACAGTCAAGTACAGGTACCCTCTTCCTCTTGTCCCTTCAGCCCTAGAGCAGCCGCGCAAAGCCACCTACTACACCAAACTGGATTTGAGGAGTGCTTATAACCTCATCAGGATTAAGGGGGACGAGTGGAAAACAGCCTTCTCAATTACCACGGGGCACTACGAATATCTTGTGATGCCGTTCGGCCTATCCAATAGTCCCTACGTATTTCAGGCACTGGTCAATGATGTCTTCCGAGCAGAGCTAAACAGATACGTCATAGATATACATAGATGACATCTTGAATTACTCTGAAAACTACCACATCACATCAAACACGTCAGACACGTCTTACAACTCCTAATCCAACACCAATTGTATGCCAAATTAACAAAATGTGAATTCCATCGCACTAGTGTATCCTTCCTTGGATACGTCATCGGCCGAGAAGGAGTTGTTATGGAGGAAAGCAAAATGACTGCCGTACTTAACTGGCCTCCTATTCGCTGGGACATCCAGTGAGAGATCACTGAGGCCCACGACAATCCTCCACCTCCAAACTGTCCCAATGTCCCAATGATCGTACATACATACCTGAATCACTCCGTCAGAAGCCGATTCACCTAATCCACGATTCTCCCAGTGCTGGTCACCCAGGAATCACCGCCACCACCGAACTGGTCACCAACCGCTTCTGGTGGCCGACCCTGTCCGCCGATGTCATCCAGTTTGTCAACCACTGCACCACCTGCTACATCACAAAGACATCTCATCAAAGGCCGGCTGGACTTCTTCACCCTCTACCTATCCCACAGAGACCCTGGTCACATCCCGGAATGGACTTTGTTACTGACTTGCCCGCCTCCAAGGGTTTCACCACCATCCTCACGATTGTCGATCGCTTCTCCAAAGCGTGTCATCTGATTCCTCTAGCTAAGTTGCCTACCACCTGGCAGACTGCTCATGGAACAGGTATTTAGGTTCTATGAGGACGCAGAGATGCAGAGACGGTCTCTGTAGTCAAGACGATGATAATCACTAGAAATCAGGTGTCCCCAACTAAGCAAGCCAGAGGC
>JAUYWG010000065.1:2492445-2508057 GCA_034779775.1 Enteromius afrohamiltoni | reverse complement strand
CCTCATAAACACCTTCATATTGTAATACCTGTGTTATACCCATGTCATTACACACATTTGTGTCCTCATAAACCACACACACACACATTTGCAGGAGAATTGAAGGGTTTTGTCCATTGTGTGTGTGTGTGTGTGTGTGTGTTTTGATTGGTGTGTAGAGCTTGCTTTCAGAAGACGTGTGGAAACAATTGAGAAAAACTGTATGTGTTTTGTAACACCACAGGCACAAGGTGGAGGACAGTGTATTTATTACTTATTCATGATTTCTCTTTCTGAAGAGATCTTTCTTAATTAACATGTTAGATTGGTTCATTACAGTAATAACAAACCCTGATGCTTCTTTATAAACTCTGTGATTCATTGAAACAAACTAGAAAGCGATGTATGGTTGAGGACTTTGCGTTAACATTCACATGAAGGAAGTCATTCTTGTAATGCTGAATTAATTTTGTCATAATGTTTACTGTAGGTCCGGTCTGTCAGGTATTTTGAGGTCAATCTGCCGTAAAAGAGCTGCTTACACTATTCTTCACGGGTCTACTTTGGTTTGTTGAATGGATTAATCAATTTTAGGTAAAATAACACAAATTAAACCTCTTTCCTGTTTCAAAAGATGAACAGTATGCGTTCACTGTGAGATACACTTACAATATTAACACATTTGTTACATTGTGTTACATTGTTTGTCACCACAAATTCACAACAATATACTTAAATGTTGCTTTAAAAACACTATACAGTATAATACTTCACTTGTTTACAAAGCCTATTTTTATTTTTATTTTTTTTAAACGTGTTCATATAAATTTCCACTGAGAGAACAAGAAGAAAACAACATCAAAAGAAATGTATTTTTTATATAAATATCCGTTATACCACCTCTTTTCTTCCTCTTCTATCAACACATGAAAGGTCCCTAAACTCCATTAAAAATATGAATACATATTCCTTACAGTTTTTCTCAGTGGCTGTGGTGCATTTCTCACAACAGTATTTAAATTTGCACAACAGTTCATGCATTTCTCAAAACTATCAGTGCAAACGGCAAACCGAGTTGATAACCTGCAAAAGCGTGTCACTTCCTCAAAATGGATAGTTCGTTGCTCAAAAGCAAGTATTCATGTCAGTGTCGTCAAAATGAAAGTCCTGGCACCATTGTTTATGAACAAGAGTCAAATGTCTCCGTCATGTTTTCAGTCTTTTACAAAGCAAAAATAAAAATAAAAATTTGGTGACACTTCCTGAAAATGCTGAAGACAGCACTGTATACTATTTACACAGCCATTTGAAAACTACTGTAAAGTTAGACATTACTGTATTTCGACTGATTTTGCCAAGTAGGACATGATCCTGGATCAACATTACTGTCCAAAAATATAAACTTATCCCAATCCTTACCCTTAAACCTAAAATCTATACAGGGATGTTGATCCAGGAACATCTTGTACTTCAGCGTGTGGCGAGGAATCAAGTACTTTAGTAGTTTTATTGAAATGGAACTGAAAGCGAGCACTTATACATGTGCACTTTTACTGCAGAGCTTGATAATGTTCAGGAGTTTGTTCATCAGTCACGTTTCTGTGAAAATAAAGCAGTAAAGAGCTCCATCTCACTTCAAGACCAAACCCGAGCTGTTTTTCTGTACGAACACATGCTAAGTGAAGCTCAAACCAGACTGTTTATCACAGAAGTGACTCCTGCACACACATGCATCTCTGTGCAATCTGTTTGTCGCTTCTGAACCGCGTTTGCCTTCGTCTCCTTGGCTTTTGCTTTTGCTAGAAAGCATTTTCATTACACATGTGACCTCCAACATTCACTTAATCGCTCATTTGCTCTAATAGCATCGTGAGCGGAGGGCACTTAAGGCTGCTATCGGTCAAATCTACTTAGTGTGCATCTTCTGTGAGAAAGCGTGTGTGTTTGTTGGAGCCGGTCTGACACACAGTCACAGGTGTCTATTGTGTCCCTTGACCTCGGAGGTGTTCCTTTACTTTCGATTAAGGTCATGGAATAATGTCTCGGTGGCCTCCGGAGCGACCCCGCTCAGGAAGAGACGCTAATTTTCCTCTGGCTCTGATTTGGTACATAATTTATAACACTTGAGTGATCTGGGCCGTCCCAACGACACTGACCTCATGACCTCCTTGACCTTATGACAAAAGTGGGCTTTCCCTTTTAATTCTGAATGGGGCAGGTTACACGACTGACCCCGCGCTCAGGTTAACCTCTAACCCTTCGGTCTGAAGCCTGTGATTGAACTAAATTTCATTACAGGCTTTCTGTAGATGAATCGAAATACAACACAGGGAACGCAATTTACTGATTTACAACAAAACACACTGCTGCTCAAAACTTCAGAGAGTAAGATTGTACTTATTTGTCTTAAACCTGAACCCCGATACAGCAGCAGTCAAGTCCAAATATTGTCCTGTCATAACAAACCATACATCAATGGAAAGATCATTTTTTCCAGAGTTCAGATGATATATAAACCTGTTTAATCAGTATCAAAAATGGACCTTTATGACCTTTTTGTGCCAAATATTTACTTTTGTAGTGATGCTTTAAAATGATCAAAAGTGGCAGCAATTATATTTATACTGTTAAAAAACATATTTCACATAAATGCTGTTCTTTGGAACTTTTTCTATTCATCTGTGAATCCTGAAACAGAAAACGCATAAACTAGCACTATCAAATGAATATTCATGATTAACTACATCCACAATAGAAGTTTTTGTTTACATAATGTTTATGTACTATGTAGAAATATATATATATATATATATGTACCTGTAAAAGAAGAAGAACTGACACAGGTAGTCCACTAAGAAGAAACGTTTCAGATTCAGAAAACCTGAGTTTCTGGTTTCCCGTTTTCTGCCCTAATTTAGTTCAAATCCAGAGAATGCATTTACAGTTAAAAGCTGTTCTCAGTCGTTAATAACAGAGCCCAAGAAGTGATGATTACAGTTTCTTCAGCAGAAGCAGGTCACCTCATCAAATGAGCGAGTGATGGAGATACGAGTGCTCTGATAAACCCAGCACAATGAGCTGACAGTGAATGGGAGACTGTCGGACAGACAATGGGAGGCCCGGGGCCTGTGGGGGAAACCTGAAGCCCGGCTCTGGTATTTTAAGAGGCCTGAGTGGCTCTGGAGCCAGCTGTCAATCAATAGGTGCACACAAACACAGCGAACGCCACAATAACAGATGAACGAGAGCTGCATGTTGAAAAATTGACAGACTGCTACAAGTGTGCAAGGAACAGACTTCATCATCGTCTTCATCAAAGCTCTGGTCCTGTTCAGTTTCACACCGCGCTTTTCTCTCGAACACCTCGCAACGATCACACAGAAGAGTTCTTGTGATGATTACCTGGAGCAATAGTGCATACCAAATATTGTGTTCAGCAGAAGGGCATTAAATTGCTCAAAACTCAGAGTAAAGACCACAAAAGATTTCTGTTTCTGATAAATGCATCACAAATCCAGAAAAAACTGTGAAGTAAACCCAGACAAAAATGCCAAGTGAGTGGCACTAAATATAAGTTCAGTTTTATATGGAACAGATGAATGTGAATCTGGAAATGTTTTTTTATGTTGGTTATTATATGCATCGTGGCAGTTTGCCAAGTAAACGACACATTTGAACTAAACTTCACCGAGTTGACTAAAGAAAAAACATACAATCGTGTTTCTAAAGTCTGTTCAGAGAGTTGTATTTTAAGTTCAGCGATGCACCGGGTGTGATACCGAGCAAGTTTACTACATCAGAAAACCATATGCGATGCAAACATAAAATTCTGTTAGTGTAGTGTGTAGTGTTCTGCAGCAAAGCGATGATATCTCAGATCATTATCAGGTCTTGTGTAAACTCCATATAGATAAACCTGTAAATTCTGCACCTCGTTACAAGTATGGTAGAACTATCACTTCTACCACAAAAGACTGCTTTGTAAGTCATCTTCCTGATTTATCTCTATTAACTAGCTTGCTTAGTTGGGGACACCTGATTTCCAGTGATTATCGTGGTCTTGACTACAGAGACCAAAGAAGAATAAGTGTATTACTTACTTTTAAGTATTCAAGTTAGAAAAACAATTAGCAGAATGTAAAATTCACTTAAGTGCTTTAATAAAAAAATAAATGACTAATGAAAGAGGTGATGTGATGTGATTTCAAGTGTTTCTTTCTCTGTCTGAGCTGTTAGTGCAGAGATAAGATCCCTGAAGTTACAAAGATTAAAGTTTTCAAAACCAAAGAAATATTCTGTATAACGTGTTATGTCTTGTCCACACCCCCCTAAAACGACTCGTTTAAACATGCCAATGTGTCAATGTTTGGAAAAGAGCAGCTCAGACTTTCTTAAAAACCTCTCCTTTGGTCTCCACAGACACGTGAGTGAGGACAACCTTCATTTTATCCCTTAAAAGCATCTGAACGCCTCGGTGGTTTTCTCTCACACAGTTTTGAGGGAATACGCGGCTCTCTTGAGACACAGATTGAAGCTGACCGCTGCCTTCATCAAAAGCAGCGCGTGGCTGCTGTGTGTTAGAGAATGAGCGAGCCGGACACATCTGTAAGCAGTTGATCACGTCAAGCACATGTCAGTTAACCTGCCCTGGACAAATCGTCCATTTACCCTGGACCCTGACCGCTCCAGCTTCAGCTTCATATGAGTTTATAAAGCTCAGGTCACCAGCTGCTCCTCAGGCGTTAAACTGGATTACAGAGGAACACATTCACCTTCATTCACTCCCAGGCTGCTGTACAAAAGCTGAAAAATGATGCTAAACCACTGAACACTGGCCGTTCAGTCCGAGTCTCCAGCTCGGACTGTGACAAGCCTCCAGCGGGGGATATCTCTGTGGCTGCACGGCTTTAAAATAAATACAGGATTGTTCTGAAATTAGAAAAACTACAATCATACAAAAACAAATGAATAAAATATAAATTTATATCAATACATTTTTGTCAGCTAATTTTCATTTAATAAAAATTATGTACTAAAATTACCGAAGCTCCAACTGAAATAATAAACACTAAAAACTACACTCTGTACTATAACCCTATACTGTAACTATACTCTTCTTATTACACTTTTTATTAATCAAAGAGTCCCTTTAAGTTTCCAGCTCTGATAATTAATCTGAATATTAGAATGATTTCTGAAGGATCATGTGACAGTAATGAGGCTAAAAATTCAGCTTTGATCACAGACAGAAATTAGATTCCAATGAATAGAAAACTGTTATTTTACATAATACAAATAATATTTCAAAATACTCAATATTTTTCATTACTTGCTTTTTGAACAAATAACTGCAAGCCTTGACTAACCTAAGAAAAACCAGTAAAAATATTCCTGATCCTCTTTTGAAGGGCAGTGTTTGTATACTGAAGACGTATTAAAAAAACCCTAAACTAAAAACACTCAACATATTACTAAAGCATTAACGAAAATAAAAATAATAATAAATGTAATAAAATAATGAATGCTTAAAATAAAAGAGAAAAAAAGAAGAGAAATGAAGAGTTTTAGAGTCAGGAGAGCATCCTTCATGAGAGCAATCAACAACACTATACTACTCTTACAAGTGTTCTTGCAGGGGTGCTCTCACAGTGACCCTCGTAAAAACATTTGCATGCAGCTCCGAACCCAAGAAACACAAACCCAGGACGATAAATTTCCCGCTCACTGTCTTGATTTATTAGATCCAGCTGTGACACACATTCTGCCTTGAGACAAACTCGTATGATTTCAGGAGTTAGAGCGGACTCAGGTGAGTCTCTCGTGGTTCCTCGGGGAAGCGCTGGAGAAGGTCATCTCCGTCCCGAGCCCCACGGAAGCAGTAAATGGCGAAGGCCTCAAGAATATGTTTCCAATAACCTCTCGTCAGGGTGAGTTAGTGTCCGGCGAGGGTCACGACCCCTTCCCCGGGCAGCAGAGGACACGAGGTCAGGAGGGCTGGACTGGCCCGGCAGGTTTAATGTCAGAGCACAGAATCAGCTCTTGCCCGAGGAGATACCACACACTACTTACTGGATCAAGACCACGCTAAAGCCACGAGACTCTGCCATTTACATGATCCCCGCGCCGCCGGGAAACGTCTGCCATCATCACTGTTTACAGAGAAGCACCACGGGGGGGGGGTTCCTCCTGAACACACTCCACACCAAAATATCAGCTTACTGCTGGTTTATAGCAGAAATATCCAAGACCCATTCACACCACAAGAAAAATTACGAAAATAAATAAATAAATATATGAAATATCTGCCAATGGGGTAAGAAAAATGATCTTAATTAAAAGATATTTTCACTTGTTCTACGTAACGACAAACAAAATGATTAGGCTTTTGTTTTCATAAAACAAGACCTAACATGTCAAGTCATCTTATTTGTAAAGTAAATGAACATTGATTCAAGATTTTTAGACATTTATACTAGAAAACAAAAAAGTAAGAAACTAAAAAAATGATTTTTCCTTCTGCTTTCTGCAATATATATTTGTTTAATAATCAGCACAACAAAACACTGTTTCAGATTCCTTTGATAGGGGAACACATTTCAGTCACTTTATATTACAGTGCTCATGGTATTTTGTTCATGCAGATATCTACACAATACAGATTTTACAGAAATACATGGTAAACATGTTCGTGTTGTTCAGTTCAGTAATTACAGTAGGCAGTTTTGTAGAAATGCCTGTATAGTTATTACTAGTACAATATTAAAAATAGAGAGATTGAGCTTATGCCTTTAATCTGTGACAGAGCATGAGGCCGTAATGGATCTTGATGACAAATACGCAGAATAAATAGCTTGCAAATAAAAAAACCCCAATGCATTAAAAGCATAATTAAAATTGAACTAACAATCACCCCGTGGACATGCAGAGCCGGATTTCATCTTCTTTCCGGCGTCCACCAAGTCACATCCATATTAAACTGTCCTTACATACATACGATAACAGCAATTTGAGCAAAAAGGTTATCAGGGAAGAGATTTTTCCGCTTGATAGAGGATAAATAATTATTCATTAGAAGGGAGCGCCTCATCTAATTAGTTCTGTTGTTAACGGAATAAAGCCAAAGATTTCTGACTCAAATACGCAGCCATGTGTTTGGGTGAAAAGAGGGCCCTGGCTAATTTGAATACAGTCTTATTAGTCTAATGACTAGAGTCTGTGATCAGGACTCATCAGCATAAATGCCAAGCCCGAGCGTTCGGCGATGGCCCAGGGCTTCGCTTTTACCCTTCGACCGCGAGCAGAGCCAAACATCGCCCGCTCGCGACACATGAAGCGTGACATGAGAGCAGCGAAACTACAGAGCCCAGCCGAAGAGCCTCGTCTGCGTCATCTTCTAATAGGTGCTTTAACGAGCAAACGCTCCGTATGTTTCTGATGCTTATCAACATGCAGCATTGCCTTTAAACGAGTCGTTGTCTGCTCCTGTTTTCTGCTCCACATTGCACAAAGATCGCCTGATTTTTTACCGCCACTTGTTTAACGGCAATATAATGGAGGCGGCCAAAATGAAGCGTAGAGACGCGACTGCACCCGAGAAGATCCTCTGCGAGCAGCACGCGGCGTGCTTTAAAGACGCAGGCCAGGCGAGCGTCTGACGTGAGATGTTTTGCCACTTGCTCTGACAACGTGCCGCAGCTGGCAGAGAAAAGAGCAAAACGCAGCAGTGTGTTAAATCACCCTGGGAAGTGAACAACCTTGTTGACTCGGGAAGGCCGGCACTAATTAAAGTCCACACGGTGCCGCTGGTCTCTCCATCTACAAACGCTCTAGCCTCTTTATTATTATTATTATTATTGTTAATATGATTGTCCAGCAACGACACTGTGTTCCCATCGATGGTGTTCCACGCTTCGGCTGCTTCACTGCCATCTTTTGTCGTTTCTTCGCAGTGTTCGTCTCCCCTCGAGAGCTGCGAGGACACCAGTACTGCGTTTTTTTCTTTTCACACAGGCCTAGTGTTAACGCCCGCGGCCCACTTCACAGATTTGACTGACTGTAGTCTTAATGCTGCACGCCTTGTTTTCAGCACTTGTCCCTCCAGATTTGCCACCCCGGCTGCACAATTTTCCTCAAATTCTAATTATTCATCAGCTCGTTATGCCTTCGCCCCGCCGCTCGCTTTAATTAGTGCGGACGCAGGCATCTATTAGAGGCTAGCCCGGAGTGAGGAGACCAGTCCAAAACCAGCCCGAGCTCAGAGACCAGACGGAGCCGCGATCTGACACCAACACAACATTTAATCATATCAGGGCGAGGTGAAACATGAACTCTTCTCAGACAAATCTTGCCTGATTATTCAGACGTTTGACAATACAGCTCATTCCAAAGTCTAGCAAGCATCTAGCGCTTTTCCCACAGTTAAAGACTTACTCCAGCCTAGAATTATTTACTCATTTATCACTTCCAAACCCAGAAAAGCTTTGTTTGTCTTCAGAACTCAGATTTGCAGATATACCAAAATCTGCAAGCATATGATAATGTTCTCAGTATGACTCAACAAAACGCTGTATGCTCTTGCTGTATGTCAGTTGTTTAGTTGTTTCTTCACAGAAAAAGGTTGAGCAAAGAAAACACAACCACTGAGCATTTTTCTTCTGGGAAGTCATGCAGACCGTAACAGTGCTTCTGAAGAGACTGCAGGAATAACGTGAGATTCGTTCTTCTCCTTCTTCGTTTCTTCTTTGGCCATAAAAGCCTCCTTATGACTCTCAAGTGAGACGTGCATCAGGAAATCGGTGACATTTATGAGTAAACAGAGTAACACACACACACACACACACACTAAAGCTAATTAAAGTCTTCAGTGTGAGCGCAGAAATGTGTAATCCTGACATTTAGTCAAGGGAGATTTAGGCAGACGAGGAGAAATTCTAGCGCTGGCCTGAGCCGGACCCGAGGCGGCTGGCATACAAAAGGACATCAGCGGCAGGCGGAGCTCTCAAAGGTCATCTCTGTGAAAAGGCTAACGTGTCATTGCTTTTGTTCCTGCTCCTCTGAACATATGTTTGGCCACGCTCCTTCTTTGGCCCTATCTGGCTGAAATCTAAACCCAGCGCAAATACGAGTTTTGACAGCGCCGCTGTTTCGTCCAGCGGTCGCGAGGAGCGTCGTCTTACCTTCCAGAACAACTGATGAAAATCCAGCCAATACAAAGCACCTGTGCGGGGGGTGTAGCAGACACACACACCTCTATCATCTCCAACATGTCTGCGCAGATCAGTCCAAACTCCTCACAGAAATGATTTCTGTGTTCATGCCGCTCACAGAATAAATATACACAGTTTAGAACCATCGCAATTTTTGGTTACACATTATTTTAAGGTGTCCTTGTTATAATTTATTGCTATTATAATAAGTACTTGTAACAAAGAGACCTTAAAATAAAGCGTGGCCCACTTTTTACATAATTTTCTTGACATTTCCTTCAAATGACCACAATGCAAAACTAAATTAAACTAAACTAAACTAAAATTAAATTATTGAAATTGTAATAATTACATCTACATATTGCGCTACCATTTATTGTACTGTTTAACATGCAAAATTATTGTTTTATAGTAATGCAAACCGTGATTGAGAGTAAAGAGAATTATAATAATGAGACTTTGCACTGTGACTGTCAAAAAATGTTGCTTCTGTCGACGGCGGGACTTCCGCTTCATTAACCGGTGACGGGGAATAACGAGAAGAAGTCTGTTCATGATTAGGTTTAGGAATTAAACTAATATGGTACAACACACTTATATATATATAATATATATAATTTTTAATATAAGCCACAAATCAAGGTGTTTTGCACTGGTGGCACTGGAATCCAGACACATTCAGTTAACAAATGATCACACTCACTCTTACAGGAAAATTAAGGTGGATAGATACACTCAGCCTGACAATTCTGATGAGTTGAGCAACAAGCATCTCCTTCCAGCCAGCAGCCAATCAGAGGAGAGAGTGAGGATGATGCGGACTGACCCAGCCGGCATCCAATCAGAGGAGAGCGTGAGGATGATGCGGACTGACCGGGCGAAAGTGCTGAAGACGAACTCTGAGCGAACTGCTGATGAGGCAAACACATGACTGCTGGAGCGATCTGCTGCTGGTCAGATTTGGTTGGATTCAAGGGTTCACCGTGAACCCTAGTCAGATCTCTGCTTAGGGCGTGAATTATTCCTTGCTCTAGATCTCTGTCCTGACATATCAACCACAGAGTCTGCTTTACATTTGGAGAGGCTGGAGAAACACCTGAAAACATGGAGAGTTCACCCAAAAATGAGAAGGACTCCAATTTTTTTTTCAATAGTCACTGCAGTTACAGAGTTTAAGATGTGTGACCCTGGAGCAGAATATATGAAACCAGTCATATATTGCATGGGTTTCATAGGATTAAGTAAAGATCATGTTCCTGTGAATTTCCTCCCGTGAATTCCTAACATTTCGATTTTTTTGCACCAGATTTTCAAATAACCTCCTCTCACTCAAATATTGTCCTATCCTAACAAAGACTATTTGTTCAGTTTTCTTCGTACGACTGGTTTTGTGCTCCTGGGTCACATATAACTCTGATCTGATTCATATGAAAGAAGAAAGTCCTGCACTCCTAGGATGGCTTGAGGGTGAGTAAATCATGGGTTAGTTTTCATTTTGGGGTGAACTCTCTCTTTAAACCAGTGCTCCCACCACCAGAGTGCTAATGTGTTTTGCTGGTACATTACCCATCAGGCTTGTGGTTTGCGCGGCTGTCGACACACATTGGGTTGTGTGCGTGCGTGTATGTGAGCGCTGTCGTCTCTGTGACAGTCCCCGCTGTGAAGAACACGTGGGGCGGGTGACGGCCCCTCATTAGTGCTCATGGAGGAGCTGTCAGGAGTGAGGGACGGAGCCCGCAGCGACTCTCTGACATCAGCCTGACCTACATTTGCATGGACGTGTTTTCGGCACATTAAAGGAATAGGAGTCTGAAAAACTCAATTACATCAAGGGTTCACAATTAACACAAAAACGCATGAAAACACAAGATCTTTTTACTAAATTAAAGTGATCATACATCCTCCTTTTCACAGACCAGTCTTGGTCTAAACTGGCTGAAATGGCCAGGAATTGGCATTGTTTTCGTGCTTGCTAAAGGTGATGACTGACCAATGTTTGAGTAACTCTAACATCTGCACCATCTAAACTTACTTGCTTTCTTTCACCATCGCTCTCATCGACGGCCTGACATGCTGTTTTGTTTTTTTAACCTTTATTTAAGCAGGTAAGTCATTTGAGAACCAGTCTTCATTTACAATAACGACCTGACCAAGTGGCCGAATAAACAGCAGGTACAGAACAATAAAGACAAATAAATAAACTAGCATGACAAACTTTGTCATGTGATCTCAAAAGCTTTCAAGTCTCATTCTCATTCAAGTATTCTCCAGAACACTCTTCTTCTCTTTATGCTCCACGCAAAAATGATCAGCATACGGGTCAGAATGGACTTGAGGAAATAATGACTGCATTTCCAGATTCAAGGAATTGTGCTCAAATCTTCATGTTTGTTTTTGCCATGATTTTTTCCAAAGCTGAGGTAAATCAGAGTGCAGCGATGCTGGCGATGAATAAAAGATGGCGAGGGGAGCGGGTGAGAAGGAGAGTGCGAGGCGAGGCACGGAACAGCGATTAGACAGCGATCTATCGTGGAAAAGGGGCTCTTTGCAGGTCTCGGAGGAGAAGATGTACGAGCAGATCCCCGACAGACACGACATCCACTCAGAGCACATCCGCTGTGACGGGACACTCCAGAGACCAGCCAAAGTGAACACCTATTAGTGCACACGTTCCTGTTCATCTACTTCTGGGCAAAAATGGATGGAGCGAATCTGAGTTCGTCGAACTGAACTTGGATAAAGAGCAATGTTCCTGTACCAAATCATAGGTTTGACACCCTGAGAGCACACAATTTAAATAGAAACATTAACCCAGGAACTAAACTGCTGCCCACTTTCCTGATGCAGTAATGATCTGCTTTACTGATGATGGACAGTGAAGGACAGTCTCCGAAACCCGGACACTTGACACAATCAGGGCGTGAAATATTAAAAATGCTCCTAGCCAAGAGATCTCAACTTTCTTTCTCTGCTGAGCATCTGACGTTAGGGAGGAATCAGAATTAATCGTGTTGCCTTTGAGGTGCCGTCCATCCAGACAAACCAGAGCTGTTCAAAGAATACTATCATTTTTCACATTTTACAGTACACTCCTAAAAATACAGCTGCTTAAAAGGTTCTGCACAGCAATGCCATAGAAAAAGAAGATTTGCAGAACCATCTCTTTCTTACCTGTTTATAATCTTAAGAACAGAAAGATTCTTCAGATGTTAAACATTCTCCAAGGAACCATTTAGACAAAAATAATAGATCATCTATAAAAAAAAATAAAAAAAAGATCTTCTATGGCATCCTGAAGCACCTCAATGCAGATACAGTAGATTCTACACATTTATAAATTCTGTTTTGTCACTAATTCTTCAAATAAGTGAGCCGCAGGCGAGAGAGTTTCACACACGCTGGCTTGTGCTAAACTTTCTGAACACTCTGTAATTACAGGAGGTGATGTGACAGGCCTCAGTCCTCCGCGACGGAGATTGACAGCAGACATGCAGCTCATGCTGGGCATTGACAGGGCCGCTGCCCGAGTCTTTTAGCACATGGGTCTGCCAGCTGTGTGTCGCTCCAGAGCCGAGACTCTTCATCTGACGGACACACACCGTCTGACGTGTGGAGCTTGTGCTGTGGCTGAAAACGTGTTTATATACTGCTGCGATCTGATGATTTAATGAAGATTTCCATTACCAATATACTACAATACTGTTTAAAGGGGATAGCGTTTGAACTTGAACTGTGTCAGTTTGGCAGGTTGTGTACCATGATACACACAATCCACCCTGTGTGTGGGGTTTCACAAATCTCCACAAATCACAAGCACTTTCTCAGAGCAAGCAGTTCTTCAATTCAGCATCTGAGAGCGGTGAGGCAGGTGTGTGTGTCTCCAGAGAGAGAGGGTCTCGCTCACAGCACTCCTCTCTAACATCAGAAATCTGCGTCCTGCTGCGTCTTCAATATTCAATGTGCCTGAGGTAAACAAATAGGGCAGCAGAAATTAAGCAAAGTTAATTATTTAAAGGCACCAGTGCATTTGTACGAAGGCCTGAAACAGCATCTGAAAGATTGGTCTAAAGTCCTCCACATGTGAAAAATCACAACTTCAGAAAATAAAAATCCCAAGGCTTCTCGGAGAGCAGTATAACATCTAGATTATTTCAGTTTTTGCCTTGAACCTCTTATAACGTTTACACAGTCAAAACTTGCTGAGTGCTAAAACCATTAGTTATTATTCAGTCAGGGACATGTCTGTCAAATAAAAATGATCAGGCTTCAGTAACCGAAGCAAACTGTTGGTGTTAGCTGAGCAGCAAACCGTTTCCTAAAAGAAGATGTTCTGAACAGTGTGGGTCACCGAACAGTTAAAGGTTGTTTGTTTTTTGGCTTTTTATTTAATAGAATTGTACTGTCAAGTATTTTTCCTAAAAAATGCAAACATGTACATTCATCCTTGTCACGTGTTGTTGTAGAACAGTTTGTGCTGATTACGAGAAAAATACATGTTGGTCAATAATATCTTATAAGAAGCTAATAAAAGCACAAATATCCGAGCAGGTCCAAATATCTCCAGAGGGTCAACCACATTCTTCAAATACTGCTTGCTCACGTTTTCATATATATATATATATATATATATATATATAAGGTTGTTGATTATTTTTTTGTTGATCATATGATAATAAAAATTCTGATTTGATTACAGGAATAAATATAGATTCACAGATAAAACAACTGTTTTAAATTTTAATAATAAAAAGTTTTAAATTACAATAATATTTCACCTTTTCTTTTTACTGTATCTTTGATTAAATAAACACAGCGCTGGAAAGCAGAAAGGAGACATTAACAACTCTTAATGATCTCATACTTCTGGCCGGTGGAGTAAATACAGAGCATCAATGGCACAGCAAGAAAAGACCCCTTTTTTGTTTGTTAATCGCAGTATTATATCTATAGGCCACCAGCACAGGAATGAGATTTACATCAACATTTCAGCTGTGAAGCAGGACTGGAGAAACAGGCTGCTTCCAATGCACATAAATATTATGGCATGTTGTTGCGGTCAGCACTTGGCTTTCTGCTGTATTGTTGCTGCACTTTTGCCTGTATTTTAATACTATTGCTTTGCCAATACCACAGTCAATACGTTTAAGGAGCTGGAGAGAATCGGCACGAGTTCTGCTCCGTAACGATTCCCAATACAGCTGCCTGGAAGCGAGCATTGATTCATCGAGAACACCGGCCCTGAAACAGCGCTGTGTAGGAGCCGCTGTGTTCTCTCAGAGCATCCGGCCTGATCTTTTCCAGCTTGCTCGCACACACTCTCAGGACAATGCAAACAGCACAATACCACTATGAATTTTTCATAACATCATGCTCAATACTAAACGCAATAAGTGTTTCTTGTAAGACGACTCCCTGGCACTTATAGTGCGATGTTTCCATTCTCAGAGTCTGTTCTGTGTGTGATACCCACCGCTGACAGCGCTGAGACCCTCCGAGACGCTCAGAAGGTCACGTAAACAGCTCTCCGCTCAACTAGAACATCCCCAATCCCTTTAGGAAGTCAAGCTACACCGGCGTTTGAGTAATCTGTGCTCATCTGGACCCGACACACACTCACAAACCGTCTATGCTTCAGCAGGGCATTGACTTTGGCCGTTTAATGGGTTTACATTCTCTGTCTCCAGCAATTTCAAACAAGGGTCATGATCAGATATTCATGGCTATTAATCTCAATGGCTTTGTGTGTTTTGCGTCTCCAGTGATATTACAGGACACTGGTCATCAGAACAGAGATTAAAGAACCAGCTATTCCAGTCCTGGGCCTGACTCTGATTTCACCCTAAATTTCACAAAGAAGTACAAAGACAACACGGTCGAGTCGACGTGCATTCTTGTATTCTAGTATTTTCTTGTACAGTACTTTGGGAATCTTTGACTTATGAATGATCTTTTACAGTATTATCTTTTTCCCTAATTAACTAACTCAAACCTGGTAGATGGGAAACCCTCTAGTAAAAGTAAAGTAAGGGAGAAGAATAGAATAGAACAGAATCAAATCATTATTTAATGTATATTATTTAAATGTAATATTAGATTTAATATCATAATCTATCACTTTTAATCTTTGTTATTTACATAAATATATCAGTTTATTCATGATTTATTTGAGGTCATGATCTTATCCACATACAGGCTTCAAAACTTTGTGCTGAAAGACACTTGAGGTCATGTTATATTGTGTGTGTGTGTGTTTATATAAAACAAATCTGTTTTGTGCATTGTGTAATAACATCTTTTATATGTGACACATCATCTGATGGGTGTTATTGGACATTTTCAGTGTCCCCGTGATTCAAAAGACTTAAAAAACATACTGAATGGTGTTTATTTGAGAATGTAAGAGTGTGTGGTGTTTCCTGTAAGGGGT
>JAUYWG010000065.1:2456631-2467732 GCA_034779775.1 Enteromius afrohamiltoni | reverse complement strand
CCGCGTCTGAGTATTCCGTCACGCTACACTGGGACTAACCTCGATCATTCATCTCCTGTCTGCCTCCGTGACAATGGGATTGTCATCCCGTGGTAACTAGGATTTCACAAGCTCCAGCCTGGACCCAGAACACTTAAGAAGAGATGATGCCAACCCCACAGAGGACTTCAGATGATGCCAACCCTGGAACAACACACAGCTCTACTGAACTCTGCTACTAATTTATAATGTTCCCTGTCTGTTCGATTACGTTATTAATTGATCTTTACCTCACATCTATGCCTTATCTACACGTACAAGCTGCTACTACATATACTGTAAAACATTACTCTGGCGTAAAGCTGCTTCTCAATGATATGTATCATGAAAAGCGCTATACAAATAAATTTGAATTGAATTGAAAAAATTGAATGAAGGAAAGCCTTGATGCAGAGGTAGTTTACACTCAGCAGACACTTACAGAATCTTCATCAGGATCAGAGGACTTAATTAGTAATCAGTATTGCTAGTATTTGGTCTTATTAAGAAATGTTTGATGGATCTTCTGAAGCTTAAATCAAATATTCAGACATTGTCAGAAGAACATGACGATAAACATCAGACGTCTCATGTCTGATAGTTTTAGATGTTTCTAACACCTCTCCCAGCATCCTGCCGCCTGTCTCTTCTGCTTCCACGCTTCGCTGTGACTCCATTCTCCTTCACACGGGCCTTTTAGCATGTATTAGATCCATAACTGCATTAAAAAATTATTGAGTGCCGTTGACGCCAAACCCTCGCCTCCATCACACGAGATCAGGACTCGCTCTTCATCACTGACGTGAATGTCGTCTTCTTCATTTTCTGTGGCCAGCGGCTTGCTCTTTCCCTGCTCCATCTCTGAAACCACGTTCTGTTATGGTCGATCTCATCAGTCCGTCTTATTCTTCAGTCAGATGTCATTCACAAAACCTTCTTCTTTCACCAAGTGTCCCGTTTCGCTGAAGTGAAATGCATGATGGAAGTTTTTTTCAATTATTGTTGTCATTAATAAATTAGAGCATCTGTCATTACAGAAAGACAGGCTTAACAAATCCGAGGCTATTGTGTAGTGCAAGACTTTCTGAGAGAAAGATTGTGGTTTGTCACCGAGAGATAATTTATTGAACAGATGCATGCTTTATTCAGGCCGAGATCTCAGCGTCGCATCGAATCCGTCAGCGCAGCAGCCAGCTGTTTATGACTGTCATTCAGCGCTCATAAGCACACATTAGCTTCTTACTCACAGCTGCGATGGAAACCTCACTTCAGTCACAATATGACAGCAAGAGCCGCTGAATAATCACTGACAGAGAGAAGCTGTAAGATGGGCTCTGGCTTGCGCTCGTCTGAGAATTGAAACGCCAAACATCCAGGAGCCCAAACACAGTCGTCCACGTGGGTCAGGCCGGGGTCACGCCGGGGTCACCAGAGTCTAGGGTTCCAGACCATAATCCTCCCTACGATCTGAAATTGAGCACATCTCTGCTGATGGATTGCCCGGCGACGCCTCAAATAAACGACCCCGCTCGAAGAACGTCCATGGATTAAGTCCAGAGTCCCGCTGGACGCAGGGGAACGTGGGTCATTTGTCAGAGCGCTTCCATCTGTTAGGGCGTTTCCGTCTCAAACACGTCATCCGTCAGCCCTCGGCATGCTGGGTATTTACAGACATCCACTGAGGAACGGCCTTCAGGACACGACAAGTGATTATGATTATTATTCTATAATTGCCCACTGAATGTACTAAAGCGATTAGTTCTTACTTGCTTTACTTACTTACATGCTTTGAGGCCAGAAATCTAAAAACACCTAGATCAAGAAGAATTTTCTAAGCAAAAACTCATTTTTGATAATTTTTCTGAAAACTAGACCATTTGAAAATCCTTCTTGATTTAAGCATTTTCAAATACAGTGGGGATCGAAAGTTTGGGCACCCCAATTAAAAAGTTGTATTAATGTGCATAAAGAAACCAAGAAAAGATGGAAAAGGCAATCCAAAAGGCATCAAATTACAGATTAGACATTCTTATAATATGTCAAAAAAAACTTAGATTTTATTTCCATCATTTACACTTTCAGAATAACAGAAAACAAAAAAGGCGTCTGCAAAGGTTAATATCTTGTACTGCCCCCTTTGGAAAGTATCACAGCTTGTAAATGCTTTTTGTAGCCAGCAAAGAGTCTTTCAAATCTTGTTTGAGGTATCTTTGCCCATTCTACCTTTCAAAAGTCTTCCAGTTCTTTGAGTTCTGGGCTGTCTGTCACGCACTGCTCTTTTAAGGTCTATCTATATTTTGAGGTGTGTTTAGGATCATTATCCATAATAATATAAACCTCTCCTTCTACTCGTAAAATGTTCCCTGTGCCGCTGGCTGCAATACAACCACAAAGCATGGTTGGTCCAGCCTTATGCTTAACAGTTGGACAGAGGTTCATTTCAGTGCCCTTCTGTGCCGTTTCATCTCCAAATGTACCTTTGTTCATTCCGGCCAAAAAGTTATATTTTTTTACTCTCTTTGGTCAAGAGAACTTTTTTCCAAAATGCATCAGGCTTGTCTATATGTTCAATTGCAAACTTCAAACGCTGATTTTTGTGGTGACAACGTAGATGAGGTTTTCTTCTGTTGACTCTACCATGAAGACCATATTTGTACAAGCATCTCTTTATAGAGGAATAGTGTACCAGTGTCTGCCAGATCTTTCTTGAGGGATCGTGCAGTCAAACGTGGCTTTTGAACTACTTCTTCTTCTGTCTGATCATTTTCTTGGTTTTTCAGATCTTACTTTAACTTCCACTGTTCATGATGACTGCCATTTCTCAATTACATTCTGAACAGTGGTTATTGGCATCTGAAAACACTTTGCTATCTTCTTAAAGCCTTCAACTATCAACTATTTTCAGTTTCAGTTATCTAGATTTGTCCATCTTTCCTTGGTTTCTTTATGCACATTAATACAACTTTTTACCTGGGGTGCCCAAACATTCGATCCCCACTGTATCTTGGCCAGAAACAAGACACTTCTAAGAAAAGCTGCATTTTTTTTAGAAATGTCTACAAATTCTGCAATTTAATCCATTTATTTGACAAGTAAAATGACTTATATATATGTGTGTGTTGTTTTCTGTAAAAATTATCAAAATTGTGTTTGTTTTTGTTTAAACCAAGTAAAAATATCTAGGAATGGGGAAGAAAAACATCATGTTTAGGCTTTGAATTAAGGTTTTTATTAACTTATTGGCAAATATTTTAGCTTGGTTTAAGCAAAAAACTAGAAAATTTCAGAAAACAAAACAAAATATCTAAATTCACTTTACTTGTCAAGTTTCATCCTGATTCAAGTTTTAGTTTTTTTGGTTATTTATACAAAAGCGAGAAAAAATCCTAAGAAAGAAAATAATTTTTTCAGTGTAATTCTGAGAGCCAGCAGTTCTGAAGTGGCAAAAAAAGAGATGACCTTCACTAATTCAGAGGTCTGAGGGCCACCGAGTCAGATTGAGCTGAATGTTGTCTGAACAGCAGGGGTCCGAGAGCCTGGTTCATCTGCTCCTCAGATACTGACCATCACACAGAATAACAGCACACTTTCCTCTGCTGCTCCAAGCTCTGGGATCAGTACAATGTTTTAATCTTTTTTATGTGTAATGTCTCTTATGCTCACCAACGCTGCTTTATTCAACCAAAAATACAGGAAAAAAACCTTGTTAAATATTACTGCAATTTCTAACATGGGATCCCTAATAAAAAAGGATCAAAATGTTTTGAAAATGTGATGCTTTATTCTTTGGTTAATAAATAGTTTAGAGGAACAGCAGTGAAATCTACAAAGCTAACAGGGATTTCTTTAAGTTCTGAAAGTAACGGGATGTTTTTACAGCTTTACTAATACGCTTTTATAATGTTGAGAAAACGTTCCTAGAGCAGCATTCTCAGGATATGATACATCCATATGATGTTATTTGTAATTGATGTTAAAAGGAATATTAAAAAAATATATATATTAAAATATCACTTATTCCGAGTGAAAATACAGATAGCAGTACGTTTAACTAACCTTTAAATAATCGTGACAAGAAACCAGGACATTTGTACATTCTTAGAATATGAAAAAAATGGGTAGTTTTTAAAAATAATGTTAATAGAATGTGAAATAGTGTGATACAGGGCCAGTGACGCCGCTGGAGTGTCTCGGACAGAAGCTCATGGAGGAGCAGGATTATATCAATGTCACTACAAAAATCTGATTACGGGGAGAATTCTGCTACTTTATTTCATCTCTAATGTGTTGTTGACAGTGTAATAAAGATTTGACACAAACCTGTTTGGCTTTCTGCATGTCTCCAGGAGCACTATGTCATGTCAGGACCTGTCTCTTCTGTCACCAGCGAACACTTGATATTTGACTGCGATTCCGTTTCTGACCAGGACTGCTCTTCAGCTGTGACTGGAGCTCAAGAGAAAGAACGCACGGCTAAATACGGAGCTCCCGCTTGTGCTTTATATCCTGAAGATCTACAGTAAGAGCCCTGAGAAAAATCACCTGAACCCAGAGCTTCATAAACCACACACACACCTACAGCTTTCTTCATGCAGCAGGAGATCTGACCGATCGTGTGACGAGAGCAGAGGACTTTTAGATTCCAAACGAAACTCAAAAGCACCCGCTTTAAAAAAAAAAATGGATTTTGAAAATCCTGTTGAGTTTTGTGTCTCTGGAACTCATCAGCAGCTCAGCTGTATTTGTAGAAATACACAACAATACACTGCATGAGCCGTGTATGACAGCAATCATTAGGATAACCCCAACCCTAACCCATGTTCCAGTAAGTTATTTAGTCAATTTTCTACCGTAAAAATTGTAAAAACATTTTTGCTTAATTTGACCAGTTTTAAAAATAATGTTCTCCATATTCAGATGTTTCTGCTCCTCGGATTCAGATATGATAGCTGTACCTCAGACAGATACTGTCCTCTCCGAACACACCAGACACCAGCAGATTTATTCAGCTTTAGATGATGCTTAGATCTCTTCAGGGTCGCATACAGCATCTCTAACTTGATTGTGGAAGTTTTTTAACACTCATTTCTTATTTATTCCACTGTTTGCCCATTTTAATTTTATAATTTAACACTGTATAAATTATTTGTTATTTTACATTCATAATATTTTTTAATATTTTATTAATAAAAAGAAATACGTGTCTAATATCAATGAGCTGTGTTGTTATAAATTCAAGCAATTGACTCCAAAAAACTCGAGAGTGAAAGTAAAATCCACACTGAAAACCACGGGCAAACGTCTCTTACTTTGACTTTTTTGTCTCGATTCAAGCAAAGATATGTAAGAATTCTTAAATCAAAAAGTATTTTCTAAACAGGTCTTGTTTTAAGTGAGTCAGCTAAATAATAAATGAATAACAAAATAATCTTAAATCATTCATCTTCATCTTCAGTGTTTTATTTACATCACTAGCGGATTGCTGGGCTTGTTTCAACTCACTTTTGTCTTATCTTGACTTTAACAATCCTTTTTTGCGTGATTTAAGAATGTTTAGATATCTGGGCTGGAAATGAGAAACGAATCAAGAAAAGTGTGTCACAGATGGATGAAGATAAATCTGCAGCTGCTGTGACTGAAGCAGGTAGCTCAGGGTTTGAGGAACTGACCCTTCACAAGGAGAACGCTTCCTGGTCAGACCTCCACCATGTCACGACCACAATGCCCTTTGACCTTGGTAGAAAGCAACTTCTGCAAACCTTTCTCCGTTGTCCAGCATAACCCCAGACAGGAGACAGAAGGAGCTCGAGCAGCGAGGAGCGAGAAGGAGGAGTGTTCTTCAGGGCTCTGACAGTACACTGGGTGACAGTCTAGAAGTCGTAAAGCTTACAGCCCCTGACGTCCGTCTGAGTCAGCCCTGCCTCATGCCGTCTTCCCTCGGCTCCTTCTCCATCCTGATGGCAAGTGTTCATATACATTAGTGTTGAGCGGCTGACCTCTGAGAGCCGTCCGTGAGGTGGCCTGTAGAAGCAGTAAGTGTACTGAGAGACAGGGTTGAGTTAGCGTTCCTGCTCCGGAGCCGCTTCACACTGACTCGCCGCTGATTTATCTGAGGGAAGGAATTCAGTGAAGGGCTGGGATCTCTACTGTAACCTTTTACCCCCACCAGATGTTCGCTCTGAAAACACGATAATGTTCATCCCTAAATCCCCGTGCAAACATATCAAGTGGCTGCTATGTGTTTGTGGCAGGACTTAGACCTAAATGACAGAGCGGCGATGGGAAAGGATTTTAAACACAGCCGACCATATGCTGCAGGAGATCCTCATAAACACTCAGAACTAGTCAATTACTACCCATTACTGCTTTCAGAATTAATAATTACTTCACTTTATCGGCAATAGTAATTAGTTAAACTAGTTACTTTACTTTTCTTTCACACGCCACAAACGTAGTAAGTGTGTCAAACCCTTCTGAAAGGTTACTAACAGTTAGTACTGCCAAATGCTTAAGTGTGATTAATCACATCGAAAAGAGTGTTTGTTTACATTATAATTGTGTGTGTACTGTATATGTATTATCCATATGTATATACAAACACAGGCATGTACATATTTAAGAATGTATTTAACTATAATCAACCAAATCTAAGAAGATTAATATATAAACATACAAAAAAGTAAATATTTTTGAAATAAAAAGTGTATGTGTGTTTTTTAATACACATACATATTTAATGTAAACGAAAACCTAATCATATTACACTACAGGTTAATGCGGGAAGGAATGTTACTACTGTAACTAGTCACTGTCCGACACTGCTAAAAATGCACAACACGCATATAAAACAAATATAATTTCATACTTTAATCACGAAATGCACTCACTCTCAAAGTTATGAAAAAAACACAGCTGTAGCGATGTTCCTCAGAGGTATTGTTGGCACAGTCACCAAAAACTGAAACCATAGCGGTTCATACACAAATACACCTCAGCCCAGGCTAAGAGAAAGAGGTTTTTAATTGATTAAGAGAAACCGGTTTAACACAGCATGCCTTCATTGCTTTCAGATGCAGATGTCTATTGTTAGTCAAGTTATCCAATCTCAGCGCAAACCTGCGTTACTTTACATGCATATGGATGAATTTACATTATCCGCATTAACCCTTTTCTGCACAAGTCAAAAACAAGTCAAATTCACTGCTTTTCTGGATTTTTGGGGTTGTGTTTCCAGTCAAACATTCTTAAAGCGGATAAATTCTTAAAGAAGGTTCTTCAACACGAGCAAAAAATATTGTTTTCAAAAGAATGCTTCAAAGATTTTTTTGCTCAGAACAACAGGATAAGAAAAATAATAACATTTTACTCAAATTACTTTGCTTGTTCTAAGCAAAAAGTCACTTCATTTTTACTTGTTTTTTTTCTAAAGAATTTTCCCTTTATTAAAGAATTTCTAGATATTTTGGCTGGAAACCAGACAGCTTAGAAAAGCTTTTTCTGCAGTGAAACTAAGGTATTTTTATTTGAAATCTAGTGTTTCATCACTCGTTTCTCATGCCATACTCTAAAATGCACATTAAAACCGATTGATGGAAACGTTACTCAGAGATTTCTGACCACCAGGTGACCGCTAGGAGCTTTCATACAGATCAAGGTCAGATTCACCACAGATTCATAGTCAGGGTCAGGGGTTGTGTAAAGTAGAAGTGATCCCTGACTGATAATAAACCCTCACAAGACCGAATCAAACCGCTGGGCCTCAACGGCTGGTTAATAACTGAATGAGACCAGACACAGAGAGAGAGCATTGTCACTTCAGAGAGCATGAATTCTTGATTTGATGTGCCTTAATTGATTCATCTCTGTGTCTGCGGGACAGGACCCTCCTGAGCGCTGTAGGAAGGGTCGTGACCTTTCTGAGCTCTGCACCAGACCATACCGACACACAGAAGCTGCTTCTGGAACATTTCACCCGGAAACACTACAGGTGAATGAAGAGACGGTGGGAATACAGGAGAACATTTGTTCCAGAGCTTTAAATATACTGTTTAATGTCTGTGTGCATTTCTTCTGCACAGAGGATTAATATAACTTCATCTGCCTGTCTTTCCGAAGGCTGCAAACCTCACTCTGTTACTATGGTTTTCATACCAAGGTTGGCACGGGTCTTTGTGAACGTGGTTGCATACGGTCATTGTTAAACGAAACGAAGGTAATTTACCTTGGGGTGCTCTGAAAAGCCCCCCTCTCCACAAAATTGATTTAGACCTCCGTTTCACAAAACACTGTTATAATTGAAGAGCTCAGCGGAAAGACCATGTGAAGGACGGGTTCCTAGTCTCCACACGAGGCTTTGGGAAACATGAAAATACTTCATTTTAATAAAGTACGGTATATCTCCCATCCTCGCTGAACTTCAATGAGGTCTGCTGTCATCCGGTGTGATCGGCGACTATGACACAATAAACTGAGCATTATGTTACGATGCACTGAAAGACTCGTGGGTCTGGTCTAAACACTAGATGTGACAGAACCTTGGAAAACCCAAGCATTTATGAAAATATTACATGGCCACTCTAGCGATTTGAAGTACACTTTATTGCCTTTCAAGAGTGCCTCATTTCAGGCATGCGACACCTTTAATCTCGCTTTAAGGTTTACCATTTTTTGATTAATTGCGAGTAAGAGCGAGACGAGCGTCTTAAGGCCATGTCAGCAGATAATTTAGCTTCCTCTTAAAGTGGGTGCTACGGAGATCTTGTGATCGCGTTAAGTCCTTCTTGAAGGGTAAAAAAAAAAGTGCAAACAAAACTTCCTAAAAGCTCTGGAAACAGTAATCGTCACAGAGCGAGTTTTATGAAGCACACGCCCGACCGCCCGCCTCCCTCTCATCCATTATGTGCTCGCTAATGTCACATTGATTATGCTGATCGTAAACTGCCTTTGTTTGGCTCAGCCTCACCGTCAGTCAAAGCGTCTGCTGGGACGAGAGCGAGTCCCGCTAAAAGCTGGCTTTTCCGTGTTTGTGGTGGCTACAAGCTTGACGCCGTTCCCCTAAGAGACCCCATTACCAGCTGCATTTTGGTGTATTAATTGCTTTTTAATGTTTTCCTCCCGTTTCAAATGTGACCGTGTACAAACAAATCAACAATAATGGAGACTTGAGTATTTTTCTGATTGGGTCAAGAGCAGGAGTAAAAAGGGTGGCACTGAATAAACCATCGAGGCAGGGAATGGAAGACGGTCCCTCCAGAATCCCATGTGAACCGTTCCCAGACTCAGAAGAGATGCTTGCTCAGCCTTTCGGGAACCATCTGAATGCATCTGACAAGTTAAGGAAGCCGTTTTAACATCTCTTTTTACTTTTTCATCTGGACCAAAGTTGGGAGAAATCAGACTTTTATGAGACGGTGATCAATTTTTAATTTCGCCCTGCCTTTTACCTGATGGACGTTCTCATTGTGTTATATTCAGAGCATTTCAAAAGTGCAAATGAAGGACTTTTGGGAGAAAACATTACACATTGTGTCTGATATAAACAAGAAACTAAAATGAAATTGAATGCGAAGGCTTGAGGTGAACTGCATCAAAATAGTTTTTAAATGCATGCCGGTTAAATGGTTGTTGTTTTTTTGCACCAACAAAACTGATCTGAGAAACTTTACTAATACGCATGTTTCAGTGAAAAAGAGCAATGCCTTTTCTAATATGGTATAGTATGATGGTGTTTAGTGTTTGTGTGAATGACACTATTTAAAAGCTGCTTGTGATGGGTTCATCATGTGACTTTCTCATCATCGCCTGCATTTGGTGTTTATCAGAGTATTTCAAAGGAACAAAACAGATTCCAGTACTTTAATAGGTTGGTATATTTACAGTATATCAGTTTGTGAAATTACGGTATTTAACTGTAAACCTACCCTAAAACAGTAAAACCTAAAATAGTGTTACTGCATTTATTTATACTCAAATTTTCTCATTTATTCACAGTCTGGAGTTTGTTTTCCCCTAATAACGTGCCGTTTTGATGCAGTCTTATTTGCCTAATAATCTAAGAGCGAAGGAAATCTGGAAAGAGAAAACGGCAGGCAAATGAAACCTGAAATGCAAAAGTGAGGCTTGTCTGCTTGAATTTGCTGCTTGAGGAGAATCAGTATTTGGGCTTGAGTTACACATCCAGCATCTGCCATCCGGACATCAGGCACCGTATTCATCATTTGGCAACATGGAGCCCAGCGTCTGTACAAACACCCAGAGGAAATGAAGTCTCTTGGCCAGACAAGAATAAAATTAGCTTGATGACTAAGTTCCTCCCCCGTTCCATCGGGAATAAGACCCTTCATTTGTTTTCATTACCTCTCTATGCCTCGGACAACAGGAGTGTCATTCAATTCATTCTGCTGCCGTGAAGAGCACAAAACATCTACACAACCGTGTATTCTTTCTCCTCATTTGATACTTTATGATACCCCATTTGAAATCACAATAATTTTGATTTAAAAAATCCACCTGGATCAAATGTATCCTAATTCTAAGCTAATTACAGTTCATGGAGAATTTAGATGTAAAGACATCTCCAATACAAAAATCTCCAAATACAAAATTATGAAATTTATGCAAAAAATTAAAAAATATTCATAACACCCAAAAAATAGATGGAATAGGAAAATTAAAAGTAAGATAATCATCTTTTGCAAAGCTTTTGTCATTCATTGTATGAAAAAAACAAGTAATTAAAAAAATTGATAGGCACACCACACAAGGGTGTAAATGATCGCAAAATTTAGGATGAACTTTAGTATAAATGTGGGTCACTGAACACATTACTGTCTATATTAACACAACACACAGAGAGACTAGACTGCTTCCCCTGGGATGTTCTGGTGAACACCAATTAATGCAGACGTTAACCCCAGGTGTCTGTTAGAGGAAGTGAAGACATCTCATACATGTTTATGGCCTGTGGCATTAACCCTCCCGTCCAGACTGTACAGAGAGGAAAGGAAGGAAAGGAAAGGACGTGACAAGTGGCCAGGTATGGTTTTTCCCATACTAGGAATTGGTGCTCTGCATTTAACCCATC
>JAUYWG010000065.1:2414504-2456531 GCA_034779775.1 Enteromius afrohamiltoni | reverse complement strand
ATAGTGCACTTGTGATCGATATGATACGTCCTCATTCACTGCTACAAACTGATAGCGGTCAGATAAGTATGATTTGAGGTCAGATAAGTATGATGAGTGTCCAGAGCATTGACTCCAGACCCAACAGAGAGCATCTAGAGCCCACAGAGAGTGTCCAGAGCACTGAGTCCAACCCCTACAGAGAGCATCTAGAGCCAACAGAGAGCATCCAGACCCTACAGAGAGCATCTAGAGCCCACAGAGAGCGTCCAGACCCTACAGAGAACATCTACAGCCCACAAAGAGTGTCCAGAGCACTGAGTCCAACCCCTACAGAGAGCATCTAGAGCCAACAGAGAGCATCCAGACCCTACAGAGAGCATCTAGAGCCCACAGAGAGCGTCCAGACCCTACAGAGAACATCTAGAGCCCACAGAGAGCATCCAGACCCTACAGAGAGCATATAGAGCCATACAGCGAGTGTCCAGAGCACTGAGTCCAGACCCTTCAGAGAGCATCCAGACCCTTCAGAGAGCATCTACAGCCCACAGAGAGCATCCAGACTCTACAGAGAGCATCTACAGCCCACAGAGAGTGTCCAGAGCACTGAGTCCAACCCCTACAGAGAGCATCTAGAGCCCAAAGAGAGTGTCCAGACCCTACAGAGAGCATCTAGAGCCCCACAGCGAGTGTCCAGAGCACTGAGTCCAGACCCTTCAGAGAGCATCTAGAGCCCACAGAGAGCGTCCAGAGCACTGAGTCCAGACCCTACAAAGAGCATCTAGAGCCCTACAGAGAGTGTCCAGACCCTACATAGAGCATCTAGAGCCCACAGAGAGTGTCCAGAGCACTGAGTACAGACCCTACAGAGAGCATCTAGATCCCTACAGAGAGTGTCCAGACCCTACATAGAGCATCTAGAGCCCTACAGCGAATGTCCAGAGCACTGAGTCCAGACCCTTAAGAGAGCATCTAGAGCCCTACAGAGAGTGTCCAGAGCACTGAGCCCAGACCCTACAGAGAGCATCTAGAGCCCACAGAGAGCGTCCAGACCCTACAGAGAGCATCTAGAGCCCACAGAGAGCGCCCAGACCATACAGAGAGCATCTAGAGCCCACAGAGAGTGTCCAGAGCACTGAGTCCAACCCCTACAGAGAGCATCTAGAGCCCACAGAGAGCATCCAGAGCCCACAGAGAGCATCTAGAGCCCACAGAGAGCATCCAGACCCTACAGAGAGCATCTAGAGCCCACAGAGAGCATCCAGACCCTGCCGAGAGCATCTAGAGCCCACAGAGAGCGTCCAAACCCTACAGAGAGCATCTAGAGCCCTACAGAGAGTGTCCAAAGCAATGAGTCCAGACCCTACAGAGAGCATCTAGAGCCCTACAGAGAGCGTCCAGACCCTACAGAGAGCATCTAGAGCCCACAGAGAGCATCTAGACCCTACAGAGAGCATCTAGAGCCCACAGAGAGCGTCCAGACCCTACAGAGATCATCTAGAGCTCACAGAGAGCGTCCAGACCCTACAAAGAGCATCCAACTTTGTTACTTTTGCTCCACTTAAACACACAAAATTGAGTGTATTTGAGTATTTATTTTGGCTGTAGTCAATAACATTTAAAAAAATAAGTTTCAAAAGTGGCATAAAAGAACCAATTTGGTGAATGGTTATTGGAATAAAAGAGCTGTTTTCTGAAGAACATTTTAAAAATAAACTAAATTAAACTAAAGAGTTTAATTTTAGGCCTTCGTGTCATTTTGAACCACAAGAGAAAGATTTTTTTTACAAAACACAAGGGAAGGATGAAGGTTAATAAAAACATGGTTGTTCCACAATTGCATCATTACTGTCCTGAGAGCGCTGGGTTAAATTACATTAGCGTTCAAAGTTGAAGATGTGACTGGCTCTCACAGCTCTGTGTCCGGCCTGTGATCAGAATGGGTCACATAAAGAGATGAAAAGCTCAATATCTTTGGCCGGAGGCACCCAGGGGACATGTAAGCCTGAGGAAGCTGGATTTACAGCCGCCGGGTGAAGACTCGCTGCTTATTTCTGCTGCCACTTCAAACAAATCACACTCAGGCTTCATCCAGAACCCCTCGCGTATTTCTCCGACCTTTTCAGTTCACATTTTAGTACAATGTTAATCTGTAAACTATCTGAATTACTCCAAAACAAACACAGTTACACCAGGGATATGCTTTGCTCGAGAAAAGCCCAGCCTTTCCTTCCTTACTTTTTGAGAATCTTATTTATTGCATTACAGAACGAAAGGTTTGTGATTAATTTCAACATGTGCTCATATTTTGTCCTAAACAACATGCATTTGTTTGCTTGGAAATCATGTAAGACACATAAATACATGTTATAACAATTATCATAAAGCAGCTATCAATGCTACTGTATGACAAGAGGGGGTTAAACATCTCATTATTTAGAGTTTGTGATGGAAGATGGACAGTTGTGATCAATATCAATATAGGGGCTTCTGTTCCAAAGGAACATTTTTGTACTTCCTATTTACAAAAGTACCCAGTTTTTTTTTTATTGTGTTTGCGCCACATGATCTAGGAATATAAAAAAAAAAAAGCAGGGTCTAAGACAGCTCTATAGGATCTCTCAGTGATGCGAGTGTTTTCTGATCAGCTAAACACACACAAAACACCAGCTACTGGCATTTTAAAGCCATGTAAACATATTTACTCCATAAGCATGTAAAATCATGATAACAGCATTTACCTGTTGTCTGCAGTGCTTTATTCTTTACTCAGGCTCGATGATATGTGACTCTGCAAGTTGTCCTCCTGAGAACCTGAAAGAAAGTTTGGTGAATTTAGGCATTTTTCATTTCAGTACACTATCATTTAAAATGATATCTTATGCTATGTCCTCTGTAGGACACTCAATTCAAAGACTCAAAAAAAGAATAATTTATAGACCTATATAGGCACGATTGATTTTTGTTTAAAATCAAAAATAAATCTTTAGGTTTCATGTGTTTGTTTTGTTTGTTTGTTTTTTTATATATACCAAACTTCAAAGATTATTAAAGATTATTCTCAACTATTTTATGAAAGCTGTAGCAGCGATTTCCCTTTGTTTAGTTTGTGTGCAAAAGGGCCATAAGAAGGTTTTCCCATAAGAAAGATTTAAAAAGTAACTCAAAAGCAATGTAACACACTACTTTCCATAAGAAGTAACCAAGTAACGTAATTAGTTACTTTTTTAGGGAGCACTTTTAAAAGTAACTTTTCCCAGCACGGTTTGTAACAAAGACATATCTTGATTTGAAACCCCATGATATTTTTCATTTTCCTCTATATTTACAAGATAGTGTTTGGATCTGTTCAGATTAAAAGTCATATGTGGTGTATTCCAGGCTTTAGTCACACTGTACAGAGGAACAAAGCTACAAGAAACGGAAGAAAGCATTGGATCTTTTCCTACGGTGTTGATTGGGACGCTGGGTAACCTGAGAGACTGCTAGAGCTTTACTCCACAGGGACCGGTGGTCTGTTTCTTCATGTTAACAATCAGAAACAGATGCGGTGGAGGAGCTGCGAGTGTCATCACTCAGACCGCACTCACGCGCCCTTTATAAACCACAAACTTTCTTTAGATGCCAACGTACATCCAGCTCAGAAAAGCAAGAAGACTTGTTGAATGTCTCAGAAGTGCTGTCCACTGGGGCTAGTGGACACCAGTGCGTTAACTAGTCCTGCCAAGAGCCCTGACACAAAGCGTTCTGGATTCAGCCAGGTCTCTGGGGAAGAGCAGGCCTGGCACCCGTGTCTCTGAGCTTCGGTGCCAGAAAACACAGCCTCTGTCCGGCAGCCAAACTTTATTACTAATGACAGGCTTCCTGCTGGGCCGGTGACAAACCTCACCGCTTGTGACCAACAACCAGACAGACTTGTGTTGTTGGTTTTTTACCGTTTGCTGACAAACAGAGCAGTAAGCGAGGTCAGGCGGCGACATATTCACCCTTAGGTTTCTCTTGTGATGTGTGAGCTGCTGTGAAGACGCTTCATATTTCTGGAAAACAAAAACGCTTGATGCTGAACTTCTTATATTGTGAAGAGCACTAACTGTAAAAACATCCGGCCTGTCAGTAGCAGTCACTGCAGTAAGGCTGGCCCATATGGAGGAACAAATACATACTAAATCAGAACGTTTGAGCGATTCTCAATTTTGTACTATTTTTAACTAGTCATCTTGAAAATGTAACTACAGCATGATTCTAGTAACTTTTTCTTCATTAACCCTCTAGTTGAAGAGAATTCTATTCCAAGCGCATCATACATGACGATGAAAATAAATGAAGTAAAACACTTGTTAAAAATCTTTGAAGAAATAATGCATGAACTACAACAGCATCTTGTACAAACATGTACATACATGATGTATGTTCAGAAATAATAGAAGGAAATGCTTTTAAATCTTACAGCAGTTTCTGTCAATCATCATGATGCAAATGTGACATATCAGAGTAGCAGTAGTTCACTTTTTCTTTTTTTTTTGATTGAACTGCTTTTCCGTTGCTGTTGTTTTTTTTTTTTTATGTATGTCCAGAGATTTTTGTGGATCAATTTACAACAAAACCCAGCAAGTTCAAAGTCATTAACCAGATGAGAGACCTGTAAAAGTTAAACAAAAGAATAAAATGCTGGAGTAATGCAGAAGGAGATGGTGACTGATTTCTAACGATCTCTAGAAAACATGAAAACATCTGAATATTCTCACTGCTGTGGGAAACCATCTGAAGAGCACGAGAGCATCACCCGAACAAATGAGAGTAAGTGCAAACCCTCCGGATTCATCACATCTCAAAGCTTCGAAAGACGGATAGAAAACCAAAATTCATAATTAAATAAATGTTTTAACACAAGGACACGCCGGTGCCGTCACTCTTTAGTCATTCAGAAAGCTGGACATACGCCTCCGTCGCTCTTTTCAAATCAGACGGACATAAGAGCCATCTAAGATCTTGCATTTATTTGTAATTTGTTCTCAGTGCCAGTCCCCTTCACCTTTATTCCAATCTATATTTCACATCTGGTCCCTCCCAAGCAATTAACCTTGGTGGAAATCAGCAACCCTACTTTTGGAGTGTTTTTTTCCTCCCTGCTTTTTTGCCCCTGTATGTTACTTTCCAGCAATTGAACCGAGGGTAATGACTCTGAAAGGAAAAAGAATGTTCTTTCAATAGATAATTAGGGAGATTGGTTTACCGGGCCCTCTCCAGACCCATTCAGACGCAGGGACTGTGCGAGCCTGTTGTCTGTGAGAGCTCCCCGGAGACATATTCCCGACCGTTTCATTTCTCAAAGCAGGTGCCTGGCAGGTAGTCATCGACAGAGCAGGGCCCAGAAATAAGAGGCCAAGTGAAGAGGTCAGTATCACAGGTCAGAGGTCAGGAGCCCGGGGTCTTTAGGTCAATGGCCACTGCGGTGAGCAGATGACATAGAAGAGTCTTGTAACATCTTTGTGTGCTAATGGACTTTACTGCAGGAAATTCATTCCAGAGGCTCATTTATTTGTTTTCTTACAGGTGGAACGTGAACGATTCCTGCTGCCACTTGTCGCTGAAAAACACATCCCAAAGTCATTCTTAGCCATCTATGCGGCTCACATTAAAGACTTGGTAGCTCTCATAGTTCCAATGAACGTTGAACACAGCTGTGGTTAAAAGCATAGTTAGTAAGAGACATGGACTTGGAAAAAAAATTAAAAATAAAAACAATAATGTACAATCTGTACCTGGTTCGCTCCGACTAAATCTTTGAGTGTTTCTTCTAAGAATGAAAGCAGGATTTTTGAAGGTTGTGTATCTGCTCTGGTACTCTGAAGTGGTGACCCACAACGAAAACAAGCTTCTGGAAATAAAACACAGCAACAGCGGTCCTCCGATGCCGTGCGTCTTATTCCCAGCAGCGCTGAAGAGAAGAGAAATCATGCTGCTCTGATGATGTAATGCATTACTCTTACATTTACAAGAATTTACTTTTTCAAGGCTTACTTTTACCAAGGTTTTCCAGCTAATTTACAGATGCCTCTCTTGTCCCTGTGTTGAGAGAAATCAGGAGTGAGGTGCAGAGGCAGACCTACTTCAGTTAGTCACTTCATTCTTAGCGTTTCATAGACCTTAATTAAGTTGGGGGGTTTTGTCATTAAAAAAACCCAATTGTAACCCTGGAGCCCAAAACCAGTTATAAGAAATTGAGATTTATACTTCATTGATGTAGGGTTTGTTAGGATAGGGCAATATTTGGCATCAAAAAATATATATTAATAAAAAAAACAGCGAAGATCACCTATAAAGTTGTCCAAATGAAGCTCTTAGTAATGCATAGACGTTTTTGGTAAATGTTGCTGTAGTTTCCGCTGAATCTTCATCAACGAAGGAGAAATCTCACACATGGTCATAAAACACTGAGAGTCTACTTTATTTATGAAGCGATGAATAAACAGACCGAAGGATCAGCAGGACAGCTGAAAGGGAAAGGCCCTCCATCTCTTCTCTACAGGTCTGCTTCAGACGCTGTAAGATATCTACACCAGGTTATGTTCTCAGCTCAGCTGACACGAGCCATTAGTAACATGACGTATAACTCCCACCAGAAATAACTTTGTCTCACTGAAAACGAGCAGGAAGATCAAGTATGTTCACAGAAAAGTAGATACACTCGATGCGGTCTTTCGTAGTCCGCTGGGACTGGAGAGAGAAGCCAAGGCCTTATCGACATAGCTCTGGTTATAAATTTCTTTAACATATCGGACGAGCAAGCATATGCTGCTTGTAGGAATACCGCTGAATATCGCTCGGAGAGGTCAAAGGGCTGTGAAGGTCAAAGGTGTCATCCTCCCCTCATCATAAAGTGCATTATCATCTTCTCCATGGCCTTACCATCCAGATGGCGCAGCAAGCTGTGTTAAGCATCTTGGGAAAGAAAATTGCCATAGAGCATATTTGAATCATCTTTAAGACATCATATTTCAAAAAGGCAATCATTAGAATGACTTTTGAGCTCCCTGTAATAGGAGAGATAGTGTTACCAAACGAATTATTAGATCACCAGCTCAGACTGAATGTAGAGGATTTTAAAGGAAATCCTCACTGTTTATGGTCTTCAAAAGGGATGCGACTATAACCTTTTTCAGAAACGATCTGTTTTCCCACTGATACAATCGCAGGTTTTTTTTAATCAATGTAGAATTTCTGTACTTCTGTATGGTGACCTGATCATCGCTCATCTGTGACTCTATCTAGCTATTTCTGTAGAAATAGATACCAATACAGCATATGATTCACAATTAGCAGTAATGCTTTTACGCCAAAAATCACATTAAAGTAAAGATCGTGTTCTGTGAAGATATTTAGGAAATTTCCTATCATGAATATGTCTCAACTTCTTATTTGAATAGTAATATGCATTAACAAAGATAAATATATGTGAATGCTATATTAATACTAGACACCCTAAAGGTAATGTGTATGAAAAATCCATGTCATATCTTTATGTTAACATCCTTTACTAGCCCTTCGTTTTGGAGCTGTTATCATTTTCTCAAGGTGCAAACAGGAAATAAACTGCTCTGCTCATCTGACAATATGCAATAATTGTGTAAAACGTCATATATTTAATTGAGACCCTTTATTTTTCCCGTATTTGCAGGAAGTGCACTAAAACATCGGTCAGTAAGAGCTTTATAAATGAAAAGCATTTTTACGGACACCGTAGTGACCCCTGGGATTAAATTAATTAGTCAGTTAATGAGACTCGTTCATTAGTTAATGAAAAACAATTGAATAATATATCATCTACGATAAAAAATAAGTTATATATGATAATATATATAAAAATCTCGTATTTACGGACTTCATATTGCAAGAATATTGTACGATTTTGATGGTTAGCCTGTAGTGGCTTCTCTGCCTGAAATAATCAGTATATTATCAGTATCATTTGTTTCTATCATTGCTTTGACACGGTTACAAGCTCTTCACCGTAATGTAGAAAAATTGTGAAAAAACGATGAATAAATGTGAACAACCTGAAATTGGAAGAAATGCGCACACAGAAGTCAAAGTAAGCACAGTGCTTTTGTTTGTTTCACTCACTTTGAGAAATGAAAGTAAAATACTGTAAATTGGGAACAGGGTTAAAAAGCAGCAGTATGTCAGAGATCTTCAGCTGATGTGTGTGTGTGGATGTGAACACACGCTCCACCTGCAGCGTCTGAAAGTCCTCCGTGACAATACTGATTTCTCTGCAACTTGTCACAGCCGTCTTGTCCGCTGTATTTAATTTCATTACGCTTCTTCAAATTTGTGCCACTGTCTCCCTGCACTGGCTAGACGTCTAATTAACATGCTAAACGCTAAGAACGAGGACCAGGCCCTCGTTCGGTCAATAGCCAACAGGAGGAATGTGTCCACATCTCTGGCCTGTTCGGTGTGATAACATCAGTCTCGGAGCAGACACCGCTGAGGGCCACAAGACAGACGTTTATGGACGTCTATCTGCTCAACTGATCAACACAAAGCCTCCGAGAGCAGCCGACCTGTTTATCCCCCCACAGCCCTGCATTTCAACCTGTGTAAATCAAGCCTATCAGTGGCAGAGAACATTACCTCAGGTGCTCTGAGAAAGGCTCCGATTGAGATCTGGCGGCCGGCATGCAGGGAAGTCTGGAAGGCTTTTAATGTTAGCGTGTTTCTGGATTTTTCTACTAGGTGTCGGCAACACTGAGCCTCATCTGCTGTCTGTGCATACACACATATTCACACGTCATAACGCTGTACAGACGCTTTTAACTTTTTTCTCATGCTGAAATGTTTATTTGACTACATTACTCTCTGAAGCTGAACTACTAACAGTGTTGTTATTGTTAACTAAACCTTGGGCATTAAAAAATTATATTTACACGTATTTAAAATATATATTATACTATATAGACACATTTGACTTACAAACAGAACATTTTTCATTAATACACAAATTTGCATGTATATATAAACATAATAAATACACAGTACGCATGTAAACTTGATTAATTGTCTGACAGCACTGATGAATATAAAAAATGATGACAATAAAAACACATAAGCAAATTACTGAAACTTAAATTGAAATATAAAAATATAATATGTGACCCTGGACCACAAAACCTGGGGTATATTTATAGCCAAAAATACACTGTATGGGACAAAATTATTGATTTTTTTTTTTTTTGCCAAAAATCCTTCAAAAAGATCTTCATCTGGACAATTGTCATCAGATTTTTCTGTACCTTCAGATTGTATCGGTCAGATATTGCCCTATCCATCCAAATCATCCATTTACAGGAAGCTTATTTATTCAGCTTTCAGATCATGTAGAAATCTCAGTTTCCGAAAACGAACAGTTACGACACCAGGGTCACATATCTGAAATATCTAAAAATATGAATGAATATTACAAGAAATACAATAACAACAATAACTAGCCTACTACATGTCCCTATAAACTGAGAAACACAAACACGCAAAACAATTCAAATAAGATTTTAATTATAAAGTAAAGGCTTGTGCCACATTTTCACATTTCAGGTTTGTTTAAAAAGAAAAGGAAAAGAACTGCAAACAGACCATGGCTTTTGTAGTTTTCAACCGATTTATAAAGAGACCAGGAGATTCTCGTCACTTTATTGTACCGGAAGGGCTTGACGATCTTTACTTCCGTTCTACCGACAACTTCTTGAGCAAATGCATAAACAACTTAAAATATAAAAGCTGCAGGATAAGAGCTAATACTCATCATATTAATAAGCAGAGTCAGGTTTTTTGCTAACCATGTCAGTTCACATTTTGTCTCTACTTTTAAAAAAAATTCAGTTCAACGTCAAAATGGCTTTATTTTAAAACCGTGGACATGCATAAGTGCTTCATTTCCTGTTTAAATTGACTCTATGTGTATCTTTTTCTTTTTGAATTGGACATAATGATTAATATGATCCGATGTTCTCATGGCTCTGGATCCAGTCGATCCGTGCTCTAACAAGCACTCTAGCAGTCGGATTTATTAGCATGTTCAATCTTCAAATCTTCCAGACAGACTGTACTGTGCTGTGGTCAGAATGCTCATACTGATGAATGTTTTGAGTGCTGTATTCACCAAATATAGCTTCCTATAGTTGACCCTGCATATCTCATTCACTCTTTGACTGACCGACACAAGAGAAACGCCTCTGACAGAAAAAGCACAGCCCTTGGTGTACACACACACACACACACACAGAGAATTTGTGAGGGCCACTTAAATTTTTCTGATCCGTCATCTCTCACACATGCACTCTCGTCTATGATGGACCTTCTTTGTAAAGCCCTCCTGGATGGTCCACTCTCACAAAAAATGAGATGTGTTCTCCAGGGAGTGAGACTAATGAAATCAGGCGACCGGGGCCGGGGCCCGAGACGCGCTCTCAGAGAATGAGGCTCTTTTGGCAGCCTCTGGCGCTTTTAGCTGGAGCAGCAGATTTCTTTGAGGCCGAGGCACCTCTACGGAGGGCTCTGTGCATTAACAATACTGTAGCTCGAGCACATTACTGCAGCTGTCCACCACCAGGATTGTTCTCCCTTGTTAATATTTTGCCCTAACAGTGCTTTTGATTTTATTTTCATTTTTCTGCTCCTTGTCCAGAATCAGATTAGGATCGATTGCCGCGCGGGAGCACGCCGCGCTGTCGGACAGCGTCGCTCCTCCATTGAGAGTGTTCAGGCAACTAAATAGAATTGTTTGCCCTTAGATGTCAAATTTCCTCAGAGACGAGAATGTCAATACCAATTAGATTGTCTGCAGCCGTGGCTCAAAGACCCCTCTGCGCTGTTTTATGTCTGTCCACGAGAGCGGTGCGCTGCAAAACAAGTCATCTCGCTCGCAATTCAGTTTCACGACGGCATTACGCTAACTCTATTAGCCCGGCGGGGTGTGGCTCCGGGGACGCCGGGCAGACGATGTTCTTTCACTCCGTCGCTTGGCATCCGATGAAAGGTCAGAGCCTGCTGAAGTGGGCAGAAAGTGGATTAATGAACCAATGTATTTAGGAAGTGAGCAGTCTGAGCGTCGTCGGACTCAGTGTTCTGATGCGATAACACGACCGACAGGCGTCACGAAGACCCTTAAAGAAATTAACATTGTGTCATTAATTACTGGCTCTCACATTGTTCCTCCGTTCATCTTCAGAACACAAATGAAAATATTTCTGATGAAATGCGAGATCCCTCCATAGAGAGATCGGGAAACAGTCCACGTGACTCAGCTTCAGTTTCGCGACGCAATGAAAATATTTCTTCTGAGCAAGGAAAGCCATTCCAGCCATTCTTTCTCCCCGAGTTAACATCTTCTGTCATTTTTGTGAGTACCACGATTCAAGCGTAACCAAGCATGCACCTTTACCGGTTTATTGAACTGCTGTTCTGGCTTCATTTCAATAACTCATTTGTTATTTGTTTAAGGTTATCTGATGTTTGTTAACCGTGACATGACATGCAGGTAAATAACTGAAATAATATTCAATATTTAAGTGTTTATTATTTTGACTGTTTTTCGTTATTTACTTAAAATGGACTTTTCTTTTCTATCAAGTCAATGAACCCCAGTTCAACAGAAAACCATTGCGTAATGTTTAATATGCTTATGTAATATGTAATTCATTATCAGTAAAAGACCCAGCTCTGTCACTGAAGAGCTCAAAATGATGGGCCAGAAATGTACTGTTTTCATCCAATGAAATCTAAAATAGTGTATTCAGGAAAACACTGCAATAAATGGCAAAAACAACAAAATACAAACAGTTGCTGTTTCTTAGGAAATCTGGCATCTTCTCTTTTTCAGTGGAACGTGGGCCTTTTTGCAACTTTCCACCTATTTCAGTTTCTGCATTTGGCAGATCTTTTTTCTCATTGCATTTAAGGACGTGCACATCAACAGTTGTTGCTTCCTCTGGGAATCCGACCCGTGACCCTGGAGCTGAGGAGAGCAGAGCACCTGTGAAGGCCTGGCCGAGCTGAGACAGCGCTGGGGAGCAGCCAACAACAACAGCTTTCATTGCCTTCCTGTGAATAACGTTATTAGATTGATCTCAGCTCAACAATTAAAAGGATGTCAGCTGTGGATATTTAAAGTGCTTTATTCACCTTGGAGGAATATGGAAAGCCGCGGAGCGAGGTCAATATTTTGGCCTGATCATTTAAGAGCTCTAATCACAACAAATCCAATCATTATAAAAAGCCTTCAGTTGATCTGCCGCCCGCTCTCTTTGCTTAAGACTTGACAAATTGATCATTTGCTCAATAATCTTTAAAGTCAGGGAAGCCCGAGGCAGAACTAGCTAGTAACAGAGTGCACATCACTTCCATCGGGCTTTAGTATATTGTAAAGATGCCGTGCCTGGCTGATTTACTGTAGACAGGCACATTTTTTTCTTTGTTGTTGACACATTTATCTAGTTAGTACTCAGTCTGCTGAATCTGAAGATCATGTGACTCTTAGAGGTATTGCTTTCGACCGCTAAGCTGGGCATTAATTGATAAAGAAACCTTTTTAACTTGCAGAATATTAATTGATGCAAATGTGGGTCACTGTGGTTTACTGATAAATATGACAATCAAACACTTGTTGGGTGTGTAAGAACATACGTATATTTGGTAAGACTATTTGTTGCTCTTCTCTTCGGCTCACAGAGGCTGTGTTTATTTGGTGGAAAATGAATGTAAAATAGCTGTTTTCTATGTCAATATCTCTTTAACTCTAATGTCTTTCTTTGATCGGAGCTGCATTTTCATCCTTCTTGAGCATCAGAAATCATTCTAATGCTGATTTGCTTTTGATTTTAATCAATGTTGAAAACATAGATATTTTGTGCAAACCACGATGCATTTTATTTCTCAGGATTCACAAATGAGTAGAACATTCAAAAGAACAGCATTTGTGTGAAAGAGAAGCCTTTTGTAACATTAGACCTGTCTTTACTGTCACTTCTGATGCATCTTATCATTATTAACCTGAGTGCTGAGGGAAAAAAGTATAAAAGCATAACCCCAATCATATATTTCAGTGCTGGAAGCAGATGGGTTTATCTGAGGGATCTGCTGGCTGCTAATTCTGTAGGATTAAATGCATGGGCATCTGGTCTGACCCCTGTCATACAGAGAACCGCCGCTCTTTCCTGAATTATTCTAAGCAAAGTAAACCATGTCTTTGAAGCCGCTTCGACTTGTCTGTCCTGAAACATGGAGCATCAACCGCTGCGGCCTGAAAACACAAAGTCCAGATGTTTGCTGCTGGGACGGCTGTCCAGAGACGTGGAGTCTGTGTCTGTGCATTAATGAAGCTGGACATTCAGATTTGAATCTGATAGAGACCATATGCTGCACGATGAGATACGGCACATCCAGCATTCACCCAGTCACATCTGGTCGTAATATCGTGATGATGTTGCCACCTTCAACAGATGAGCGATTTAAGAGCAGTTACTGCTGAAGAGAAAGCAAACCCGGAGGCACTGATCAGGTCATTCAAGCTTTACCAGACTGCAGCGATCACTACTGAAACCCTACATAAACAGCACTTCTCCGGAGTGAAGGATTGCAGGCGAATTATGCAATCATTTGCCAAATGGAATGGAAGTGTTTGTGACTGATTCTTTTGCTCGGACGGCTGATTAATAATGCACTCTGGTCTTTGGCAATTACTCAAAAGAAAAAAAAACTATTTAAAGAGATATACGGTGAGTATTCTTGATGTATTCATTCTCTGATTGTCCACAACAAATGGAGTGAACACTGCGTCTTCACAAACAACCCGGAGTAATTCTAGCTGCAATCAAGCAGAGGAAATAGCACAGCGTTTTATCTGGAGATGAGGAGTTCGTTCATACATACACTCAAAGCACAGCGCTGCATCTGCAAACAAACAAACAAACACCTGCCAGGAGCCTTTTAAGAATACAATGTCTGCTGGCTTTCTTCGTCAAATAGCAGCCTCTTATAAGGCTCTGGAACGGTAAATAAACCTTAAAAGACTAATGAAATCTTCACATCTTGGATTCTATGATCTGATGCAATAGTTTGCATGAAGGTTGAGTTGTTCAGCCTGAGCTAGTGTGTTTGAATCAGCTCTCAGAATAAACCCACGTATGTCTGAAGAAAGAGAGAGGCGGAGAAACAAGGCCTTATTCATATCCGTGGTCTGCACATGTATCTCAGAAGAAGCCGGTCTGATTTGATCCAACAGTTGAGCACACAGACGCAGGAGGGAGGGAGGCTGGAATTAAATGGAAATAATGTAAAGACTTGGAATGCTTGGGTTTAAACTAGCCGTGAACTTCTGAACCTCATCTCCACCTGACAAAATCCGTTTCCCTCCTGACAAATTACATAAAGAGCTTGTTGCAAATCACACAAGAATGCAGCAGATCGCAGCCGTCCGTCTCTGGGCTTTACAAACCCTTGTGTCTCTGTGCAGCCATAGAATGGGAATATTTCAGATCAGTTACGTAGGAATTTTAATATTCTGCCCTGTACAGACTGCTGCAATAAAACTCACTGCGTGGTAAGTTCCCTGTACTGTGTGCACAGAACTCACATTGCATGTCATTTTACTGTTTTTCAAGAAGTCTTAAGCAGTCACACTACAATTTACAAGTGAATGCAAGAATTGAACTTTACTGAGTGACAGCTCACATTTAATCGTTTTTATTGAAATAACTTTGATTTCTCTCATTGGTGTTTATGTTACAGTTTGAGTTGTTACATTAACAGTGTTATATTGCTTTTGAGCGAATGATGCAACTGAATGGTTTTATACTGAGCTTTTGGGAAAAACTGCTTTGAAGTCTCTCCTACTGTAAATATATCAAATCTTAATTTTTGAGCAACAATATGCCTGGCTAAGAACTTCATTTGGACAACTTTAAAGGCGATGTTATCCTTTTTTTGTTGTTATCCTAGTAAACCATACATCAATGTTAAAATTATTTATTTCAGTTTCAGATGATGTATACATTTTGAGGTATCCCAATTTTTTTAAATTGCCTTCATGACTGGTTTTGTGCTCCAGGGTCACATGTATGCTTTTTTACTGTAAATCTGTAAAACCTAAAATGCTGTTTTTATGGAAAACTTCTGGCAACAATATCGGCTGGTTTTTACTGTAAATGTTTTACAGTGTGGAGGCATGTTCAGCATTTTAAAGACAAATGCAGAGACAACTTCATTCACAGAGCCGGCCTCCAAAACCCCAGAGTAATAGTGGCGGCTCGTGGACGCATACTGTGTAGAGTTGAGTTTGACAGGCTTTAGTCTGTTTCTGTTTCTGCATTCCATCCAGCAGGAGCAGCAGACGAAGCTGAGAACAAGCCCTGCTCCAGCCAACTGCTGTGTGTGTGTGTGTGTGTGTGCACCTGGTATTTATCACCTTATGGGGACCAATTGTCCCCACAAGGATAGGAATAGCAGTAAATTTTAATCGTGTGGGGACATTTGTTAGTTCCCCATGAGGAAACAAGCTTATAAATCACACAGAGTTTTTTGTATTTTTTTTTTTTAATCCAAAAGTGCTCACAGTTTCCTGTAAGGGGTAGGTTTAGGTGTAGGGTCAGTGTAGGCCAATACCACATACAGTCTGTACAGTACAAACACCATTACACCTATGGAATGTCCTCATAAAACATGTAAACCCAACATGTGTGAGTGTGTGTTGGCCACTGACACACAACATCACATTTCTCCACCTCAAAGGACCAGATCTTGACATGTTCTGCAGTGTGAAACACACGTGAGAGTTTGCAGACAGTCTCAGTCGTACGCAGTAGCACTTGTTTTATGGAAAGCGAGAGGCCTTGGTGTCTCTTCTTTTATTGGTCTGTTTCCTGCTGCACTGGAGGGTTCAGTGGCAGCCCGGTCTGCTCATTGATCTTTCATCAGGTCATAGAGCGGACTGGAGGCGAGGAGCGCTCAGCTTTTTTTTTTATGGCAGCTCACTGGAGCCTGCCTATGATTGTTCCCAGTTTCCTCAGATTGTTTTGCTTTTGGTGAAGGCACAGGGCTTCTCGCACTTCGAAGGTAAAGCAGAGGACATTTGAAGGAGCGAGTGGCAGCTTTACACTGTCGGTAGGTGGACAATGGCATCTGGATTATTTGTGTACGAGTGTGTGTGGATGGATGGGCATTCCAGGATCGGTCAAAACAAATAAGGCCTCATTAAGATTCAAACACACTGCTGAGGCCATGAGAATGCTGTGTGTGTGTGTTTTCTGCAGTGCTCGGAGGATGGCTGAAATTGTAGCCCATTAAAAATACATGAAAAAAATGTAGTTAGTCGTTTACTGGATTACACATTTTAAATGATCTAATCTGACTAGCTTTTGATTACTTTTGGATTACTTATGACCTAACTCAATCATATAGATCATGTTATAAAAAGAAATATGTTTTATACTTTGCTATTAAGGACATTAAATTGGGGTTAGTGAACTGATGAAAAGCTAATACTAAATGAAATAATTAAAAAAATCAAAACAAAAAACACTTACTACAAAATGATAGTGATATTTTATTTGTTTCCCTGTTATTGTCTGAATATATAACCACGTAATCGCTAAAAAGCATCTGTCGTCTGATTATAATCTAATTACAAGAACTTGATTTGTTTGATGTTGGTGCACATGGATGTGATGCTGACAAACATGCTATTGGCATCCATGTGAACACACACACACACACACACACACACAGTACATAATATGAAGACTGTGCTTGTGCGAAGGCTGGAAGTTAATCTGGACACACTGATACCAAATATTGCTGCTTCAGTCTCAGGGGTAGATTGCTAAAGACGGGAAAGAAGCCTCACTCTAGAGCATCAGATCAATTTTCACTGAACCCTGAATATTTCATGCAGCAAGTCTTACAGTAGAAACCCAGATGGGCTATTGAAATGGAAAAGCTACATGTCCATAACTCACACCCCTCCTTTCACCCAAAGGGACAAGCTTCAAGAATGATGTCTGGATCATGTTTCTGGTCACACCAGCCATGTGGTTTATGAAACCTCAAGAAGCAGTACAGTCAAATATGTGATTGCTATGCTTTTATGGTTCTGATGCAGAATTATTAGAAGAAATCCGCTTGATAGAGTCTAGAGTCTTCTCGCTGTCATTGATCCTGTTCTTTATATACTGATTCAATTTCAAGCAGAAACTAACATTTCATCATATTAATCGCATTCACTTGCAATTATATTGTATAAAGTTATTTATTCGTAAATGAAAAAGGGACAGCAGCATTCAAATTAAACAACGAAAATATTACACATTAACTAAAAATAAATATCAAATATCGTTTCTCTGAACTGGTCAACCTCAAATGAAGAATAACCCCCGCTAATTTTGATTGAACCAAATCTCGCACGAGCCGCAGTATTTGGAGAATAAATGAATACAAGCATGATTTGGGATTAATTTACTGATGCGAGTATAAAAGCTGAAGATAGAGTAAGCATAAATTAAGCTATTTCAAGCATGCAGGCCTAGACAATAAAACGCACAGTTACAATTACTACAAACACGCAAATCCATAAAAGCAGTTTAATGACTGAGAGCAACCTGTTGATATCCAGAGAGAGGAGAGAATCTTCACGGCGTCTTATGATTAAAAAAAAAACAATTTGGGGATTAAAATATATACAAAGAAAATGTGTGTGTGTGTGTGTGTGTGTGTGTGTATCATAATTTAGACTACTATGTGAATGTATGGTAATTCTCTATAGCAGCCTATTTCGATTACGTTTTTATCTCGAAGAAGGCGACACGTCAGCTTTAATAGACTTCACACTTAAAAGATCTGCGCAAAGAAAGTAGAGTTTTAAAAATAAGTGGTCTAATTAATTAACTAAAGGGGATGTAATTAGATCAAAACTATGTTCTCTTAAGTGATAATATTTGTGTGTGTGTCGTTTATTGAACCATAGCTTTAATATGTTTCAATTTTCTAATTTTTCACAGTTTACCAAAATGTTTTTTATAAAGTGAACACAATTAAGTGAAAATATGTATTTTTGTTACAGGATTCGGGTTTAAATGAACAGGACAATTAATGAGTCCTTGTAAATCATTTTAATTATTTTTCTGTCGATTCGAACATTACACAACACAGCTGTACGGTTCACCTTAAATATATATATATATATATATATATATATATATACACATACACTTTACCCACATTTAAACCACACTAACACAGTTCGTATTTAGTTTTATTTTTCGCAAATTATTACTGTTTAAAAAACACATCTCCAAAACTTAGACTGCACAGAACACTGAAGGTAGCCTACACATCTATACATAATGCATGAATTAATCCTTTTCACGTGTTCCGAGCAAAATGTCATATTTCCTGTTTGGCATCCATCCCAGATCAAATGAAACGTTTTTAGGCGTGTAAGCTCGATCCGGGGTGAAAGTAAAGCGTGCTGGTCTAATAATCGATATCGAAGGTGATTATCTCGTTGTTGGCTGCAGTCGTGCTGAAACACGGGTTCTAGTAGCCTGCTGCTCGCTCCAGGAGGAAAACAGGGACGTCTGTCATAATACGCCTTCGCCTGCCAACTTAAAAGGCTTGCTGAGAAATGACTCCCTCAAACCGGGAGTGTCTTGGGTCCAGTGACCCGCATCGGGCTGGAGTCTCTTAATCTCGTGACATAAAACACTTTCCTCCGAGAGAGACGCGCGGAGCGGCGAGGACACGCAGCGATGCTTTCGGTGTTTGCTTCGCGTTCGTCGAGCTTCGCTTCATGTTCGCGCGGCGTTCTGCTGATCATTTTATCATGTTTAATCCGGATTTAGGGAGAAGTAGCTCACGGGTTCCAGACAACCTGGCTCCAGCAGTCTAATCTATGGGCTGAGGGCTGTCTGTTCGGGAAACCAGACAGGTGTAAATCTCTTTGACAATCTTTGCTTTTTGATTGCAGGACTCGTACCTGCAGGGGAGGGAACCGATCTGAAATGGATCATGAAAATGTTGCTCACATTTGTTACTTGTGTGCTGATGCAAATCTAGACGGCTAACATGTATTATTGTGACTCTATAGTTTGGCATCAATAAATGCATTCATTCATTTCAAAACAAATGTTTGCGCATCGCATCGTTTAAGAATTATTCGATTGATGCTCAGTCGGGATTTTTGAAAGCTAGCGCTAACACCGAATAACCGATCATCAAAGAAAGTTTAGATCAACTTTTTTAAACTTAACTGGTAGTTTACGACTACACAGCACCAGCAGCATCCTTCATGATTTCAGGAGTTCTGCAGGATCACGCCGTTCACTGCTGCTCGGTCGTCTTTATGGACTCCTAAACAGAATGCCGCAGACGCTTCCCGCTTTCACTCATTTCTTTTCACTGTTAATGTAGCCTGCGTTTCGTGCAAAAGGCAAGAGTGAGTGAGAGAGCGAGAGAGAGAGAGAGAGCTGGTGCCACACTTGATTAGGGCTTGCCCCCTAAAGATGGCGAGAAAAATGAGATAATGAGGTCCTGTGATTACCTTTTTCCCATGGACTGGAGCTCGTCGCCAGTTCACAAAACCACACTGTACACAGGCACAGCGATACTCACTTCTCATTTAACACACACAAAAGCTGATCCCCAACAACAAACTGGGGACTGGGGACACATCATATAATGTCCACCCTTACCCAGTCGCCACTAATTAACTGGAATGCCACCTTCCTCGTTAATACAGCGATCAATTCATTTTCTATGTATGTCAAAGGTTCATAGGCCACAGTCGGTCGCCAAGGACATTTGTGCAGCTCTGCAGCCTCTTTGTGTCCGTGGATCTGATTAGTTCATGACCCCGGTGTTCAGAGGTCACGGGCTCTTCGCTGCCGCGGCCTAAAATCCAGAATGTTTCCTATAATCGGATTTTAATTGGTTTGTTGAACGGAATGGACGTGATGACATCAGAGAAAGTAGGAGTTTGTTTGTTTTAGTTGGAGAGTCAAGCACAGTTATTTAGCGTCGCATGTGAACACTAACAGCTACTGAACACTTACATACGAGCTGCGCTTTGGATTTTTTAGCTTATTTTTGTACGTTTCTCCAAAGCATGGTTACGCAGAACTAAAATTCGTAACATTTTCTTCCACAATTATATTAGAAAAAAACACGCTTCAAAAACGATTTAATGCTTCGCAAAGCCGGGGCGCGTGAGAAAATACGGTGCATTGGTTAAAATGGTAAAACATACTTCGCTGGTCTAAGTGTATTTTTCAGACGAGGTGTTTTGCAAGCCTGCTGTAAATACTATGAGCATCTACTAACCCGGTCCTCAGTATTGAGGAGGCTTTTTGCTTTCGCTTCCATCTCTTCAGCATCATAAATATATTGTACATTGTCGCGTTAAAAACAGCAGCTGCATATTGCATGACTGAAGCCACTGTACAAGACTTTGAACCACGTCATCTATTAATGATGTCTATGCCTCCCCGAGATCACTAATATAAAGATCTCAGATGGAGGCTAAACCTGCACGCAACTATTTCACAAAAAGGCAATTTCGTACGATTTCATACAGTGCGTGATTTAATACAATTAGCATGTTTCTTCTATTTGCAAAAAACTTTTATGAGGCTTTGCTGGTGTGTTCGCTGTTTGCTGATGCTTTGGGCCTAGGTTTAATTTCTTTGAACTGAACTGTCTCGTGAGGAAACGATTAAGTTTTCAGGTTTGGCCTTTGTGTGCTTCTGATAACTCTGCATTACTCTACAAGGTTGTGTGTGTTTGAATATGGTTAGTAATGAAATTAAAACACTAATGTGTCAATATAGCAGGTTTAGGCGAGCGGAGCTATTTCTTTAGCTCACTTCCATCTTATTTGGTGCTTTCTGCTCCAATCAGATCCTCCAGACTCGGAATCACTCCCCTCTTCATGCAGAACAGCTGTGGGAACTTTAATACATGAAAGCTCAAAACCGCAATCGACTTCCTTTCGTTTTCAAGAAGTCACTTTACGTCAGCCATACGAAAAAACAGACTAACATTCAAGAACTTGAACATAAAGTGAGGGCTGAGTATTTCTTAACACGCCTTACAGCCGAAATCCAGCGATCGTGAGACTCATACAGACATTGTAGGCTTTTTTAATGACGTGACATTCCAAGACCAACCAGAATAAATTATTAATTTGTCTGCACATATCCCAAAAAAGAGGCACGCATTTATTATCTGATACAAAAAAAAACCTCGGCTCGAACATATACATACATAGACTCGGCATTTTCTAAAAGATCTGGGTTGGTTTAATTAAAGATATATTTGTATACTCTTGCGAGAGAAAGATATCTAAAATTCTATCTAAAAGATATCTAATTCGTAATACAGGTAGATTAATTTATGATATGGTTAGAATCCCTTGTTCCTGTGCGACAGTTCTTTAAATGACAGACACAGATAGTTCTGATGGACACATGTGGCAACCTCAGCAACATCTAGTACCAAAGACAGCACACACTTCACACTGAAGCAGATCACACTGATTATAACTGACACTGTTATTACAGTCTGGAGAAGCTTCATTACAGGAGCAAATATTTACACTGAACAAGAGATTAGATGAAGGAGCTCTTAAATGAGTTAATCAGTGTAATAATTGCAGTGAGCCTGCTTTAGCTCCCATCAGTCTCCTGTAAAAGCACTTTTCACATACAGCTTGTACATTATTTCACTTTCTTGTTTCAGTCGGGACAGTCTTACTTAAAGACAAGCTTATATATAAAGATTGTGGAGACCACAAATAAATTAGCCTATAATACAGAGAAGGATTTTGAAGGGAGAGCAGCAAGGAAATATAAGAAGCCGAACGGAGATGAAAATTTGTGTACAAGACTTAAAACAACAACCTCACCACAACATTTACTGCAGCACTATGAACTGAAAGAGTGGTAGTGCTGGAAAGAGATTCAGCTCGGAGAAGTCGACAGGTCCCACGGTGTATTTTAAACATCATATGCTAATTCTTTAGAGTTACTAGAACTCATATTAACTGAGAGGCTATATGTGTATTTTAAAAATCACATATAGCACCAATAGAATTTAATTAGTATAGGCGAAAATGGTGCAAAACTTTAAATTACGAATGCAGGCTTTCCCTTTAATTCTTCAGTAATTGTTTGTGAATGTTGTATGCATCGCATCAGTTCTAACAAGGCTGTGCGTTAATAGATGTTTAGTTTTAAGTGAAATCCCTGTCGTTTGGGAAATAGCTCAGAAGAATGACTGGTATGTGTACATTCCTATAAGATTTAGGGAGCAGTATTATAGAGCTGCTGCTTCAAGAATGATCTGCTGTTGCAGACTCATCACGAAGGCTTCCCCATAAACCTGTGCATCTCTTAGAACTACCATAGATTTGTTCACAGATAAAATCAAGAAAGCATCTGTCGCAAAAAAAAAAAAATACTAGCAGGGCTGAAATGTTGTAAATGTATTCTATTAATGAATGTTTGCCTTGCTCTATGCATTAATCTTTATTATTGTTTTAAATGAAAATAAAAAAGCAGCTTCGCTCGATCCACGAGATACATCACTTTTACTGTATATTGAGCGATCTGCAGAGGTTGCTTTTCAGTTAACCTGGTCACCGCTAAAATAATACAGCCCCCACTGTAACAGTCTGCCCCTCCCTTGTGTATATCAGCTACAGAAGAATATTCAAAAATGAATGAACCCTCAGGCACAAACAGAATCAGCAGATCGAGGGAGATACCGATGATACAGTATATATGGAGTATATGGAGCGTGCTGCCGGGATCTGGACATATTCAAATTTCTGGAGTTAAATAAATAAATACGAATAGCATAACTACTTGTATGGGTCTCACACACACACAACCGAGCTCACATGTCTAGAGAAAATAGTATTTCAAAACCTAATCATACTGATTACTATAAATAAGAAGGGCAGCCGAGCGCGTTGGCTCTGTGTTATTTCCATTAACAGCACAAGACTAAAATACGTTTTGCAAAATGTACAGTTTTATAAAACTGCACACGGGCTCATAGCGACCAAATAACCAATCATCTCACAGCCTCTCGTTTCATATTCATAGGCAATCTCTTAGTGTGCATTTAAAAATAAATATGCAGCTTGATTATTGTTGCTCTATCGTTTCTTGGAGCTGCGCAGAAGAGACGCGGGGACAGAAGTGTTCGGTCACTTGATGAAGGGTGATAAATGTTACAAACTGGTTCTCTGCTCTGCTGACTAGATAATTGAGTCAGTGTTCAGGCACTGTTGAACTCAGATGTCTGTCCTCGACCCTCTGTTGTTTACGTGTGAATGAGTGCAGTGTTGTGCGCGGGGCGCCAGTGTTCTTCTGCTCAGACTCTGACAAACAGGACAGATCACTGAGACGCGTTACTTATCGCCTCAACAATGTCACATGCGACCTGTCTGCGGCGTTTCGAAACACACAATTGAGCAAGCCACTGATAATTGAGTCAAACCAAGAGCCTGCTCATGCTGATTTTTATTTATTTTATTTTTTTATCTAATCACACTTTCCCACCAAAGATGCTTTTATGTTTTTAATAAGGATTATAAATGACTGCTTTAATTTGAGTGAGTGTCACATCAGGGAAATATTTGTATAGTCACATTGAAATGAATCTTAAAATTGTATGTGTGTGTGTGTGTGTGTGTGGAGGAAGTGTAAATTGAATGAAAAAGGTTTATAAATATGTAAAGCGATCACCTTATATTAAAAATACTGTGCATTTTAATTAAAACTTGCTCATTGCTGACAATGTTACAATTTGATAACCACGCTTTGAGAAAGTCTTAATAAAAATAATTAAATGTGAGCTGCAGCACAGCTGAGATGCGTTTATTCGTGGCGCAGCGCTTTAAGTCTCTTTTATTTCTATAGCACTTTTAACAATACAGATTGCAGCAATAAAGCACTGAACATTATCAAGTAGAAGAACAGAGTGATGGTGATGTATAATGACCAGATTAAACTGTTTATTCATCAAACGCAGAGACGGTCTCTGTACTCCCACAAAGTCTACTCCCTACCTAACGTTTCTAACCTGCCAGCTCTCCAGATGAATCTCCTAACCAACACCAAATCTGATTTTGAACTTCTCAGGTAAATCGCGCGTGTGGAGCGCTCTCTGGTCTTCTGTGCGCGAAAGAAGGCCAACAGTGACGCTGCGCGCAGGAGACCTGGAGGTTCAGCTTCTCTGGGTCCCGCAGACCGACAGATGCGTGTCCTAATGATGTTGGCATATTCACACGACAGCGAGACATCCAGCGCTGTTCGGTGGCAGCAACAGAGTTCTCCAACACCTTCTTATAAGTCTGAAGTCTTTCCCCTCCACCCGACCTGTTAAAACCACGCCTACAGAGCGACACAATTGGTCCGAAAGCGTCAAAGAGCCAATCAACAGCGGGCTGCCGCTCAAAACACGCAACACATCCACACCGCCGAAGCCTATGGAGTTCAGAAGCACCGGGAATATCTTTGTGCTGGACCCTGTGCTCCGCGTATCGCGCTGAAATGTGTGTGCGGGAGAGAAAGTGTGCGTGCGAGCGTGTGAAGGTGTATACCTCCAACAAGTAAAGACAGAGGAATTATTCCGACGCAGCGAAATATTTCAACACATCTCTTTGGCAGGACACGGGACGATCTCATTATTAGCGGAATGTCTATTTCACAGAGATCCATAGGACACCGACGCGCGGCGCGAGCTGAGACTCAGTGACTCGGTCGTCTGTTTTATTATATATATTTTGTCGCTTTCACAGCGCACTGCCCAAAGACGAGCCGCGACGATTAATGGATAGCCGCTTGTCACTTTTTCTTTTAGATACTTTGTAGGAATCCAGCTAACCTTATCAATTAAAGAGACTCACGCGTCGCAGGGACGCCGGACTTGCTGAAGGACTTCTCCGGCGCAGATATAAACTGATTGCACATCGATTTAAGGAACACCGCATCTGCTGGCTGGACTTGCATGAGCTTCCTGATGAGAGATCCAGTTATTCAAGGATCCAGTATGGCATATCACCCGTTTTTACCTCACCGGGGTCCGGAATTTGCCATGAGCGCAATGCTGGGTCACCAGCCGCCCTTCTTCCCGGCCCTGGCGCTGCCACCGAACAGCTCGCTGTCTCTGCCCGGGGCGCTCGGCAAACCGATCATGGAGCAGCTGATGGGCGCCGCGGAGACCGGCCTTCACTTCTCCTCGCTGGGACACCAAGCCGCCACCGCGCATCTCCGGCCTCTGAAGACGCTCGAGCCCGAGGAGGAGGTCGAAGACGACCCGAAAGTTCACCTCGAAGCCAAGGAACTCTGGGAGCTTTTCCACAAGCGCGGCACAGAAATGGTCATCACCAAATCTGGAAGGTAAACCGGAATTATTCGATAAATCAGCCGTGCTTTCAATTTAATCAAGTGAAACACAGTCCGAGATTATAGCCGCTATCGAACGATTTATTGATCCGAGTGACTCACGGGTTTCTTTACAGGAGCAAGATAGCTGGACAGGCCGATTGCTTTTTATTGTTCATTCTGTTTTTGTCTGGGCGTGTTTTTTTTTTCAGCAACGTTTAACTCAAGTTGAACTAGGCCTGTACACGTTTGAATCGAAATGCACATTAGTTTAATAAAAAAAATAAGCTATCGTTTTATTTCAGTGCTTGCAAACATCTGTAATACCAAGTAGATACATTTATGCAAATAAACTTAAGGGCACGATTAATTTTCCTCCGAAGCTGCTTCTGAACAGTGGAACACACAGCCTGCGTTAATTGCGTTCAGTAATGTTTGATTAAACACTTTTAGTTTTTCCGAAGGTTAAATAAAAGAGTTTAGCATGTATTATTCTTGCGCGGTGTTCAGATTTGGGGTGTTTCACGGGTCAGGGCTGATGATTGGGCCTAGCCCTGCATCTACTCACAACTGCATCATTCAGATCTTTGCCTTTAATGTTTCTCTAGAAAGCAAAATTGAATCCATCCAGGATAAGTGAATCTCGATTAAACTCTGATTTACCTCTGCTCTTCTCTGCAGGAGAATGTTTCCTCCGTTTAAAGTCAGATGCACGGGCTTGGACAAAAAGGCCAAATATATTCTGTTGATGGATATTGTCGCGGCTGATGACTGCAGGTATAAATTTCATAACTCTCGCTGGATGGTGGCAGGAAAGGCTGACCCCGAAATGCCAAAACGGATGTACATTCACCCCGACAGTCCGGCCACTGGCGAGCAATGGATGTCTAAAGTCGTCAATTTTCACAAACTTAAACTGACGAACAACATCTCCGACAAGCACGGATTTGTAAGTGTAAGATTTGTATAAACTTTTATTATTCCTATCATTATTATTATGGTTGTTTAATGCGTGTGTTCAGTATTTGCATGTATTTATATGCAGGTTATTATTCGTTACAAAATATCTTGAGCCGCTGTCTGTACTGAGTTATGATTAGAATTAAATATTTGAACACTGTCCGAGGCAGAATACTTTAGTGAGCTAAATATATGCATACGATTTTTACCCTTTATTAAAATCTTAATTAAAGTAAACTGCATTTTTTAAATAAAACGATCGTATTTATATTTCAGACGATACTGAACTCCATGCACAAATACCAGCCCAGATTTCACATTGTGAGAGCCAACGACATCCTGAAGCTCCCGTACAGCACGTTCAGGACCTACGTGTTCCCTGAGACTGATTTCATCGCTGTCACTGCCTACCAGAACGATAAGGTTGGTCATAAGTTTGTGTTGAATCTGACTCTTAGCCTGCCGTAGATGAATACTGCGCGCTAAATGTTTCCTAGCGTTCAGCGTGAGCTTACAGGAGTGTGTTGCTTGCAGTACTTTTGTCTAGAACAGTGCTTTTCAATCCTGTTCCCCGGGGAACATTTCACATGCCTCCCTTATCAGACGTACTCATTCATGGAGCTCTTTCTTAACGAACCGGTGGTCTGAATCAGGTGTTTAAATTAGGGAGACATACAGGAACATGTTTAAAACCACTGGTCTAGAGCATGTTAGTATGCAGTGCATTTCACAGTACACGTATTAGCTGTGTCACTGTGAGGCCTACATCATACTGCACACGCGCATCCTTCTTTCACTTTCTCCCGTGTGACACAAACAGCTTATCTTTCCTGTTTTATTTATTTAGTGAAAAAAACAACAACAGTACTTCAACAGTATGTTCATGAAAACCAGTGCGTGCGTGCGTGTGTGTGTGTATGAAAGAATGAGAAGAGGGAGGGAGGAAGGAAGGGAGGACTAGCCATAGTGGGAGGGACCGAAGAAGAGGGAAAAAACTGCTTGAATTTTTTTTTTTTTTAAATGTGTGTGTGTGTGTGTGTGTGTGTGTGTGTTAATTCATTAGAAAACTGCTGAATATAAAGTAACCCTCAAGACTCCAGGAAAAGATTGTTATTGCTCTAAAAATGTGTTCGGGGTCTCAGGGACTGAGGTCATGTTGAGAGGCTGTAGATATATAAAAAGGTTCTCGATATTTATGAGCTGGAAATGCCCCCGTGTTTCCTACAAATACCAAAGTTTGAGACAAGTCACTGCAGGCGTAATATGGGTGTTTTAATTCAGAACGAGCATATAGGCCAGCCCTTTAAACTATCAATCAAATAAAAGTAATCGTAGTGAGTCACACAGCTGCAGTGTGTAGTGCAAATAATTGTCACCTGCGCAAAATAAAAGTATTTCATTGGTTAAAGTGACCTTTATTCATCTTATATTGTTTCTATGTTATTCTATTTCAGATAACACAGCTGAAAATCGATCACAATCCTTTTGCGAAAGGTTTTCGTGACACTGGAAATGGGAGACGAGAAAAGAGGTAGAGAACGAGCTGTTTATTTCCCCCTGTAGCTACAATAGCATTCCTTAACGTTCTCAAGTTCAGCACACTGCTGCTTATTATTGCAGCGAGCTCGGTGGTCATGCATTTTACATGGATTCATTTGAATCGAAGAGTAAGATATGGAGTAAAAACTCACGAGCGCGTTGCTCAATCTTATTGCAATCTAATGCAATTAGGTGGTCACCGCGGACATCGCTCTCAGTTTCCCGTCTTTTATTTCATCCAGAAAACAGCTGGCTCTGCAATCGATGCGTCCTTACGAGGAGCAGCAGAAGAAAGAAAACGGGACTTCAGATGATTCCTCGGGAGAACAAGCGTCCTTCAAGTGCTTTCGCCAGGCCTCGTCTCCTGCGGTCTCTACTGTTGGACAGAATAACTTAAAAGGTGTGTGTGTGTGTGTGTTTGACAAACACACTGTTTACTTTCAGATCAAAATAAGGCGACTCTCCAAAGAAATCGCCTGGATACTAATGCAAATTCTTTGGTGAAAGACTGCGAACTGGAGAGCAGCAGATTTGTTTTTGTCGTAAAGTAGATTGTAAAGACTAAAGACTAAAATCTGTTGCAACAAAACCCGCAAATGTCCTTTCATGTGTATTTTGCTTTGCCTTTGTGTTTTTACTGGGTTTAAAAGGCATGCATGTATAGTGTTAGATTGAGATCCTCTGGTCTTTGTCATTCTCACAGATTTTTGCGACAGTGATGAAGACAGCGAAGACGAAGACAAAGATGGAAACGTGAAAGAGGGGCCAGACTCGAGCAAGATCTCCACCACGACCGAGGACTCCAAGGATCACGACGCGGGTTTGAGCAAAGGCCTGTTCGGGGAGAGCGAGTCTGTCCAGCGGAGGACTGAAAAGAGCCGGGACTCCCGACAGAGTCCCATCACGCTGATCTCCAGTACCACTCGGTCCGGTGAAGAGCTCAAGAGTCCGGACCAGGCCAAAACCGACGACTGCCGGACAGTGAGCAAAGAAAGTTACATGCCATTGACTGTGCAAACAGATGGCGCTGCGCACTTAAATCAAAACCACTTGCACAATTTCGGATTTCCGCCGAGTTTGGCTGGCCAGCAGTTTTTCAATCACTTGGGTGGTGCCCATCCGTTTCTCCTGCACCCTGGTCAGTTCAGCATGGGAGGCGCTTTCTCAAACATGGCCGCGGGGATGGGCCCGATCCTGGCAGCTGTTTCCTCCGGAGGGGTCAGCTCGATGGACAGCAGCATGCCATCACCCTCGCAAAGCCTGACGGGAGCTCCGCTGCCCTTCCACCTTCAGCAGCACGTCCTGGCGTCTCAGGTGAGCCTGATAATGATGATTAGATCTCAAGATGCTTCGGTCCTGCCCGGCAGCTTGTTCTTCAACACTCTCTGGTATTTTCAACACGATCTCACGACAATTCGTACATATTTTACGAGTTGAATTTGTACGAATTACCTACATTTAACCCCGCCCCTAAACCTACCCATCACGGGCTTTTAGACAAATTGCGCAAAGTCGCACGAATTAGTACGAATTTGGCACCTCGTACGAATTGGTCGAGAGACTGTGTTGGTATTTTAGAGCTTTCGTGGGACTTCTGGAAAAAAATGAGGTGTGGTATATCTTGCAGTGTTTAATGGTCTTCGTTGCGCAGTCCATAAATGATCAGCAAATATAGAACAACTGGAGATTAGCAATAAAGCTGCTCTTGACGGATGTGTGCAGACAGAAATATGTGGCGATTTATTTGTAAGTAAATAAATAAATAAATAAGGAACGATGGTCATGTTTATATATAGCTTCAGATGTAAAAGTAATAAGTTCAGATGTAAAAGGCTGTAGGTGCTGTTTGATATATTCGTTCTAAAATGAGCGTTTTTCTCAGGCTCCTCTGTTAATGTTCATTTATTTCGATTCAATAGCAATGACAAGAACCTATTCGTTGCCAATCATGTGAAATTACTGAATCTACGAAAGTGCTGAGAATATGCTCATTTTAGGAGGAAATTTCAAACGGCATCTCAATGGACTGTGTGTGTGTGTGTGTGTGTGTAGTAGCGAATTATTAATACTGCTTTTTAATGAAGTGAAAGTCGAGTTTGCAACGAATGAATCAACCACAATGTATACTATCAAAGCTCGTTTAGTGGGTTAAAAAAGATATGTTAAAAAAATAAAAGTATTTATATATATATATATATATATATATATATATATTCTACATAACATATGCCACGACATCTTTCTGGAAAAAGCATTCGTGTGTGTGTGTGTGTGTGTGTGGCAAGGGAAAAGGTGTAAATATAAATGAGGTATAAGGAACGAAACAGCAGGATCAGTCTAAGTAAAGGCGCGCATTCAGATGTTCTCTTATGTAATAAGTTATTAATAACGCATGCTGACCTTCTGATGACAGTTTTATAAAGACTATATTCCCTTTTGTTCATGTGTTGTTCTGAGTCAGTTTACACTCCACGCTAAATGTCTCGGTTGTGTGTCTGTAGGGACTGGCTATGTCTCCGTTCGGAGGGCTCTTCCCGTACCCCTACACGTACATGGCCGCCGCCGCCGCCGCCTCTGCCTCATCCGCCGCCTCTTCATCGGTTCATCGCCATCCGTTTCTAAACGCGGTGCGGCCCCGGTTACGGTACAGCCCTTACTCTTTACCGAGCGTCCCCGACAGCACTTTGCTCACGACAGCTGTACCGTCCATGGCGAGCGGTGCCGTGGATCTGAAGGGAGACGCCTCGGCGGCTCTGGACTCGGAGATGACCAGCCGCTCGTCCGGTTCGGTGTCACTGTCTCCTAAAGCGTGCTCCGAGAAGGACTCCAGCAGCGAACTACAAAGCATCCAGCGCCTGGTCAGCGGCCTCGAGTCTAAACCGGACAGAGCTCGCAGCGTGTCTCCATAGACTTCACCGACGACCGACCCGTTTACAGCAGCGGAGGAACCTTTAGACTCGAAATGCACTTTGGTAACACAAATAAACGCGTAAATGTATGTTGTTCTTTTGTTAAATTAAAACAGTAACCCCCCCCCCCAATACCAGAGAAGTATTGAACAGTGAACAGTTTGGCGAGGATGTGAACACAGCTGCTGCTCCTCTTTATGTTCTTCGTCAGGGTGATAGGAATTTAATTTAATATGCACTCTGAATCGGTTCCTGCTTTATTTGATATCTTTTTATCGGATGTGTTTGCAAACATATTAATGAATGAAATGAGTTACCGGAGGCGTACTGCATGTCACAGATTAGACTTGATCAAGACTGCTGTTTGTTGTTTTTAGTGAAATGCTTTCGTCTGTAGAAGCGCAAACTCACCACGAATGGAATCTACACTAGATTTAAGAATATTTTGGCAGTAAACACTTTTTTTTAATCTTGACATATTAATGTGTCGTATGGTGTGAAAGAAAAATGTTTAAAATAAATAAATAATAATAAAAAGAAAGAAAGAATAAAGTTCTAAGAATGAAGATACATTATTATTGAAATGTTTTTATACATTTTTGCTGTCACACCATAAGACACAGTCCAAAAACATCTATATCATTGTTTTCTATTTATTTTCGTGAGAATGAGTCCACAGACCACAGATGAATCATTTGTCCAGATGAACAGACGCGGTACTAAAATGGCTTATAAATACAGCTTCGAGATGAACCGGGAAAAGGGATCATATGGATCAAAAACGGATCATATGATTATAATAAATACACATGTAAATAACGATATATATATATATAACATATTTATGTAATTATTTCATATGAATATTGCTTGTAAATATACCTGAGGTTCTTTGTTTGTTTGTTTGAGGGAGCTTAACTTAATTTATTGTTGACGTGTAAAATAGTTTGTGAGCGTTTTTCCCTGTTCATTACGTTCTCCTTCGGTCCCCAGACTCTGATCTGTAACTGTGCTAGTTTCTCTAGCAGACAAAAATAATGTGCCATCGTTTTGATTAACTGTTGTGTGTTTCAGTGCTTTGGTTCAAATTAAAGACGATAACACAAAGCATCCATGGCTTGAAAGTAAAGACACTTTTATTTCACAGCAACTACAAATGCTTTAGTCCAAGTGTGTGTTTAGATTACCTTCATGTGAGCTTAAACTGCCAAAAAATAAATACATTAAAAAATATAGTTCTATAATAAAAGTGCAGAAAAGCGTAAGGAAATAAAGATTTTCCACTGTGTTCCCAATCTGTTCGGACTCCAGCTTGCTTAATTTATTACGATCTGATGAAAAAAACACACCTGAAACAGACATTAATTTAAGTGTGGCTTATATTTAGCTGGAATTTGAACGACATCATTACATCACCCGCGAAAAGGAGCGCGCACAACCAAATCAACCAAATAAAGCAATAAATAAAACTAAGCGATTCTCTTGTAATCATAAAAAATCAAATGTTGATAGACCTGTTCGTTTATGGAGGCTGGGAAATGTTAGGGGAAAAAAAGAATGAAAAGTGAAAGTGTTGTCAGAGAGCTGTATTGAGGCTGTGTAAGGCCTGTCGTGCGTGTTTACGCGGACCGATGTGAACCTGGAAGAATGTCAAATAACTCGACTGGCCGCTCTCTTGAGCCTCGAGTCAGGCTTTATCAGGACTAGATCTTTATTTGTATAAAGTACGGTTAATAAGTAACGGCGCTGGCGCTGGGGAACAGTGGTAAACACCACGTAAACTATCGCTATTGCTCCTTCTATTGCTCACCTGGCGCCTTCGTTATCAGAGCCGTGTTTATTACAGTCTGCCCTGGACCGAGCCGAACACAGCGCCCCCCAGCGGCCGCACGACACAGAGCAGAGTGTCGATCTCATGCAAACACACAACACATGTTCCCTTAACAGAAGACAAAGGAAATGATCGTGTATTACTCTGAGAAGGAGACTGCTATAATATAACTACAGCTCTAACCCTTTCAGAGATCCGCTGTAATAACCCTCGCTTCTCACCGAACAGCGGAGATCTGTCGAGCTCAACACAACCTTTCAGGGTTTGATGTACTAACAAAATCAAAAACTAGAAAAAGATAGTTGAAATGTACCTGATCTTAGACATGTTTCGAAAAGCTTGGTGGCGCTGAAGTAGAAACTGGAGAAAGTCTCTGAATCATGCGCGTCTTTTCTTGGAACACAAAAGAAGTCTCGGGGATTTTCTGTCTGTAGAATCAAAGTCAGAGAGTCTGATGAGACCCGTGCCCTTCATAACAGCTGCTTTCGTGTTCAGCAGGAGAAATAAAAATAAGATATTTACTCTTAGATATCCCTGGAGTCGAAGTATCTTCAGGGGTATTTTGTTGTTTAGTTTATACATAACGAAATACATAATAATACCAATAATTCGTTTGGTAAATCATAATAACATACAATAATAAAAAAGAAAAATCCAGTGACAATATAATGAACGGATAAACAAAAATCGGAGGAATATAGACTTAACTATGAAATAATTCTCTGAGGATTATTATTCGATTGTTTCCCAGCTGTAATAGTTTCCACCAAATTATTAAACAAAGAATGACCTCCGCCGTCCCACAATGCACTCAGATTTAGGCTGATTATAGTTTAATCATTCGTTCTGTTGTCGTTTAAAATTTACAGTTAAAATATTCGAGGCTGCATTACCCACAGAATCTGTATAAATGATCACGTGTTATAATACAGCATATAATGTGAATATAGGAAAACAAGTCTGTAGAAGATTAGTCCTGAGGCTCCTGCAGGATCTGCGATGTTAAAGCGCCCTCCTCTGCTCATATGAAGATATGAATCTGCACTAATATAACCGAGATCATATTACAATACTCCGCTTATGACTGGAGAAATCTAGCCCTGTTTATGCTGAGCAAATTATAATTCATAAAAACACACAATTCATAGTTTTAATAATGACTAAATACAGAATAAATTATATACTTGGTGTGTGTACACTTGCATGTATATATGTAAGAAAAAAGTTATTTTATATATTGAGTATATTTATATAGACATATATAAAATATTCTATTTCGAAATATTGTGTCCATGTGTTCTGGGGTGTCTCTCTCTCTTCATAGGTGTAATGGTGTTTGTACTGTACAGACTGTATGTGGTGTTGTCCTACACTGACCCTACACCTAAACCTACCCCTTACAGGAAACACCACACACTCTTACATTCTCAAATAAACACCATTCAGTATGTTTTTGAAGTCTTTTGAATCACGGGGACACTGAAAATATCCTCATAAACACCTTCATATTGTAATACCTGTGTTATACCCATGTCATTACACACATTTGTGTCCTCATAAACCACATAAACCCGCACACACACACACACACTGGAAATCTCTTCTTGTTCTCTAACAGCTGAGGAGGGACACACAGTAAATAACGAGCTGTTTAATGATAATGATATTGGCGTTTGCTCCACACCCAGATGTGGGAAAGGCTGATCTCTGCCACACAAACACACAAACACACACTTTGCTCTCAAAAGCCTGAATGAGTCAGAGGTGCTGATAGAGACACTCGCTGCAGTGACTCATCTCTATCCTGCTCATCACGCACAACATGTAGAGATCTATAAAGCATGTGATATACACACCTCCACCCCTGCTCCCGGCTAAACTCCACTCTCTACTCCTCCGGCTGCTCTTTCATGTGGCGTCCAGACTGAACACACTCTATAGAGCTGATCTGGAGAGGGTTAACTCCTTCATCTGAGCCAGGGCTGCTCAAACACGCTCATATACCGACAGCTACTTCAGTCCTCACACAGAGTCTTAGAAACTACTTCTGGAAGACTTTGTTCTGATCAGCAATGTCAAAATTGTTAAATGTTTGCAATCAGTTTATTTAAGTTACATTTAAAATTTAAATGTAGTTAAAATAAATAAATTGCAAACACTTACCCTAAAAAAAAGGTTTTCAGTGCATGATGCATGACATACTCCTTTACTGAAATATCTTTATTTTATTTTGTAAAGAGATCATCACCTGTCCAGTCAGTCCAAACATCTCTCCAAACATATATCCTACCGTTTCACTTCATCAGCTGCAGCACAAATAAACTACAGACTAGATATAATGTGTGTGTTTCTAATGCTAGATTCTATAGCTCTACACACACCCAGAGAGAGGTGAGTTTCTTCCAGCTGTTCTCGGTTCTAGATTCACACTCCAGAGGAGCACACATCAGCAGAGGAAGGTGCGCTGGATCAGACTCCAGAGGCTTTTCCATCACATCTGTGTCGTGTGGGTGGTCTAGAATAGAGGGGAAAAAAGGCTAAACAGGAAATCAAAAACAGGAATTTATATGGAACAATGCCTCAGGATACAGAGAGAGTCAGAGCAGCACAACTGTTGCAATATTTCTTAAACCATCCCGGTCACACACGACACTAAGAGCTTCTCGACGGCAGCACAAACTCTGAAACTCACCAAAACACACGTCTCCTGGTTTCTGGGTCTTCTGTAGTGCTTATTACTTGTTGTTTTATTGTTAGATTCTTGTTGAATTGATCAGTTATTGGGTCAGTCTGACACACAAACATCATAATAAATATCCTGGAGTCCCTATTTTGTAATTCAAGGATTTCAGTCGAACTCTGACCACTGAACTAGAAAACATGCTTGGTTTTGATTTCAGAAAGCTGAATATACTGGTCTCAGAGACCCTTGTTAGAATCAGCTGATGATCCTGACTGGCCACTGGTCAATGAAATAAACTGCTGTGGTCAGTCAGCGCCCTCTTCTGTTCTCCTCACACACTACCGCTCAGTTCTTGCTCCTCCACACACAGGCATTAGATCTTACAGTGTGTGTGTGTTCAGATTCATAAACACACCCCTGGATGTGATAAAGAGGATTCTAAAAGAAGCACTTCTGGAGGAGAGGTCTATGAATGCACACATGAGGAATAATCATAAGACCAAGTGTAGGAAGGTTTCTGTTGGACCTTTTATAAACGAGGCTCCTGGTGATCTTCACTACGGTATGAAGAACTGATCCTGAACAGCACGACTGAGATATCACTGGCCAGCTAGGAAAGTTACTGGAGTCAGAATCACTTTGGTCTACACATTCTGGACCAGTAAAATAACTGAAGATATTACGTCTTCTTTTCTGTTTAAAAACTGTACAGATATCATGTTTGTTTTGGTTTTTTGGTTTTAAACAAGCAAACAAAAATATCTGCCAATGAGGTAAGACGAATAATCTTGTATAGTCTCTGAAGCACAATGATTTTTTTTTACACCTTTGGCAGATATTTCTGCTGATTTTAAGCGAAACAAATAACAGAATTTGCTTGTTTTTTTAGGCATGAAGTATTTGTGAAGTAAATGCTGATTCAAGAATTTCTAGACATTTATACTAAAAACAAGACCAAACATACTAAGGAATAAAGTATACCGTATTCTGCAGTGAGCACATCAGTGAAAATTAAACTAGTCACAAGCTGCTCCTTGAATTCATTCATATTGGAGTCAGTACTAGTTACAATGTTCCTCGCTTTTGAATTAAATGTGCGTTATATACTATTCACGTCACAAAAAAGAGTGATGAAAGAGCAGAGCGTGACCGGGGGTTAGTTCTGGAGATGATGACAAACCTGTCTGTGATTCTCCTGCAGACCTTCATCGGTCTGTCCAGGTGTGTGTGACGAGGATCCGAGCGGATCTCCCGCCCAAACCCTCACGGGAGTGTTTTCTGGGAGCAGATCCCAGTAGACACCCACAGGATGTGAGGTACTCCTCACGACTAACTAGAATTAGTTAGTTATCTTCTACTGTACTACTATTCTGTAAAACCGCAGTTTAGAGTAATTATGGCAGAAATACTTCTTTTATAGTTATTAAATCATAAGCTTCATAATCTTTGCAGTGAAAGGTCTTCAGATTATAAAAAGCTAAGAAAGGGATGGTTCTTCTGTGGCATCGCACACATTCAATATATTGATTAAGATTATTCTTATATAGGCATATATTGTTGACCCAGGAACAACATTTTATTCCAAATGTTTAGTTTTGACCACATCTCTACACCTAAACCTAACCCTACCCATGAGTAATGCCTAAAATCAGAGGAAATGATAGATGACTGACACTGATGTACAAGCACCGAACACTGACTGTAAACCCAAACTTCACAAAAACTGTAAACTGGTTCTTCAAATCTGATTGGCTAATCATAATGTTACAGATGTTGACCCAGGGAGCCGAATCAGGTTCAGCCCCTGTGAGCGCCGCTAGGGGGAGAACTACAGAGGAAGTGTGATACTGCGTCACTCCACAGGATGGAGACGTGCACCCGCTTTTTGAGTTCAGGACACACTCTTCATTGTTTATTTAGGACCGTTTTATCTAATCGGATCCTAATGCAGACTACTACGCTATAAATATACATACAACAGATACCGCAAAATCTACAGTAAAACTGTAAAATGTATCTTACAACGAAATAATTTCATATGTGTGTTAATAAAATTAAAGTTTTAGTTGTTTTATAATTAATGGAGAAGTGGTGATATGAATCATTCATGATCTAATCCTTCCACTCTTAATCAGCTGAAATAATTGGGAAGAGCTGGAGAGATTCTGTGAGATTATTACAGATAACTGAGCTCTACTGCAAACATACCAAACACAGCTGCTATGAAAGAAGGCCACTAAATGATATTATTATATAAAACAAACAGATTGCTGGGGGTTGATGGATCCATGCAAATACAATGCTGCAGTTAACTTGATTGATGATTGTGCTGTGTGACGACTATACTGTATTGTGTTTTAGTCCCATAATAACTGCATTCTTAAAAATATCACAGAGATACAGACTCCTGCTCTCCCGTACGCAAGCTTCAGGTCATAAAAAGAACCCGGTCAGTTTTGCTCTTCAGAAGACGATCACTCATTTACATTTATTCATTTAGCAGACGCTTTTTATCCAAAAGGGGAGCAGTGGGGGAACGGTGCCTTGCTCAAGGGTCTCACCTCAGTCGTGGTATTGAAGGTGGAGAGAGCGCTTTACTCCACCCACAATCCCTGCCGGACCTGGGACTCGAACCCACGACCTTGGGTTATTTGCATATTCATTACGTTAGTGCGTCATATTATCTTGCTTCTCCGTAGCCACAATGTATTTAGAATGCAGCCAAATACTGTTTTCATTGATATATTTAATGGTTTCTGTTGTCAGGAAACCATTAAATAGTGACTGAAATGCACCCCATTATTAGGCCTACTAACTCTTTACAAGATGTTAATCTAAATGAATATCCTGATTTATAATCAAGCCGGTGTCTGATGAAATCAAATCCACATAAGATATAGACAATGGTTATGCTGTGATTTGGGCTATATTTGCATGTAAAATAGAACGGAACAGACGCAGAGAGAGGTGTGCGCGCGCTTCGAAAACAAGTGCTCGTGCTCGTGCGGCACTACCAGAGGCTCGCGGAGGTTTCTCCAAGAAGTCGCTAGATTTGTCGCTCGTTGCTATTTGTGGATATTTTTGGAAAAATGACGCCAAGGGGTCTGAAAAGTCGCTACGTTGGCAACACTGAGTGTGGTCAGAGTTTAAAGTAACAAAAGTTAGTGTAACAAACCAAAAAACATTATTTTAACACTTTTTATTTTAACTTTTCATTTACAATAAAATAAATATTTTTGATTATATCAAAGGGTTAAAATGACACATCATCTGGTTATTGACATGTTTTAAATAATTGTAATTAAACGGGTTAACTGCTTCCTAATCAGCCTATCACGTGACACACACGCCGCGAAACATAGAAACAGAGAGCGCTACAGTATAAACTATTATTTACATTAAAAAAATAAAATCCTCCCAACCAATTGTTTATTTGCCAAAATGCAAGCAGACAGTGCTTATTAAAGTGTATCTGGTGAAATAAAGACATCGTTTGACTTTCTGTCGGAGTTCGTTTAAACAAGATCAGCGTCTATAAAGAGTCAGATATTTGATGGCATTGCTGTAGTTTTGGTTGCAAGTGTAATAAAGTAAATGTAAATGCATATGTTCCGCTGTTATTCGTGAATCTGGAGCGAGTCGTTTTCTCGTTCAGACGGAATCCTGTGAGAAACCACTTCCGCCGCCAGAGGGCAGCACTTCCCCGCGAGACACAGCCACCCGGAACAAATACACCGAGATCTTTCTGATCACATTAAACACTCTAAACATATGAAAAATCATTCAAAACTCAAATGCTTCTCTAGGCGGCTTTTCTTTAATATAGTTATAGCAAACTCTTAAAATAAAAGTCCTTCGCGATGTCACAGAAGAACAGTTCTGACTAAGTGGTTCCATGCAGAACCTGGAACATTCTAAGAACCTCTCTGTTCCACAGAAGCTTCTTTGCAGTGAAGATTATAAAAAGGTCAGAAAGAGCTGGTTCCTGGACTGAAGGGTTCTTCTGTGGCATCATTTCACTTTATTTTTAATTTCTAAGAACCCTCATCAGAGAACTTCCTCTCTTTGTTCAGCTGATATAAAAACCGAGGCTGCTCTGTAGGTTTCTGGTAGATAAAGGCAAACATCTCGAACTGTTTTAATGACTCTGACCTCTCGGCGGTGGGCTCGGACCCGTCGCTCGGAGGCTCTTGTGGAAGTGAATGGAAAACAAGCCAAGGGGACCAGGAAGGCGGAATGTGGGTCCGGTGTGTGATGTGATTGTTAGCAGAAATGTGTCAGCTCCAGCCCGGAGAGGGCCCCAGCAGAGCGAGGTGAGAGCTGTATCTTATCGCCTGAAGAGAGAGCGGGGTCCAGCCTCGGGAGCTGCGGGTCTGACCATCACATGTGTTCCGTGACTGGCTCTGGGCCCTGGACCCTGGACACGGGAGCTCTGAGGCCAGAGAAGAACAGGCCATTGATGCATTATAGAGTTAGTCGTTTATCTGAATGAGTGAAAAATACTTGAACAGTATTCCTGAGGACTACAGTAATCCATTCATTCACTGACCGAACCACACAGAAACACTCCGAACCTGTGCTGAGAGACAACTCCATGCGTTCATTTCATTCCCGTTAATGTGTAAATATGCTCGAGGACCATACATTATGTTATTAAATAATATAATATTAGGTATTTAAAAAAAAAAAAAAAGTTTTGTTACGTGTCCTACAACTTTCAACAGCCTGGATAATGAACGGAAGCTATGAAATAATATATTATAGAGCGCCTGTCTCTCTCACACGCACACACACGCAAGTTCATCCAGTCCACGCAGACATGAACTGTTCATACACTAAAAACTAAAAATAATCAATGGTTTGAAAAAAGGTTATGTTGTTGTTATTATTATATGTTGTTGTTGTACACGTTTTCTGCTGTATTAGCCCGTGAACTCGTGTGTGAATAATATAAGGATGTAATAATGATATGAAGTAAAGGTGCGGATGCCCCTGTTTCCAGGTTTTGCGATATGAAACGAGCGCTCATATGTGCCCGGACACACACACACACACACACACACACACACTCTGCATCAGCCGCTCTGACCCCACAGCACTACAGCAACACTCAGGTTTGGACTGATATCAGGTCTTTATTCAGGGTCTCCGGTAATATATCCTGAGTCATCGCGAGGCTTTATTAAAGTCATGCAGATTAAAGTAAAACACTAAAGTTTTGGTAACACGAAGCACTTTAGTCTATCTTGGGGAAGAAAAGTAGTGTTGAACCAAACTGTAAATAAATAAATCAAATAATAAAGTAAAATAAAATAAAAAAAAAAAAACTATCGAGCTTAATTTGTTCCTTTTTAATTATTATTGTTAAATGTAAAAAAAAATACAGACTTCATGATGTATCAGGGAGGCAAATATGGGTTTTATAAATATCCCCCATTAATACATCGATGTATTCTCTTATTAGCATGCGCTGGTGTTTCTGAGTTGAAGGCGAGAGTGTTTGAGGATGAGATTGAGCAAAGCGACAGTTTCTTCATATAACCTGAACAATCAAAATGAAGATAAGTACATAAATAATAAGTCGTTTTATACAAGTTTATTGCACACATATTTTTATATTTTTCGTTATAAAGAAGAAGCAGAGTGTTGATTGCGATAGAAATCACACAAGATATCAATGAAGAAATAAAGTGGCCGTGCACATCTAACTGTATAATGTATGTGATATAATGTGTGGGTCTCAGCACTAATACTAACACATTATAACAATTATATTAATATAGTATTTTGACATATTCAATTGAATCTTCGAGAGCCGTTTTACGACAGTTTCAGCTACATTCGAACACTGTTGTCTCCAAAACACAGAGGCTCACAATAAGCTTTACTCGAGCAAAAATAACAGTAAAACCTTACAGCAAATAACCCTAACCCTAAATATTAAAAACCAAACTTTAGTCGTTTATTCTATGCTTCAGGTAGAAAGCGGTCAGGTCTGACAAGTTATTATTGTTCATGCCAAAAAAATTAAGTTCAAATCTTAGAAATAACAGGAAAACTTCTGAATGACTAAATTATTAGTTTGTAAAAAATATAATTTTTTTCCTGTATTTTAAGAATAAAGTGTAAAAGCGGGCGGGAAACTTTTGAACGACAAAAATATTTCGATCTGATTATAAGATACTACATTTACAACATTTTAGCTACATTTAAAAATCACATTTTCTTACCTAAAAATACACTTTTCTAATCGGTTCCTACTTATGACGTGTCACAGTAATTACTTTAATTTCCCTGTGAGACAAATCCCCACACAAGAACTCCAGCTTCATCTGTGTTCATTACACATTCATGTCTTCTCACACACTGAAGCGCTTGAACGAGCGAGATCTTTTCTAGAGCATTTTGGACAATAATCTCCATTATTCCAGTTTGCATATATCGTACTGTAAGCGCTTATGACTGCAGGAATTGTGTCTATATCAAGACCTTTTGGTAAAGTATTACAGAACAATAACCCTGAGGGCGAGTTCGGATCAATATAGTGCAGTTACATAGGCTTTTATCATACTACATATGCCATTACTGCTAAAGTTCAGGACATACGTCTATTTTAAAAAAAGAATATATATATATATATATATATATACATATATATTATAAAATATATATACATGAAAATATATA
>JAUYWG010000065.1:2390612-2412042 GCA_034779775.1 Enteromius afrohamiltoni | reverse complement strand
TATATATACATGAAAATATATATTTCAAAAATTGCAATAAAAATGGATGATATATATATCATCCATTTTTATTTCAATTTTTGTGGAATAAAGAAAAGTAGCACTAATTACACTTGATGCAATGTTTGTCATGAATGTGATGCGCACCGGTGAGGTTCAGGGTGTGTGATAGCTGTGCATTATATGTGTGCTAAAATGAGTGGCATTTACACGATTACAAAGCGAGTATGATATGCACGCAAAAACTCATATTATGTTAAACGCGTTCCTACAGAAACACAGAACCCCATTTCTGCGAATAACAGCAGGTAAGACACTAAATGAACTAAGGCCATCCTCTGGGATCTAACACACTGGTTCACACGCTGCTGTGTGTGCTGTCCGGTAGGTTATCAGCTGCTATATTTAGTTCCTTGACTAGATTTGGCGCTTTATATTCTGTGTCGTAAGAAGTGACTCGAGGAGCCTTGGCCTGCGGGGTATAGTTCTGTGCGATTAGGAGATCTATAGCTTTTGTGGATATGGTTTGAAACTGAAACGGCTAGTATCATTTCGGTTATATCCTTTTCTTTTGTGGACAAACTTTTGATGTCCTTGTTACCCGTTACATGTACTTATCTACTATTAGAATAACAATGAATGTTGCATAATTAACCCTAATCGTAAATAAACGCAGCTAATCAATATTACTCAGCACTGAAACTTATACACTTAAACATCTTAAAATAAAGTGTAATCAAACTTTTTCTCTGAAGGCAAATAAGTCTTCTTCAGGTGCACTGGCGGACGCATAACTCAACACTAACCCAGCGATATAGAAGCAGGACTAAGAAACCTGCATGTGTAAAAGATTTAATGAGCTCGTAGACTTTCTTTGGAGCAGCTGGCAGCTAGTTTCTGAATCTATGCTTCGGCCTAGGCAGTTAAAGATGGTGTGACTCAAACTTTTCATTTCTAGCGTCCTATCAAATGAAATTCACTCCACCACCATCGTTAACTAATGGAGATCAGATATTTCATATACATGAGCAACATCGCAATATTTTATTTTTTTTTAATTTAAAGACTTTTTATTTCACTTTTTTTAATGCACACTTAAACCTGACTCGACAGAACTAGATGCAGACACGCAATCAGAAGCACGGAGCGCATCAGGAGTGTGGACTACACCGAGACCAGATGCGCACGCGTTCGAGCTATATGTGCGTTTAAAATGTCTCCTCATTCAAGAATACAGAGCTTCTGAAGGGTGGGGTGGGGTGATGTGGGGGGCAGTTATACTGTGGGTGGACCGATATCGTGTCCACATAGCAGCAGACCCATAGACTACCTACGTGGTGCGTCCCAGCGCTTCCGTTTCCAGCGTAACGCTCGGGGCTTGACCATTAGAGAAGCAGACAGAGAGAGGGACGGATAAAGCAGGAGCGAGGGAGGAGGTGACCGTGCTTCTTTTCTCGAGGAATACTAGACAGAACCTACTAGTAAAGAGAAGAACCAGGGTTGCCGTGCTCTGAACTGAATTTAGTGCACATCCAACACTACCGCACGAAGAGAGAGTCGCGTTTTTATTCGATATACTCGCATGGACGCCTGCTGGAGGAAGACTGCTGCCTCAGAGAGGACATCCATGGGTTCACGGAGCACAATCTCCTGAGCTGCACGCTTGGAATATATTTGACACTCAAAGGGAAGTTGGCTATCGAAGCGACAGGGTTTGGGGCTGATACGAGCCTTTTGTCCGGTTTCAGGGATTTGTGCAACTCTCTCCAGCATCAGAATTAAAGGTAACGTCAGTTTCTACGAGTTGTTGCACTATAGGCCATCACTGCAGACACGCTTCTGATTCTCTACAGCATAAACAGATGTGTAAACTATAACTGTGTATCTGTGAGACATTATACTATAGCTGCAGTTGTAGTCATATTTTATATTTGAGCTCGGATTATGTGTCTGAGTTCTTCTGAGTTCATCCACGAAAGTTCTAAGAGGCCCGTGCCATGATTTTATCCCAGACTTGGTATATAACTCTTTAAAGGAGATTAATTCATAGACGCTGGAAGGAGAAGAACGAGCACCATGCATTATTAATATATATATATATATATATATATATATATATGTGAGCAAACATTTTCCAAATTATACATTGTTTTAGCGGGACCATATCCAAGCGTTGTTTCAAAAATCAGCAGATATTTTAGTAGAAATACCGAATCATTTTGTGCATTTTTTCGACGTTTGATTCGGTTGTTGTTTAAAGTTATCATATAAGTGTTAGAGCTGGGATAATAATTTGTCTTAGTTATCAATGGCATAAACTTATTAAAGCGGTGCAGGATAGTACGAATGGAACTGAACAACAGAGATGCTTGTTTAAATGAAAGAAAGTGATTGTATTTTCTCTTCTTCTGTCATCTAGGCCTTGCGGTCAGGAGTTCAGACATGGCGGACAGCGAAGACACCTTCCGGCTCCAGAACTCTCCCAGCGACACCGAATCAAAGGATTTACCGAGCGACGGCAAACCAGACAAACAGAACGGAGCTGTTAGCAAATCCCCATCATCACAGACAACCTACATTCAACAGGTAACAACGTTCTGCTGTGTGTGTGTGTGTGTGTGCAACTGCTAAAACTGTAACTTACGCTTTGCCCTTATAAAAGCTAGAAACGCGCTGTTGGGGATGCGCTTAGTAGTAAAACTTTTAGAAATACAGCTATCTAGTTTAAAAACGGTTTCAGTGTCGTGTGTATTCTAGTATTTCTGCTGTATATAAAAACAATAGAAGTCTATGGAATGTCTTTATTTAGACAGTTACGAAAATAACACGAATAAATTTAATTAAATTACGCCGTGAGACTGGGTTGCTAAGAGATGTTCAACAACCGCCGAAACAATAAAATGAATAAAGTTGTGCAGAACTTCATCACAAAAGCTACACTTCCACGAGCTCTCGAAGAGGAGTGAGATGTAGAAACTACTTCTGTTCTAGACCTAATTATAACGACTTTTTGCAACTACGCAAATGAACTTTAGTGGGAATATTTGACAGCAACTATTTATGAAAAATTGCTCTCTTTCTCTCTCACTCTCTCTCTCACTACGTCATTCCGAGGTAATTCGACAGATATTTATTCTAACTGAACTTCATGCAATTCGGTTGTGTTGTGAGTTAGTTTACTCAAGACCACGAATTAAATGCAATTGACAAGTGAGTATCTAGCATAGTTACTTAACCCTACCTAACCCTAACCCTAACTTAATCTTCTAGTTAAAAAACATTAGGCATTTACAGTGAATTACTGTAGGCCAGAATGGTTTATCTAATCTATTCTTTAAGCTGAAGAGAGATGTATTTTGATGTGATCTTGAGGATCAGCGCCGTAATTCGTGGTTCACTCGTCTGCCTCTGTGTGTTTTCAAGGGAATGGAAGGGATAAAGGTTTACTTGCACGAGCGAGAGTTGTGGTCAAAGTTTCATGAAGTGGGAACCGAGATGATCATCACCAAAGCCGGGAGGTAAGACACAAATGTTTTGAAACGCAATGCATCTGTAGTCTTCGGATAACCGATATAAAAATAAAATTTAAATTAAGAATTTGTAATATTGCAAATCAATGTAGTACTAATTAGCACTCTATTTGTACACTATTGATAAGTATATAAGAGTTTATTCTTTGATATATTTTTCACTGCAATGTACATAAAAAGATCATTTTATAATTTTTCCCATTTTGATCTTTAACGGCACATTATTGGTTAGCTTGGGGCTGTATATTGACAACATTTAATTTCCCTACAAAATCGTAAGAGTGATTTCTTAGCAATTAATTCATGCATTTTAACTTTTCATCTTTGCATTATTTATTATATACGTAGGCCGTTATTTCTACTTGATATCACTTGTTTTATTAAGAACGCGTTTTTGAAGGCTGATCTTGCAGCAGGCTAATTCCAGTTCATCAGTAAGCTTTGGTTTGGCTGCATGATCTAGCTTTTATGCGAATTGTTACAGCGCTGAAAATATTCATCATTTGGATTCTTGATGCAGATTTTTTTTCCAAAATTGTTTCGGTTATACACCGAGCTTAGATCTCACTTTAAAACTTGTAAATACTACCATCGCATATTAACCAGTGACTGTGTAGAATGAGCTGGGTTTTTTATCATCTGTTTTAAGATTATTAATAGTTTATAAGCTACTGGTTAAAACAATACTTTGGTAGTTTAAGCCTGAGCTGCGCCAGTTATTTCGAAGTGTTTTTAAAATACACGTTGAAGATTAAAATGAGTATTTCAGCTTTGAAAACCTCTAGGGTAGAAGAGAAATCAGTGTGTGATGCGAACATTATGATCAGTGTGAGAGAATGAAAAAAACCCCGATGAATTAAGTTCAAATGAATGTTTAACGTTATAAATGCTTCTGTATGCATTTAACTCTCGACAAAATCGCCACAACCCTAAACAAGCACTGCTCTGTTTTTATTTGGGTTTAAATGCGTGCATTTCTTACCGTGAACACATTCAAATATAAAACACTGCTCAATGCAAAATCACTTTTATGGTCTACTCACAATAATGCACACTTTCATAGTTTTATTCACTCAATATGCAACCTAATCTAATATTTGAAGCATTCGTAGAAGGCGCTAGTCACTGAAAGCGGATTGACTTAGCACGTCAAAATTAATATTATATGCCGTTTAAAATCATATCGATTTAGGCTATATAGTTTTTACACATTAGTTGAAAATAAATTGCTATTGTTATTATGCCATCACAATTTTATTAAAAGCTTCAACACATTTTGTATGCAATCCATGCTGGAATATTTTCCCATTTTCATCCACAGGCGGATGTTCCCAAGCTTCAAAGTGAAGGTCACTGGGTTGAACCCCAAAACCAAATACATTCTTCTGATGGATGTCGTGCCAGCAGACGACCACCGATATAAATTCGCCGATAACAAATGGTCCGTGAGTCATCAGTTGTTTTATTAAGAGTTAAACTTACCGATGAAGGTTATTATTTATTTGTTTAATTATATTTCTATAATTCATTTTTGTTCTCAGTGAAGTACATGGCTTCTGGAAAAGTTTTTTTTTCTGTGTTTTCTTTAATGTTCATTTTCTCAGCCACCTTCTTTCTCAAATATTCCTGACCAGAGCTGATTTCGTTTCAGTGCTGAGGAACACAGACCATTTAAAAAAAAGGCAGTGGGATCATTAAATGTTCCTAAGCGTCACACAAATTAGTTTTTACATTTTAGTTTAAACCATTTTAACTTCAAAATGTATACACTACAGGAAGATCAAATCCAGCCTTCACATTGCTTTACATACAGTTCCCTCTGCTGCACAGAAAACACCGTGAAATGGTTTTATCCTCCTTTTTCAGGGTCAGTGATTTTAAATTGTTGAGGTTATTGAGGGAGGATGTCCACAAGCCAATATCCCTGATAATTACCCGTCCAGTGCAAGCTCTGGAACTAATGGTCCTCCTGATCAACCATCATCTAAGCCATTAACCAAATAAAGCGGTCTTTCAAAGACATTAAGTCAAGTCAAGTCACTTTTATTTCTATAGCGCTTTTAACAATACAGATTGTAGCAAAGCACTGAACATTATCAAATGGAACAACAGAGTGATGGTAATGTATAATGACCAGATTAAGCTTTATTTACATTACATTACGTACTACATACTACATTATGTACAAGGCACCGATGCATGATAAATGGGAGGTAGCAGGCTGGATCACATTTCGATTGCAATAAAAGAAACATGTTGAGGGAACAAAACATTATCTTTGAGTTTTAATGAAATTATCTTTGTAATAATTAATGCATGGAAAAATAATCAGAATCTTAAACCTGCTAGGGAGACTTTTCTAGTCACTACAACAATATGAGTGATCACTGGAAAGAAAACTAGCAGTTCTATATAAGTGTAAAAGACTACAGTGTTGAGTAGTGAAATCAATGTGCATTTAAAATGAAGCAAATGCATGTTAAATAATGACTGAGTTGTATTTTGCAGGTCTGTGACAGGGAAAGCAGAACCTGCGATGCCGGGAAGACTGTACGTCCATCCAGATTCTCCAGCCACCGGTGCACACTGGATGCGGCAACTGGTGTCTTTCCAGAAGCTGAAATTAACCAACAACCACCTCGATCCCTTCGGACATGTGAGTGGATAGCTCATCCATGCATTCCCTTTGAGACTTTTCAACTGAATAAATGAAGATATTCCTGAGAAGCTGTTAGAAACAAGCACAGTGCTTGAGTTTTTAAGGGTCACGCATGTAGATGTGATCAGGTAGTGTTGTATCGAGGCTCTAGATCAGGAAATCCTCCACTGAGGAGGTGCTGCTGACAAACGCCAGAACACTGTAATAACCAAAACACGTCTTAAATCCGGTAATGATAATTGTGACAACAGAAGCACCAGCAGACAGCCTCAGATGTGGAAACACTAAATCCAGATTATAAATGTACTCTCTGTTAACTGATGTGGGTTTAAAGAAATTACATTTTTGTATGATTTTAATACATGTAGCATCCACTACTAACTATTAAGGAAAACGGCCCGAGCCTCGAATCAAAGCCAGATCAGCTCGGGAGTGAGATTGGAAAACGAGTTTTTTGTCTGATTCTGAACAAATGTCTCATCTGCATATCTGTGACTGCAAGCAGTTTTCTCGTTAGTTCTGATCGGGCTTGTTTTCTCTGCCAAACCTCAGCTGGTAGAATGAAATCGGAGCCCAGCTGGAATGTGAGCCGAGTTGTAAATTTCTGGCCAGAATGCATTTTTGATTGGTTGCAGTGGTTCTTGGCGTGCCCCCTTTTGTGCTGAGAGAGCGCCCTGGGATTTATAAATGAAGTACGGCTTCTCGACCAAAATAACAATCTATCGGTTTGTTGTTCCAGGTGGTTGAAATAATTTCAGACCTATTTATAATTACTAGTCTCAGAAACACGGCTGAACATGCAATAAGCTGGAACCTGTTAGGAAATGCGTAAAACCAGCCAATAGTTCTTAATTAGACTCTGTGATGAGATAAAGATGTCTGAGAGAAACTCACAGTAATTAGGTGAATCACTTAGTGAGCACGCACACAGTAAAGCAATAGTAACTTGTGAGCAGAAGAGCTCGGTTTGTGTATTCCAAACTAAAGTTTGTGCTTTGATCATTATAGTAGCATTCATCAAGTGTTCAATAGGCATGCGCATTCTTCACCCCTCGCAGAAATGTCCCAGTCAAACTGGTGGAGTTTGGATAACTGTGCTTCGAACTGTTTATATTTAATGACAGAGTGTGATGAGTGATGGACAGAGGTATACAAAGGCTGTTAATCTGCAGGGTTTCGGAGTCCCTGTGATGTCGGCAACATGAAAGAGTGGGCCAACATTCACGGCCCTCAGTGATCGCTCACTATCATTAAAAACTATCATACAGCGTGGGGGCAAATGGAGAAATGGGGCAACAGGGCACCCAGACCAGAGAAATGCTGCAGTCCCAGTGGGTGGTCCCATGAAAAAACTCATCTCATGTCCATGCACTTCTCCAAATATTCTTATATGTCACACTCTGCTTTTCGCCAGAGCTGCCGGTTGCAATTCTTGTTGAATCCAGGCAGGCCTGCAGCGAGCGGGGAGATGCCAGAGGCTTCAAAAAACTGTGAATTATTATTTTATTTCGACATCGCAGATATTATAGCGGTGCGTTTTGCTTTTTACCTTCAACAGTAAATCATCTTGTCCATCCCGAGCAAAAGCAATATTCTCTGCCGAGAGCGATATGTTTAAAGTTTACAGCGATCCCTGCTTTCCAAGTCTCGGTGTTGTGTTGAGCCAAGAGCCGCTCGGAGGGAGTGGACTGATGTCACTGATCAAAGCAGAAACACTGCAGTTGTTTGGAAAATGCATGTGAGGGAAAAACACATGAAAATGGAAAATAGGAATGCATATGTGTGTGTGTGTGTGTGTGTGTGTGTGTGTCTACACTTGGCATGCTCATCCAGAATGCAAAGTTTAGACAAAATCCACTTAGAGAAGTCTACTTTATACACACACACACAGGACAGGAACATCTCACAGAGCCGACTTGAACAAAAGTCTTTTCAGTATATTCTTCAAATCCATACTAAGACAAGTGCATACTGCAAAACAGCTACTAAGTAGGGACATTTTCCATCACTCTAGATCTTGTGTTTGAGACAGATGCAGCGCTGCTATAAGAGCTCGTTTAGAGCTGGGCTTTAGAGGTGGACAAAACGTACATTGAAACATAGCCTACAAAACGGTGTGTAGAAGTCCGAGAGTTGGAGTGTGATCAGACAGAAAGCGCGCTGATTACGGATCTCGAAATCTATTATTGCTGTGGTTTCAGCTCATACCAAGGAGAAAATACAGTTCCTGGGTCATTAGCGACATTAATAACGCACGTTAGCATCATTTTATGTAAAATGTCTTTCCGTGTATTAATAGACATTGAAGAGGATGATTTATTTAATAATACGCACGTGAACATGAGGTGTTTTCTTTACACGGTCGGTCATGTTTTCGCTTTATTTTCTCTCCAGATTATCCTGAATTCCATGCATAAATATCAGCCCCGGATTCACATTGTAAAAGCAGACGAAAATAACGGGTTCGGATCCAAAAACACCGCGTTCTGCACTCACGTGTTCCCGGAAACCGCCTTCATCGCAGTCACGTCTTACCAGAACCATAAGGTAAGCAGCTGCACGAGGATCTTATCGTGGGATCATTTCTAACATTATAAATATGACGTAAAAATAGATTCGATTTCGTGAATCTAGAAATGACAGAATTAGCGTAGAATTGTTTGCTTCAAAAAAGCGACTCAAATTCGTCTCAACTTATGATTGCTGTCTGATATAAAGATTCCAATTCAATTACTCGTAAAGCCCCCGACAACAGCTGGATCTGACCGAGAAAAAGATTTTTCTCAATTGTTTTTATACGAATTTATAATATGAATTTATATAACAAGTAATTATATACAGTAGTTGCTTTACTTGTGTCGAATTCGCGAAATAAGATTATAATGGAGTTTGCTGAAAGCGTGGATAGAGTCAGCGGCTTTACATATTCAACTGAGGGAAAAATACATAAAGAAAAATGTGGTTACTAAACACTATAAAGGAGAAATTTAGCACTAGTCGTGGTTTATTTGGTCAGTTGTTGCGTCTCTTAAAATATTTCCATTCATGCATTCAAAAATTAGATTATTGTTTATTAGTCCCGTGATATATTATCAGGTCGCTGAGAACTGTGGAATATGAAAAAAGTCGTTTGTAAAAATTACTAAATCTAGAGATGAATGACTGTACACCTAAACAACACCTTAACAATTAGCCCTACTTTTTTTTTTTTTTTTATTAAATACTGTCAGATGCATGTCTGTTTCTGTCGCTCTTTTGTGTAGGCATGTTCATTTAACATTCATAAAGTTAAAAACTCGTTTCGCACAGTAGTCAAATAATCCGAAAGTTAATGTAAGCAGCCGACATTCGTTTTTATTATATTAATAAAAAGTAAGATTATATTTACAAATGGAATTTACAAACAGAATGGACATTACTCATCTGCATAACAGATTTTTGTAAGAAATTATTTCACTGATGTGATTAAAGACACTTGAATTCAGACTGCAGTTGTCTGTGTTTATTCATTGATTGCAGTTTATTAGAAGCTCTTAGAAAACTCTTAGAAACCTATGCTTTCTAAAGATATCGCGAGCTCATTGCCTGCATACTACATACTTCATTTATTGTTTTTTCACCCTTTCGCCACAAAAACAAAATTAATAGTTTTATTTAACGTGATGATATCTACATTAATTATTTACACTGTTTTTACTACTTTACATTAGATATATACATACATTTTTACCACTTATGACTTTTAATTAGCCTGTAACTAGCAATTATTTTACCAGCTATAGCCTACATACGACGCACAATGAAGTCAGCGTCTTTACACAAATTTCAAGAAAGCAATGTACGCACGAGCACACCTGTATCTCATTAAAAATAATTGATTTTGAAAACCTTACTCTTGCAGCTAAACAAACCAGCAAACGGGAATAATCCTTCATCCCTCCACGAGCGACATTTTGGGCTACTAGTTAAAACAGTTATGTGAGCATATGGTATTCTATGATCTCGTAAATATAGTGTATGTATTTTATATATGTATTTATGTGTTATATATACATATATATATAAATAAATGCGCCGATAACGCATATATTTTCCAAGATGCAGTAAACCTGCACAATCAAATTAATAAGAGAAAATCATAGGAATAAAGCGAATATAAATACGAAAGTAAGAGATATAAACTGAATAAATTGAATGACATTAAATTGAATAAAGTTCTCAGCTCGACCTTCGAAAATACGAAGCTGACATATTTCTGTTTGCACTTTCACGGTATAAAAGGTAAATATTAAAGACATCAAATTGTCACATACAGAACTAATCTGTTTGGTGAAGTCTGCCAAGCGCTCAGTGCGTTTATGAGCTCAAAGGTGCGTCCCAACGTGTCCCTTTTTTACAAGGTCTCATCTCAAGTGACAGCCAAAGCAGTGTCAAAGATCAGGTCCTGTTAGAAAACACACCACAACAGCCAAAAATAACCCCCTCGCAGAGACAGCGAGGCTCAATTAAAGGTCTATCTCCTCAGACTCATCAGAGACAAGCGCTTCTGCAGAGCAGCCCTCAAGACCTTCTGTTGTTTCCTTGGTTTAACTTTAAATACCTTTTTCTTTTCTAAAAACATCCGTTTAAATGTCCTTCACACACTTTGACAGATTGAGATTTCGGATATATGCTATTAAACCTGATGTGGTAATAATAATAATAATAATAATAGTATCCCTTTAATCAATGGAATTCAAATGTGATGAGTAGTAATAATAAATAACTAAAGAGGTTATCATTAAGGCAAAAATGATGTCTTTTTAAATGCATAAAAGGTATTCACAAAATATTTTGTTGGCCTCTGAAATCTATATTTGATCTCTCAGTCTTTTATTTTCACATTAGTTTCTGCGCTTCTTGTGAGATCTGTTTTGTTCAGGCTTATGTAAAGACAAAAATCGACACCAGTCTTTATTCAAACTGACAGATGTTTCTCTACATTAGCGCAGCATCAAACAAACCACAGCTTGGGTACATGGAGATTCATCTTTTCATCATCTGCTGATGGAACACAGAAAACCACGAGGATAATTTGTCAATTTACACACAGGGCAGCTCATTATGCTCCTTTATAGACATTGAGCAATAAACCATTCTATTAGATATGGTTTCAAAGAGTAGACTGACTGTTACAGCGGGTTCCCTCGTGAACATCCAGGACTGTCAGTCGGTCAGTGCAGTGGTCAGCGCAAATTCATGATTGCATTACTGCAAACAATAAAAGCAGGCAAACCAATCATCTATAAATCACCTTTTGAATTTTCTTGCACTCTGCCAAGATGCATCGCTTAGGAGTACAAGTTAAACAATGTCTTGTGGGCTATGAGGTGCTCTCTTGCCATTAATAACAAGATTTTTGGAGTTCAGATCAGGTTGAGAACCACAGTTTGTATCAAATGAAAAGAGACTATGTAAAGAGAGTATAGAAGCAAAGTAATGCTGATGTGTTTTACAGATCACCCAACTGAAGATCGAGAACAATCCCTTCGCAAAGGGCTTCCGTGGAAGTGACGATATGGAGCTTCATCGCATGTCAAGAATGCAGAGGTGATTCTAAATCCGCAAAGACTGGCGTTTACATGATTGGAGTTAATTATAGCAGACATCTGCTCAGGTTATATATGTGTCTTCCAGATAGCATGTGCTCACATTGACTGGAGACTTTATTGATCCATGCACAGCACAGATAGAAGCCAGTGACGCTCTTGACTGAAGGGACACTAGTGTTCCTCTTGAAAACCTCTCTCTTTCCGCTCGGTGTAGATCTAGAACAGTTGTCTGCAGTTGTGATATAGTCGGTCCAGGGAGGCAAAGACCACATGGCTCGTGCTCTTATTTTCTCCAGATGACTGCTGTATAGAGTGTGGAAAAACACATTTTCAAAGCAGAAAATCTGGTCAGAGGACCCACAGCCGCCAACGCAGGCGTTGTCCACTCCAAAATGACAGATTTCATGATACACTAGGAAAAAATGGCAATGCTCTTTCCATGCCGTAGTTAACTTTGTCTGTTGTTACTTTCAAACAAGCAAAGAAAGAACTGACTAATGTCTCCCACGAGAGCCTTCTATTGAGTTTCCAGATAATGACCCGAAGACTTTAAGACCCAACTAAAGCTTGCACGATTCTCCTACCGAATGCGTTACATGGCACCGCTATTAACATGACTTTATGCATTCAGCAGATGCTTTTGTCCGAGGTGGCATACAAGCGAGGGCCGCTACTCGTTATAAAGCAAAGACTAATGCATCATAAAAATGCAGAGAGGAAAAAGAAACTCCTCTGTGGCGCTGTGTAGAAGTCAAAGGTCCTGATATCCTATCTGTCCTCCACTGTCAAACACTGAGACAAAGCAGGTCTGGTCTTAGTTAAACTCGGACCAACAGAAAACCAGGTCAGTGGTTCAAAAGAAATAGAGTAGGAATTAATGCAAAGTGCCTCTTGCAACTTTCGCTGATTAATTGGCGTGGAAGCGCTCCTTTCGCAGACAGATGGTGAAGAGATTATGCTCGTTGATAGTGGATGTGGTTAGCTACCAATGGAAGGGTTTCTAGATCCCTGACTGAAAGACAACATGGAAATGCATGCACTGAAAAGTCCTTTCTGTTTCCCAAAGCACCAAGGAGTATCCGGTGGTCCCCCGCAGTACCGTACGGCAGCGGGTCGGCTCCAGTCAGAGCCCGTTCTCCGGTGATGTCCAAGGTCTGTCGACTCCCAGCGGCATGAGTTCTCAGTACTCCTGTGAGAACGGGGTCACGAGCACATCGCAGGATCTGCTGCCTCAGTCCAGCTCTTATCCTCTGCCCCACGAACACAGCCAAGACTATCACTGCATCAAGAGGAAAGGTGGGTGCCGCTGTCACTTCTTCTGGTCTTAGCTTCTCCCATGTTCCTAACCATGATCCTGGAGCTGGGATGCCTCAAATTTGAAAATTAATTAATTACTTTAATTACTCACCCTTGTGATGTTCCAAACCCATAAAGCTGTAGAATATCTTCAGAACACAAATTAAGATGGAATGCAACAAATCTTGATGAAATCAGAGACACTATCCACAGACAAAAATGTGACTGAAATATTCCCAGAAACATAGCAAGGAGAAACAGTCCATGTGATATCAACTTTAATGAGAGTAAAACCCTGACACGCTGTAGAGAGCCAAGGAGCTCCGGTTCAATCCTGTGTAACTACGCTTCAACAAAACAGATTTGTGTAAAAGAAAGTTGAAATGACACATCAACAATTGTGTTTTTATATTCATTTTCCATTTGTTAACACTATCGGGTATAAAGACACAATATGTACCTACATCAACATAATATAAAATGTTTCAGGGTTCACGTATTGAACCTGTGCTTTAATAGAAACTTACTAATCATTTGGCTTACACTTCCTTAGTTATTCATAATAACATGCATAAAATCACCACAAAGCATTAACATTACCAAAGAACAACAATGACCAGTCTAGTGTGAGTTTATGCAGCTTAAAAAGCACTGGGTTATAATCAGAGAAGATATCTAGACCACACATATGATGAATAAATCTCTAATAAAATGTTTATGATGAGAGAATTTGCGAGAGCAGAGAGCGTGCAATGAACAACAAAACTCATGACTCATCTAAACGCCTCTGATTGGCCACTGTGCTCAAACTGTATGACTGATTATAATGCACAACGTTGTAATAATGCGAAAAAATAAACATCATGGAACAAATAAGCAATAATATTAATTAGGTAATATTACAACCCTAATTTCCATCCCATTCTGTCCATGTGCAGTTGAGGATGACTGTCACGCGGGAGAGCACTCGTACAAGAAGACCTACGTGGAGAGCTCATCCAGCGAGGACGATCACTACTACCGGCCGGTGAGCTACTCTCAGTCTCTGGGCCTCGGCGGCGCCCCCTACAGGGCCGAGTCTGGTCAGCGGCAGGCCTGCATGTACGCCAGCGCGTCTCAGTCCACCGAGCCCGTGCCCAGCCTGGAGGACATCAGCTGTAACACCTGGGCAGGTGTCTCCCCGTACGCCGGCTGCTCGGTCACCACCATGCAGCAGATGGAGAGACTGCCCTACCAGCACTTCTCGGCTCACTTCACCTCAGGACCCCTGGTGTCCAGATTGAGCGCCGGACATGCCTCACCGCAGCTGGGAGACACCCACGCCATGTACCAGGGCTCCATGGCCCATCAGTCTCTGGGCCGCCAGTGCAGTCCAAGCGCGGGGATCCAGTCTCCGACCGCCGGCCTGCAAGGAAACGAGTACCTGTACACTCACAGTATACCTCGCACCCTCTCTCCACACCAGTACCACGCTGTGCACAGCGTAAGCATTATGCCTGACTGGAACGAGGGCAGCTAACTGGATTCTCTCGTATAGGGCCCTGACGCAGAGGAGAGGCGCTTTCCTGCGTATTTATAACTAACTGTAAAGGCGACTTGTGTGGTAAGCAGTTCGAGGCCGGTTCAGCTGGTGGAGGCAGCAGTGAGTGTCTCAGTGTTTGAGCAGGACAGTAACACGAGACGCTGACTGTACATCAGGGACGAGGAACTTTCCCCTTCCATGCAAGGACAAAAGCATAAGGATGCCAACTGTTTTATTGACAGAACTCAGAGTTATTGAGGAAACCAATCCATTTTTATAATATTTTTTCTAGGGCTGCAAAACAATTGATCACATTCAAAATAAAAGTCTGTTTACATACTACACGTGTGTGTTACTGTGTATATTTATTAAGAACATATAAACACACACACACACACAGAGGAGAAGTGTTAGACTTGTATATAGAATATTTAGTATAGTATATATAAATACACATATTTTTATGAATATGCACATATGTGTATTTATATATACATAAATACACACAGTACACACACACACACATATAATATGTGAACAAACTTTTATTTTAAATGTGATTAATTGTGATGAATCGTTTTGCAGCCCTATTTTTTTTTCTTTTTTCCTTCATTATGTGAGTTTGTATGTTAGAGAACGAGTCTTTGGGATCTTAGTGTTAAACTGTTGTCTCTCACATCACAGCAGATCTGTTTAAGAGCTGATTTTAGTTGAAGTCGAACACATGTTGGTGGTACAGATTTTGTTCAGGGATGTCTTACAAGTTTTCTTCCACTTCAATCACATTTTCACTAAACATTTTTCTCCGAACTACCAGCGAGTCCATGATACAAAACATCAGTGAAGGGTAATTGGGAAAAAAAAAAAAAAGAGCACTTTTTACAAAAAGGAAATTGTGGCACAGCACATAAGACATAGTTAAAGTACAACAGATTGATAGTTTATTAGTATTTATAAGCTAGTTATCATGGACATACTGGCCTCGGGCTCTTTTAGTACACAAGAGTAACGTCTTCAGACACTGAAGAGATTCTCAAAGCACTATTCACAGAGTTAATAACTCAACAATGCTTACATCTGAGATATGATAATGCAACAAACTTTGGTATGGAGATCTTTATTTTTGGACACTTGTAGTCAGCAGATTTTCCTGTTAATAGTATTTATTTTTCTTGTATTATAAACCTTGTTCTTTTTCTTAAAGGCTAGGGCTTTTTCAGTACTTTGAGTTTGGTAGTCAAACTTTCTTTTTACTCAAAAAAAAAAAAAAAAGAAAAGGAAAAAAATGTAACCAGGTTTATCATTTTGAATGCTTATGAATAACTGTCAGAAACTTACAAATATGAATTACGTGGCTGTACATACAACAAAATGTACATAGAAAACAAAATAAAAGTAAAAGATCCTTCTTTGAAGTCCGAGTTTATTTAATGCAACAATCTGTCCAACACTGCATCACGAGCCTGTTACTGCTTGAGTTTGAGGAATGACCTCTCAGATCCAATGGAGCTGGAGATCGCTAAAGTGTCAGTAGAACATATTAATATCTGGCAATTAAATAACCCAACTATTATATGAAAACACACATTACAGTGTGATCAGGAGAGTTAAAGCACGTCTATATGATGAAGGCTGTTTGAGTGCATCGTTTGGTTTAGGAATGTCTTGTATATTGTATGAGATATTAATGATAGTCATGACAAATTAGCAGTTGTGTAGAAAATCCACTGGATTAAAGGGGGTTTAACCAACAATTACATCCCCTGCGCTAAGGCCTCTCTCTAAATCTTCAACATGTCACTCTTGAGAAAACAGTCCATTCTGAGCCAAAATGGAGTTAACCATTGACCTCTAGTGGCAGTCAGAGGATCGCTGAAACGGTAAAGGAGAAAAGCTGATGAAAAACTGTTCATCTGAAAAATGACAAACGTGCTTTTCTATTTCAGAAAACCGTAGGATTTGGCTGCCTCAAAGTAGAAAAAATATCAGCTCAAACACTTCTCAGAACAATCCTACACAAGCTTTCATCAGCTAGAAGTAAAACAGTGATTTGAACTAACAATGAACAATACTTCTACAGATATATTAATATGTTCATTTCAACATTTCCCCGAAATACAATTATTTACTAACGTACTGTGAACTAACATGAACAATATATTCCCAGTGGCCAACAAATGCTTTAAAACAAATGCATTGCTCATCATTAGTTCATGCTAGTTAAAGTTAACTAAATGAGACATTGTTTCAAAGTTGAATTCCAAACGCGGAGGAGGTTTGTAGGTGAATACCGTACAGAATCTCAGCTCAGCTGTTTACTGCTGTTTTCCAGTCGCTTGCGTCTCTCTGGTTCAGGACAGGTCTTTGGCCGAAAGCGGTGACCTTCCCAGCAGACACCTTTGATCTGACGGATGGGGCCTCTCTGGACAACCTGCTCCTACGCATCCAGTCTTATCCCTCGCCAGGACCCCGAGCAACCCCCAAACAGCCGGAGAAATTCATTAACCCTGCAGCCTCCCGCCTCGTCCCTACTGCTTAACGGCTGATTTATGAGCGTGCCCCCCCACGCATCTTCCGATCAGCCAAACATGCATGTGTGACCCAAGATGGATTATACCGTAGCTTTCTGAAAAATGTTGGAAGACAGGCTATGTTTTTCAAAGGCAGGTTCACTGGACCAGCCGTCAGGGTTTAAGTGGTGAGGGTTACAGCCATTCATTATGTGATGAGCCTTTGTAGACTTTAATAATCCTAGCCAAGAGAATTAAGAGTTAGAAAGAAAAAACGCCAATGTTTCAGCTGATATTGAAAGGCAGCAGAAGTTAAAAGCAATAGCTCTTTCTTTTGTTAGGACTAGTCCAACAATGCACTAATTTCCGAAATGCTTTATACAGTATAGACCGTGTATATTGAGGTCTACGACAAATAACACAATTAAATATGGGCAGTGCAATAAATCATATCTTAAAAGATTTATTAAGCATAATTTGCCTGCTGGTGACTTTTTCCAAAAATGTTTTATTGTTTGGCATACACATGTGTGTGTGCGTATATATAACTGGAACTGGAGGAAAAAAAACATCTTACAGTAATGATGCTGTTCATGTGAATATTCTGGATTGGAAAGAGCGCCAGCAAACCAACTTCCCTCTGTATCTTCTTGTAAATCTTTGGAGTAATGATAAACTACGGCCCTACTCAACCCAGAATCTGAAAAGAAAACAAATCATTGTCAGAGGCCTGAATGAGCAAAGAGAAATAGAAAGAACAAGAGCATTCCAAAGGGGAGAAAAAACGAGAGGGGGATTACTTTATTAAGATGTAGTGAAATGCGGCTGACTCGTGACGGATGACTAGTTCAAAAAGGAAGGGTCCGAGAGGCAAATCTGTCTGCCACAAGCTGCTTTGAAACGCTGGCCTGGGCCAAACTCGAGCGGTCATTACAAACACGGAGTCTGGCTCCATGACCGAAGCACCATCATGACTTCCACAATTCTTACGTCATTTCGTGATTTCTGTATGGCTAGCAGACAAGACTTTGCTCAAGCATTGTAGAATGACAAAACTAGTATTTTAGATGCTGTGCAATGAGATTGCTCCTTGTCTTTTTTAAAGGAATAGTTCACCTAAAACTTCTGTCATATTTACTCACCCTCGGGTAGTTCTACATCAGAAGATATTTTGAAGAAAGTTTGCAACAAGGCTGTTTTTGGTCACCATAGTATTTATTTTCCTACTATGGAAGTCAACGGTAGTTTCTTCAAAATATCTTCCTTTGTGTTCTGCAGAACAAAGAAATTCATACAGGTTTGGAACTACTCCAGGGGGAGTAAATGACGACAGAATTTTTATTTTTGGGGAACTTTTCCTTTAAAGCGCATCAAGGTGTAAAAGTGTTTCCATCATACCTTATGCACGTTTTCTTACAGAAAAAAAAAAGTATCCTACTTGAGCGCATATGCACATTTTTTACATTTATGCGCATCTTGGCATTTCCTTCCAGCGTTTCTTATGCGATATCCCAAAATGTGCATAAACACAGGCAGATGGAAACACAGCTAGAGAGCACATGAAGTGGAGTCTTCATCAGATAGCACGTTTTCTGGTTCATGTAAAGACGTCTGGTGTATCAGCAGAGACATGCATCACACTGTTGACGTATAGCATCTGTGTTCAGCGCTGGATTCACAGCCCACAGGCTTTCAGCACCCAGACCGGGTCTGGAGCGGAGGACCTGGAGTGTTGAGAGGGTAAGAAACAGCGTGAAGCCCGAAAGATATCAGACCACTGTCTCACGTGAGGCTCTACGTGAAACCAAAACAGGGCGAGTTGAGAGGTTAAAGCACCCTTCACACCAGGAATGATGGCACTATTAGAATATAAAGCTTGGCCGTATAAATGCTTAAGCTCATAACCTGATTGGTTGTCGGTGTTTTGATCATTCATCAGCCGAAAGCGATCCCACGTTTTTCGATTACTACGAAGACATCTCAAACAATAGGGGACTGCTACATAACATCATCAGGTCCTGATAAAGATGAGAATTTATTTCGCTCAGGCTTTCATCCCTACTTCCACAATCACAATGAAGCAACAGAGTCCATCGATCAAGACTTCAATCCTGGATGCTCTCACTGAATGAAGCCCAATGATTTATTAGGACAGCCCTGTGAGACTGATGAACAGCCACGGCATGGTTAAAATCATGGGCCCAGAGATAACCAAGAGTAAAATCATGGCATTGATGTAAAATGCACTCATATCAGATCGTAATGCATGTCAGAACATCTCCATCTGTCCTTGTCATGGGAAGGCTGGATTGTCCAGTGGGGGTTTGGGAGCCTAATCTGAAACTAGGACTGGAAAATAACTTCCAGCTGTCTAATCATTAGGACTGATAAGGCACCCAATTCCCTCCATCTACAGCCCTGTGTCTGTGGGAAAAGGTAAGAGTCCCACTGGATGGTCTGGTCTGCTCCACCCAGCTACAGCTCCTTCACCTGCATTTTTTCCTCCATATGGAAAATATTGAGCCTCTTGAAAAGCGGGAGTGTGTTATGCAGAGGGTCTGTGCCGTCTCAGGGTCTGTCTTCCTCATTATTTGTTGACAGCATGTAAATGTGTCCGTCAAGCTAAAAACCTTCAAAGGTTATTGAAGTCGCACTGGATTGATGACACTACGCTGAGACTCCTAAACAGCAGTACGATGACTTTTGACTCAGTCAGTTTGGCCATGGTTTGGACAAGGTCTGAAGGACCTGGGCTCTTCAGCTGTGTTGTCAGTACATTCAAGTCTGTCAGTGGAAATCCCAAGGTACTTCTACGAATGATCTGTATGTCACAGACGGGGAGGTTTTCGTCCAATTTACATTTGTAAGCTTTACGGATAATAGAAACTGAAGATAATAAGAAAAGCAGAATTGTCCACAAAAAAAAAAAAAAAAAAAAAAAACCCTTGGTTGGTCCTTTGCTGACCAAGAGATTTTTCAAATATCACCAAGTTTTCTAAATCTGTAATGGAAATACGGCTAGCATTTTGGCTCTATTTTTACTGTTTTAATTCTCATCTAAGTTAAAGAATCTGCAGTAATTCTCAGCCGTTCTTACAGGAGATGTATCCCAGAAATCACTTTATTTTCAGAAAAGACCTGCAGCTAAAACAAACAAAAAAAAATCAGGGTGCTAAGCAAGGCTATCTGCTCACTGTATTAACAGCGGTCTGAAATCAATAAAGGCCTATCCCTCGACACTCGGCCAGCTGTTCTTTGAGGAGTATCGATCTTCCTAAATGCAGGGGTCTGGAAGCCTCTTCCTCTGGTGGGAATGAGCATCTCTGGGCCGTCTAAACACACGGGCCCCTGCCACAGCACGCCGAGCGAGACAGCAAGGAACCTCAGAAGAGGCCGATGTGTGACTTGATGTTATCAATAAAAGCAGCTCCCGCTACAGACGGAGTCACGACCTGCCGCTGTCACACAGACCCGCCGCAGCGAGAGCCTCTCTCTAGGATGCCAACACTCAATATCTCGCTGCAGGTCTGCCCTCTCCATCCATAAGGCTTAACGTCTCGCTGTTGTCATTGTGTGTTTTATGCCCTCTGGACTCCAGAAAGTGCATGCTGCCACTTTTCTGCACTGGCATTACAATCAAAACAACTAAAGATGGACTGCATGCATGATTTCAAACTACAGCAAAAATTACCCTAACACTTTATTTTAAGGTGTCATAATACGGAGTAATTACCTAATTAGGTACTTAGGAGGAGCCATTGTACTTAAATAAAATGTACTTACCAACAGACAGCTACTGTTACACATATGTTACAGACCGAGTCTGTTACACAGACACTTACACTTAAGTACAATCTTGATACACTTTATTTTAGGTCACTTATGTCTGTGTACTTGAATTTATAATTATGTTGTATAAAGTATAAAGTGACAATCTTCTGGTTACATAAGTATCTTTGTAAAAGGCTCGGTCTGTAACGTGTGTAACAGTAGCTGTCTGTTACATCTACATAATTACTAACTGTTCCATAACAAAGCTACATGGTAAGTACATTTGGTTTTATGTAAGTACAATGGCTTCTTAGTACTTACTAGAAAATTGCTCTGTATTATGGACACCTTAAAATAAAGTGTTACCAAAATTACAAATGAATACATATAAAAGCAAATGTATATTACCAGAGATGGACTAATCTGTTTATTGCCCAATGTGGTGGTTTTAGAAAATGAACTCCTGCCTTTATTTTTCTTTATTACACGGCTCTCTGGAATGCTTGATTCTGATTGGTCAGTTGAGACATTTGCAGGTTCGTTCTTTTCAA
>JAUYWG010000065.1:2363736-2388956 GCA_034779775.1 Enteromius afrohamiltoni | reverse complement strand
CTAGCTATACGTTTAAAATCCCTCCGCGCCAACAAAGATCACAGTTTGGCGATATCTTGTGACAAACACAACCTCAATTAACAATGGAAAATGTTCATATTAATAATTAATATTATTCATATGTAGATGTTATACATTTTCTTAACTAACGTTTGAATGTTAGTCACGTGGTACTATATAGTAGTATTTAAAACAAATATGCCAATAATATGTTTTAAATTCATATTTATGTCCAGTTTTTTTCCTTATGTTGCAAGTAGCTGTATAATAAGTGGGATAATGGACAGGAAGCCTGTGAAATAAGCCCCGACAGTGTGATCAGGACCCGACGCCAAGCGGAGGTGATACAGAAAACACAGATTTACCTTAGGAGGTAGAAGGTAGGAGCATGATTGGAAACTTAGTAAGTAACTTCACAACCACAATTAATAATAACTGTAAGTGTAATAAACTGGGGTTGGGTTGGTAGGAATTTCTCCTGTTCTGCATGTTATGGTAGTTAGAATAAGTGGGTAATAACTATGTTATGTAAACATTATGCACACTATTCTAGATTGCTTCACATATCTTCTAAGTCTTGATATTTTAGTGCTCTTGGTGTAGTGTAGTAAAATCTAAGAAATCATCTTCACAATCCTCTGGTTAGTTAATCAATGAAAGGTAATGAAAAACAAAATGCTTGAATCATAGCTTCTTTACAAACTTTTCCAGATTACCATGTTTTTCTATAAAACAAAAATACAATACACTAAAAAAAAATATAATACACTATTATATTTAAAAATAAAGGTTCCAACAGAGTTCTGAAACATGAACAGTTCTTAAAAGAACTCTGCTTTGTGAGAGGAACATTTTAATAATCTGATTAAGCTTTTGTGTGCTATGTAGAAACACACTGTGTGATAGTCTAACTAAAATCCAATAAAGCAGTTCCTACACAATTTCAATTCTATATCAAGACAAGAACAACACTAAACTAAAGCCGAGATAACGTTTGTAAGCACTCACTCATCTAAACGGACGTACAGTTCATAACTTACAGCCACAAAACCCCTGATGTTTGGTTTACATTACTGATAATCAACTGATAAAGACATTATATAATCTGTTATATCAGCTATTTACAATCAAACCATCAAAGTCTAATTTCAAGTATCAACTGAAAGTTGAAAGTGATGACAGAAACAAGACTGAAAACCAAGCGATGATGGATCGCAGAGCAGCTTGTCTCTGATTGGACGACAGCGATGAGGGTCAGCAGGCGTCTGCCAATCACAGGACTGCTCCCTCCATTTATGTTCTTCTCAGAGCTTATGAAACATCTCCAGGCCTTTCAGTTCTATTCTGAAGACTCTTCTTCATCACTGAGACGGTCTTCTAGCACACTAGGACCACTAGGAATAACTCTACATCTGTATGGTTCTGTTAAAGGTCTTCCTCAACTATGTTTGATCTGTGTCTCTGGAGCACAGCAGACAGCTGTATTTGTAGAAATAGACAACAATACTCTGTATGGGACAAAAATAGTATTTTTTTCTTCTATGACAACGATTAGGAAATTATGGAAAGATCAAATATTTCATGAAGACGTTCTTTAAAACCCTTATCATAAATATATCAACACTTATTTTTTTTAAACTAATAATATTCATTGCTAAGAATATCTCTGACAAATATTGTCCTCTCCTAACAAACCACACATGAGTGGAGAGATTTATTCAGATATATAATGTTAATATAACTTTAATTATTGAGCCTCATGACTGGTTCAGGGTCAGATATGAATGCAAGGAAAAAGCATAGTTTCAGTAACTATACCATATCCACACAAACAGGTCTGTGGGTTGTAGAAAGGGAACTTGGCCTCTGCTGCAGTCGAGACAGATGAGACTGTGACAGCTTTCTCCTCTCTCTGCTGTCTTCATGGGAGGCTTATATGAAGAGAGTGTGTGTGTGTGTGTGTCATACTGTGTAAACTTGGGGCAAGAGATCCAGGCTTGGGGAAGATAAAGACCTTTCGCTAGAATGTAAACACTCTGTGAAGTGGCGCTGGGGTCACACACACACACACACACACACACGGGTCAGGGTTAAGCAGCGTTCTCTTTAAGGGCTGCTTTCCCTCTTAACCCCTCGGAGGGTAACACAGCGTTTGATGAAGTGTACTGCGGAGCTGGAATGAAGACGCGTCAGAGATCAGCCTCACACACACAGTTCTAAATCTGTGTCACAAACATTTCAGAGCTAAGCTTTACGTGCATGAGTGACGTCATGATCGCTGCTTGACGTAATGATTAGAGCTGTGCTGATAGACGGTAGTATCCAGGATCAGAGAAATCACCTGATGCCACTGATGACAGCAATAAGACCATTATATACATCAACTTTTGTCTCCAACTCCCAGCTTCCTTCAGAAGCTCACACTGTCACCTGGTCAGGTGTAGAGGAGGTAACTCAGGAGTCTACTTCAGAATAACATTTTAATTTCAATTAATTTTAAGATCAGTTAAAGGGGTGCATTTGTGATTTTAAAAAAAAGATAGGATGTATGTATTTCCTAGTTTGTAATTATGTACCTGGTTAAAACAAACAAATAAATAAATAAAGAAATAATCAAAGAAAAGTCCAGTGTGGTCAACAGACATAAGAGAAAGCTTTTCTTCCGCATGTCATTTCTACAAAGAGTCCGTCTCTTCTGGGATGGTATATACAATCACACGCTTATCTCACAGCGTCCGAGATTGATGAAAGCACAGGTGGTTGGTCAGCACTAATGTTTGAAAAAGCCGTTCTGTTGGTTTAGTCTGCCTACGAGGATCATCCGCGTGTGCACATCGAGAAGAACTTTGATGTGTGTAAGAGGCAGCGATGCTGTTATTTTTAGATAAGAAAAGGCGACATTAAATGCTCTGTTGGCCAGTGCCTTGCTTGGGGATATTTGTACGAGCACATTTGTTTGACTTCATGTCACATATTGTTTATTAAGTATCTCTGCACTAATACGCTTCACATTTTTCATAAGACTCTTACGATGAAGTCCTAGAAATGAACCCGTTTCATTCACTTGTGCCGAGTGCAAATAAATCTCAGGCATCACAAATCAAGAGCATCAGTTCTCTCTCAGCCGAGGGAAAGTCTGGTGAAGCCGTGAACACGTTCATCATAACATTGGCTCTCATAGGAATATACACACAGCCTCTTGTGTAGAGAGAGGAGTTTATACTCCTGTGATCAAAGTGCTTAAGTGGTGCATAACAACTTCTATTCTGCTCCCACCTCTCTCTCCAGGTCCTGAAGGCTCCGATCACCAGGGCGATGCTTCTGTGTATCTCATACAACACACTTGACAAGTACTTAAAGCAGCTTATGCGTTGATGAACGCCGCCCGAAATATGACAGTGGCGGGAGAGATGCAACTACCAGCAGCTCTTAGACCGTCTTTGTTATCTGACTCGATGGACAGTAAGTAGATCCTCAGGGCAAAAATAACAACATCTGCATTATGTCAGACTTATCTTCAGCATTTGGTCTATTTTGGTCTTCACATGTGAAACCCTGACCCTAGCCAATCATTTAAAAGGTAATATCACCATTCTAAAATTGATTGGGATTAGTGCCGTCAAACGATTCATCACATGCACAGTACGTTTTATTCATGTACACACATACATATACGTGTGTGTTCTGTGCATGTTTGTTATTATTATTGTTATTAATTTTATTCTAGCTGCATTCTAAACAGCATCCTCTCAATGTATGTGTGTTTTTATTAGTTTCTTTAGTTCGAGGCCGTCTCAGCATTACAGTAATATAAATATGGCACTGCCCCCTCGCAAAAAGTCAGAAGAACAACTGTTCAGCTGAAGTGGGTTCACAACAGGTTGCAAGAGAGTCAAAGCACCTAAAAGTCTGCCCCGTGTGCAACAGATATCAATCCAGGGCACAAAACATGGAAAAACATTAGCTGAGTTTCAGCATGACAAGGTGAAAAATGGAGTCTCACACCAAGCAGGGATAGTTCCACTCCAGTGGAGTATTGATCCTGTGCTGGGACACGCAGAAGACAGGGACGTCTCCAGAGAGCTGGTGGCACTTTAACTAACCCTCTGGAGTAAGACAGAGACTGTCATCCCAACAGTGTGAGGAGACAGCCGCGCGAGCCTGCGCTTATTAAACGGAGACAATGGTCTGAGACGGATGGACATGTGTCCCAGGACCACTTTCACTTAGGCTGGAGATCCTGCTTCACTGGATCCAGTCCCAGAGCTTGAAGTACAGCTCTACGGCGAGGTGGTGTGGATGAGGGCACTCAAGCACAGGGACCCAGAAGCCAGCAGTACATCGGAAATCAATATACAAGACAGCTTTTATTAACAATGGCAGATGCATGCATGTCCCATTCAAGTTCCACTGGAGCATGTCCTGAGGAGTTACTTGATTCTACAAACTCCTAACAGAGGAATTAAAGGTCTTGAAGACAAAATGCTTAAATCTCGAGCCTGAGTAACATGCACAACACATGACTGCAGCTGCATTTCCATTACCCTTCAAACAGCACAAATTGCAAACGCACCCAATGGAAATGAGTAAATATGCAAAAACTCTCATATCACAAAAAAGTGTTTACGCTCGCATGAGGCGACTTTTCAGGCAATTCAAAAAAGGAGTATTTCGCAAAACTGCAATGGAAAGGTTTTTTTCCGCATTTACAGGTCACATGGCATATTGTTAATTCATATGATGATTCTTCAATGTATTATAACCTCCAAGAAACACTTAATACCTGTTCGTTCTCGAGGTTAAAGGGCTTTTCCTGCAAAGTGGACAGTTTAAACTGCACACGTCTGCGGTCAGTCCGGGTCTGATACAGACACTGAAGCTGTCTGCGGTCTCTCGGTTGATGTGTTGATTCCAGCCTCGCCAATCACGCTTCTGAAGTACCTCTCCGTGCTGCTCCTGTAAAGATATATGCATATAAATGTATAAAAAAAGTCTTAATCGCAAGAGGCAAAAGGTTACATTTTAGCCGCATAATGTTGGTTAATGGAATTTTATTTCGCAATACTTTATCAACATTTATCAAATATCACCCAAGTTTTGTGCAAATCTGTAATGGAAATGCGCTTTGCAACGACAACAGCAAGATGGTTATTATTATTACCAGGCTCATAACTACATAACTACTTGTGACCTATTAACTATGACTTTCCTCTTATTATTAGTTAATGGGGTAGTTGCCATTCGGGAGCAGAATCCACCGAATGGCCTCCTAAACACAAACTGACACAAGTGCAGATGTGAAGTATAAGAGATTTATTCATCAAACAGTGGAGATAGATCAGTGTTTTTTTAAACGGCATAAACTCTTGCTAGAAGTCAGTGAGGATGATGTTCTTTGGGAATTAACGTTCTGTACTCATTTTCTGACGTTTCTTTGTGAATAACTGAGGAAATGTAAGCATTATAATTAGTAGGGATGTAACGGTATCAAAACTTCACGGTACGGTAATACCTTGGAATGAATCAAAAGCAGCGTTTATTAAACAGTTTACATGAACACTGAACATATCAGTGGCGCACACATCAGCCATCTCTCTGTGAACTTGAAACTTGAAAACAATTTGTCAATTTTAATAAAAAATTATTAAACCTTCCACACATCCAATTTAAAAAACGCTTTAGATTGCTAGATGACATCATACGTCAATTTGCATATTCATTACGTCAGTGCGTCTTGCTTCTCTGTGGTCACATAATGTTATTCAACGCACTTTTATTCTCAGTATACCTGTTTTCACTGATATTTTTAATGGTTTCTGTTGTCAGAAAAACGGTAAAAAAATTTTGCATGTAAATTATCTATTTGAATTGAAAGCTCTGCTCCTCTCAGCCGCTCACTGAACAGAACACACGCAGAGAGAGGTGTGTGCGCGCGCTGGGAGAACAAGACCGAAGACTCGCTGAGATTTGTCCAAGAAGTCTCTAGATTTGTCGCTAGTTGCTTTTACGGAAAAAGGTCGCCAAGGGGGTCAGAAAGGTCCCTAAATATAACGACAAAGTCGCTAAATTGGCAACACTGCTCTGTAGCGACAACAGACCGCAAAGAATGATGGCCACGCCTGGGCTGATGGGAATTGTAGTTCCCGCTTCCTCCCGTTCCATTGGCCTGAGCAAACTATTCTCAGAAGACCGCGTTTTATCGAGTCATGCGACCACGGTAGTAGCGGAAAACAAGGGGTATTGCGGTACGACGGTATTTACAATACCGTTACATCTCTAATAATTAGTAATCATATTGAATATAAATTCAGTTCTACCATACTTTTTAGATTTTAGCCTCACACGGGAGTTGGTTCACTTTTTTCAGCAAAGAAACTAAGTCATTTAACCAAGTAATTATTAGTATTTGATACAACGGATTAGTGTTTTGGGGCTAACTGGCCAACTCGGGTGCACTAAACAGTCATGTGTCCCGTTGAAAGACGAGGTAGATCATTCCTGAAGAACTAGAGTCCATGTGACAGGCCACTGGAAGGAAGAGACGGCAATGAAACCAAGATGTGTCCAGACAATGCGGGTCAGATGCCATTAATGGTTGAACAGCTACAACACACAGGCGGGGCAATTAGTTTGCCTCATTATCAGGGGAGTCTCATTATCAGAGCGAACAGGAGCTTAGGCCGCTGGAGATCGATGAGGAAGGTCAGTGTATCATCAACAAAAGGCAAAAGTGCTGCAGAGATAAAAGGGATCTTTCCACGGCCTTATCCTGCTGCCACGCTTGGAATTTGTCTGACCAAAATTCCTTTCATGAGACACAGTTGTGAAGGTTCCTGAAGACTCGAGTGTCTTGGCTGTGTGGAAGAACCTGCTGATTTATTTACAGAGTGTCTCTCTTCAGAAGATGATTGGTGGTGATGGTGGACATGCAGCACATGATCACAGCAGATTTCTGAACACATGAACAAACACCGTAACATATTCTGCAATTAAACCATTTTAACCACTTTTGTTCAAGCTAATTTTATAGCTAGCTATTTGTAGTCCCACAGTTGACTACAAAATATTCTGTTAAAAAGTGACTTTACCTTCATGCCTCACATCCCTCGTCACAAAGAAGTGCACTTAATTATACTAAAGGTGCACTTGTAGAATATTTCAAATATCACAAATGACTTGCCAACTATATACAAATCAATAATGAAATATAAGGATTTGAATTCCTTGCTGTAATGGTATTTAGAATAAAGAATATTTTTTGGTGTGTGTGTGTGTGTGTGTGTGTTGCACTGTAGTGTGCTATCCAAGTTAATACATTTAAAACTAAATTGCAACTGTAGTAACAAACATATTTAAATGAGACTTAAGTTTCAACAGAAATGAGATTTTGGTTTCCACAAATATCAATACATTCAGCAATCCCAAATGTTAAAAGACAAATTGTTAAATTAAATATAAAGATGTACTGAAGTCCTACTAATTTAATACAAACTACAATACATTTTATTTAATTGCAATTAACAAACAAACTACACCACAACTGAGAGATGTTAAAAACGCTATAAGTCATCTTCACAAAGGAAGAGCTCTTTCTTTAAATCAACATCATTTTAAACATTTCAAACATTTTTTTGTATTTTAATAATTAAACTGAAACATAAAATCCCAAAAATAAATCCACAATAAACACTTTATTTCGATAGTCCACTTTAGACATTTCAGTAACTTTGTACTTCCACGTTAACTAGCAGTCATTAGAGTCCAGAACATACTACATACTGACTATCAGAAACTTATTCTACTAACCCTAAACCTACCCTAACTAGTCTATTCTGAGAGTTAGTACACATTAGGGCTGCAGGTACGGATGCCACAATTACGTAATTGTTCAAAATCCACTTATGTTATTCGGCATGCCCAAGATGTGTTGTTTTCCTTTCTACAGTTTATCTTAAGGGCTTCCCCATTGTTATAATGTTAGTTTTAGTATAACATTATAATACCATTCATAGTTTTGTTTTTTTTGTTTGGCATGCAGTTGCTTTAAACAATGGTATAAACATAATTAATAATGTAATAATTATAATTAATAATCGCAACTACAAATTCAAGGGTATACTCAACAACTATGAGCTACGCAGCCCCAGGAGACACGGAGTTGCAACTGAATGAGAGTTAGTTGACATGAGAATGTCTAAAAGTGCATAAAAGTAGCTGTAGATAAAGTAACCCAATACAATCTCCTGAAGACACCAGTTAAATGATATACTACGTGTTAAAAGTTTAGTAGTAGTTTAAAAAGATAGTAGTGATAACTCTTATACAGCATTTGGGTCAACACGGATTAACAAGAGCGCTAGCCTTCATCTCATACTCACTGCCTTCCTCATGTCATTAATCTCCACCCTCTTCCCACACACACACACACACACACACACTCGTCAGACAGTCTGCATGGCACCAGACAGCAGTGAGCAGTCGAAGGGGATGTGTGAGAGCCCCCTGCTGCCAGGAGGCGGGCAGAAGGAGGAACAAACCCCTGCTAATGGAGACATAACATGCTCACCGGAGCAGAAACTCAAACAAACGATTAATGGGCAATGGACCCTCTGCTCCCGCTCCTCTTCGCCATCACTCTCTCTCTCGACCCATCTCTGTCCCTCCTCGCTGCCATCTTCAAGAGCATCACCTGAGATCCAAGAACACATTTCAGAACAAACGTAACCAAGGCATGAAGCGCTCAATAAAAACGGCAATGTAGACAATTCTAGTTAGCTTTCTTTCTCTGAAAAGCCAAACGGATAGCCGTGCCACTGCTCTGGAGCACTGACGGTGTTTCCTCAGTCAGAAATTATGAAGAGAGACGTCAGACCGCTGCTGTCTGCACGGGGCTTTAAGATAAAAGAGGCCATCTATCCGCAGTCTCACAAATCCCTCGTGAATCTCCAAGTCTCTCAGATGGAAGATGTGACCTAATGAAGCAACAATAGCACGGGCAAAATAGGATTTGAGCTGAGGTTATTAGGCCAGAGCTCAAGCCCCAGGCCCCCGTCAGGAGCGAGGGCCCCCTCTGAAGCAGATCTGAGGTCAGCGCCGCTCCTGACGTCTCACGGACACAGATGAGCTGAGGGTTTAGCTGGAGATCTCAGATCAGCAGCTCAGGGCAAGTTCACACAGAGTGCACCACACACAGAACTACACCCGCCTCCGATTGCATCATCACTACACCCGACCTCCATCCTGCTAGCACAGCTTCATTCATCTGATCTGGTGAATTTCTAGACAAGCTTTCAATAATCCATGAATCTGACTTGATCAGAACCCCCTGGTTTTAACGATCACTAACACGCTAATGTCATGGCTTTGATTTCCACATCCACTGATAAGATGTTTTATTCTTTCCTAAATTCCCATTTCCCATTAATTTTTTTTCTGGATTCCATTATTTCCTTGCTGTCAAATTCTGTCTAATTATATAAATACAACAACTTGAATTATTGAATTAAAAACATAATAATTAATTTAATTCATTCTGGTTATCAATTGACAGCATAAAACATTAATTTAATGAATCTTTTATTGAAAGTGTCGTGCTCTTCAGCATATGCGCAAACAAACTAAACATTCATTCACAGAGACAGAGAATATGGACGATTCATATTGAAATAGTCTAATATTTACAGATACTAGTCCATATCGCAATAGAATATGAACCTATACTTCTATCAAATCCAAACGTTGGATAAATTTCAGGACATTTATTTGCGTTCTGTCAAACGTAAATGGAATGAGATCAAAGATATATCTGTAGAGATTTCTGGTAGAACACTTGCTACTGAGAGGCAGGATGTAGAGCGAGTGTGTGCGGTGGAACGGTGTAATTGTTCTCTGCAGAAACAGGCCGCCTCACGCTCATGTGTTTTGATTAGCAGGTAATGATCTTTGATCTAATGCGCTGACTGGGAAAGTGCGGCTCCGATAGAATTCCGGTAGATGCTCGGTCGACCTGGAGCCAGTGTCAGCTCTCATTAGGGCCGCCGTCTCGGTGACCTCCCCTCCGCTCAAGCGGGGCCCCTCCTCTCAGCTGGAGGGCCCTGCGTAATGATATCAATAGCAGCAGGGGTGCAATGAATACAAATCCGCGTGCGGAATGTTTGGACAAGAATCCTCTCCCGAGCCCCCCCACCAACGAGGCTCCGTCCCTCTCCTGGACACAAAGGGCAGATTCAGTCTAATCCGTGCGGTCAGCCGGTGGACACGAGGACACTGATGGACAGACTCCCTCCAGCGGCGGGTCAGTTCAAACCACAGGTCTCCACTGTAACTCTATACATTAAAAGTTAAAGCTGCGGTTGTCAATCCAGTAAACCGAGTCTTAATAAATCTTAATGGAGCTGGTCACCTGACACGCTGATTAATCAGATTAGCTGCAATTAACAGCATGCATCGATAAGCTAGGTGATTAAAACACTGAATAGACTGTCCAAGACAACATCTGAAGGTTTAATATCAGAATTCATAGCAAATGTAAAAACCCTTTCACAAATAAACCTCAGACTGAAGAAAAAGTCAGGAGAAGAAAGTTCAATGCTCTTCAGCAACAAAAACACAATGAAGCACAATAGTTAGTTTCTGAAGTCACATTTGCTCGTACGTATGGATGAACTGGATCATCAGAGGTCACAATGGGATTAGATACATTTTTGCACGTTTGAGTCATATTCTGAGTTTATTTTAATTAATTCTGATGAACACCGATTCTAAATCAGTTTTTTGAAAGCGAGATGAATTACTAATGCAGGTTCACATGCCTCTGTGTCTCTGATTTCTCCCAGCATGAGGTCAGGAGACCTGTCAGTCAGTAAACAAGAAAACAAAGTAACTGTCTCAGTTCTATTATTCTAAAATCTAACGTGTTACTTCCCTAGTTACTAGAAAACTCGTGTTGCGCGTAATGCGTTCCCCCCCGCACGGATTCAGGCTGAATGTAATGTAAAGTCAGTGTCTGACAGTAGGTGGCAAAAATTGTCAACAAATCCTTTCTGAGAGCTTGATTTGTTTCAGTGCTAATATATAAACTGCACTAAAACGACAGCCCTAATTGAGAGATCTCTACTGTTACAGCCGTTTAAACACATGCCATTCAACCAAACTTCAATACTCATTTACCAGAGAGGTTATTTACTGTAGAACACTCCGGGTCAACCATCTTAAATGCAGTGCCTCTGTTTGCTCAAGTCTTATATGAACTGTGTGTACTCGCTGTCACCAACATACACAACGTCCTGTGTGAGAGCGAGCGTGCCAGAGATTTGATTTCCGCCTCTGGTATTGACACAGCCGCTCTGGAAACCTGCCAGAGATTCCGGTAACAAAAGCATGTTCATAGTCCTGCTAAAATCACCCCCAATTAAAGGGCAATGGTAAAGGGCCACACATCTCTGCATCCATATGACCTGCAGCAGAAACATCATAAAACGTGTCACTACCAGACCTGTTTACACTCAGCAGAGTCTAGTTATTCCTTTTCAGTGCTGTTATTGGAAAAATGTCTAATGGTTTCAGATGAAAGCCTCATTTATTCATGTCTCTGAGCATGTGTATATATATTTGTTTCTACACTACTTTAAAATCTTCTTTAAGAAAAACACACGTTGATACATAATGATTGAAATGGTCATTGTTACAACATTTAATGAAATGAAACTCCACTTCCAAGTTCCAATCCTGTACAATTTCTATGTTCTGATGAACACAATGTTCAATGGTGACCAAAACAGTCTGGTTACAAGCTTTCTTCAAAATATCTTCCTTTGTGTTCGGCAGAACAAAGACAGTCACTCCAGGGGGAGGAAACGACGACAGAATTTTTTAATTTTTGGGGAACTACTCCTTTAAGATGCGGGGGTGAAAACTTTTGATCATAATGAAGATGTGTACATTTTTCTTACTTTGCCTTAATATATTTTTCCATTTAGTACTGCCATTGAGAAGCTACAGAAGATCGTTTTCACCCCCATGTCTTCATACATTGTTTTATACACACACCCACACATATATTTATATAAAGGTCTTCTTTCTAAGAAGAAATGCATATTTGAGATTTGAAATGATATGGTTTCAAAACTGAATACAATCTGCAGCACTGTTACGACTGACTTCTAAAAGTAGGTGTGTTTTCTCTAAAGCAGTTTTCATTGCCTCGTGTATCTTCAGCAAACTCAAGCATCAGAAACACAGCTGGCAAGAACCATCAGAACGGCTGCGACACATTACAAAAACTGCAACTCATAAATAAACCAACTGTCTGCTAACTCATAATTATAGCCAAATACTTTATACTCTTCATCTAACACATTATTCATCAAAAAGCCTTTATTCAGTACATTTAGTTTGTTTGTAGAGTGCCAACAAGAGTCTCTGCAAACAGCAGAATGTGTGACAAATGCGTTCTAGGATCATCAGAGTCTCATTTACAAGTTAAACCTTTTACTTTTAAATCACTTTTTAAAACAAACGAGAATTTTAATACATGAAAAAGCACAATTACACCCATGATGCTGCTTGGTCTGAAGCCACAGCGTCGGGGTCATTCGTCACGTTCCTGGGACGAGTAAAAGGCTGCACTGCCCTTCTGTGGTGGGACGTGTCTGTCACTAAAAATGAAGCGAGCTGCATGTAATCACTTTGGGACAGGGCTGCTGGATGTGAACAGGGGTGTGAGGATGTCGTCTCCATCTCCCTCACACTCCTCCGACACACAGCTTTTCATACAAGTACAGCGCAAATGCATTAGCATGAATTAAACGTAGCCCCTTAACCCAGCAGGAATAATACATCAGAGACGTGCCACATGCTCCTGATCAACTCACTCCAAAAAACAAGTACTTGCTAATCCTTGGTTGAATTAAAGTCAACATGTTGGTCTCACAGATTCACACTGATGACTTTTTTGGGGCGGAGCCAATCTGGAGCAGAAAATGATCAGGAACTAGTGCTGTCAAATGATTAATCGCGATTAATCGCATCCAAAATAAAAGTTTTTCTTTAGATAATAAATATACACAGTACATACAAATATACTAAGTATATAAAAAAGTGCAAACACATGCATGTATATATTTAATGAAAATATGTTATGTTTATATATTAAATATATTTAGATATAATTTCAAATATAAGAAAATAAATATATAATTGCATTTACATGTAAATACTGTCAAAATATATACTGTATGTGTGTGTGTTCCTGGTGTTTAAAATAAACATAGTAAACACAGCATCAACACATATACTATGTAAAGAAAAACTTTTATTTTGGATGCGATTAATCATTTGACAGCACTATCAGGAACACGAACTGCGTCGAAACGCTCAGAATCTGCTGCAGGTCAGTCCAATGTGACATGTCCCTAAGGTCCCTACAGAAGCACCACAGCTGATGGAGTTGCAGGTTTTCTGCCCTCCTCCCTTCCGGAAGCCGGACGAGCACTGGACACTTACATCCACTGAGCTGCCCTGTGGAAGAGGTCGGACCAGCTGCTGGTCTGCCTGCGTTTCAACATTTCCGGGTTATGTATGTAACCCCGGTTCCTTGAAGGAACGAGACATTCATTCATTCATTTCTGAGGTCACGCTGGAGGCGTTCCCATAGCGCTTCGATGCAGTTCGAGTTCCTTCAAGGAACTGGGCTTCCATACATAACCTGGAGACGTCTCTCTCAATTCTGATAAGGGAAAGCAACTTTCCCTCGGCTCAGAATCACGGGTTTATATCCCTAACTTCTGCCTTTTTCTCTCAGAATTGAATAAAATGTACATTTTTTTAACAAATATACCCTTCCATCAAAAACCCCTAATGAGCAGACACTGATCTGAACTCTTACCATCTTTTTTTGAATCCCCCTTGGAATGAAAGTGTCTTCTCAATGCCCAAATAGAAATGTAAAGGAATGGGAGTTGAAAAAAGAAAAAAAAAAGCCAGAATTGTGAAATAAAAGTCATAAATACAATCATCAGTGAACTGCATGAATATGTAGACTTCATCAGATCTATGCATTTGAAAAAGACCATAGCAGTTTTCATCTGTAGCCGGTGTGTTTAAACGCCTGCGTTTAGCTTCAAACTGTGCCTTTGATGACAGTACACTATAAACAAACATTTTTAAAAGGTTAAAAAAAAAATTCTATTATTCCATGGACTTGTTACCATTACACATTAAACGACGAAACTGTGACGTCTCTTCTGTAGTTAACGATTCATCAGTGTACATTATTAGACGTACAGAGAAATCCGTTGGTTAAACCTGTTTTTGCTTGAAAACTCGTCAATCTGAGAACATTTAAAGACACTAATAAAGTACTGTGACTTGAGTATTCCGTGCATTAGAAGGCGTGGTGCACATGTATGTGTATGGCTGGCACGGTGCCAGCTGAAGCGAGGGCTCAATGTGAAACCCAAAAATGCTGTAGAACAGTGTTATCAGTGACCCATTAGAGCCTTTGAAGTGGCTGGGGAAAGATTCTCATCCATTACGCTGCGGCCCAGAGTTTGGGTCCTGTCATGGAGAGAGCCGTCCGCAGAGGACGCCTGTTCTTCGTCTCCCATCATCCCCGACTCAGAGCTTCGCTAACACACGGTCGGAGTAACTCGCTGCAGATTTGCTCCACCAGGTCCATCCTCGTTTCTGTCTGCTCCATGCCGGCCAGATTTGGAGCACGATAACTCAAGTCCTGACAGCGTTTGATGTCGGAGTGCCTCCAGAATTGGCCTTTTGTTGTATGATGCCATACGTGTATTGTAATAAGTAGGGCTGGAAGAGCTAATGATCTGATATGAGGCATATGTTGGATTCTTCCCAGCGCTCCTCAGACCCACCGCACGAATCTAAGAGTTAACGTTCGCCTGAGAAGCTGCTTTAACAGAAGGCTAATAATTAAAGGCAACGCAGTTGGGAATGAGCTCATACTCTGGCTGGAGGAGCTCCGGGATGTCCGGTATCCCGTGAGGAGCGCTGAAGGAGGAGCGTGGGCAGATGTGCTGCTGGCAGACGCAGCGATTCATGCCCTCCGTACACACTCACGGATGCTTTAAAAATTAAAGAGGACTAACTGTGAACGTCCTGAGATGACACTATTACAGGTTTGCAACCTTTTAAAGGACCAAAGTGGGCAAAGTGAGGAAGACGAGGCATTTAATCGTGACGTATCGGATGTTTTCTCCGTCCTTCGAGTCGCTTCTCTACAGTCATCTCTAATTTACACTGAACCCCTGGAGGAGTTTCCAAACACTTTCACTGTTCGTCTACCGTTTAGAACAAATACACGAGACCTCACACTTCCACAATCACAAGGAAAAAAGCCCTCAAGAATAGAACTATATATTTAATTATTTGACAAAATAAACAACACACTGTATTTCTACGGCATCCGTCACATGGAGTACATGCCTGATCCTCATCCAATATAAAGCATGTGTGGCCCTGGAGCACAGAATCATTCATAAATCAAAGTTTCTTGGGATACGACAATATTTGGCCAAGATGCAACTATTTGAAAATCTGAGGGTGCAAAAATAAATAAATAAATAAATAATTTCAAATACTGAGAAAATTACCTTTGAAGTTGTCCAAATTAAGTTCTTCACAATGCATATTACGAATCAAAAATCATGTTTTAATATATTTACGGTAGGACATCTACTAAATATCTTCATGGAACATGATCTTTACTTCATATCCTAATGATTTTGGCATAAAAGAGAACTGTATAATTGTGACTCACATGTCTTGTTGTGTATTTTCTGATATAGTTCTGCTGATATACAGTGACCTCATATTGACTTTTTCAGGTTTAAGGGAGATTAGCAAAAGAAATGTTATCAACTTTACATAAAAACCCATATTAGACCAACACAAACATAACTAGTCAAACACCTTAAAGAACTCCATACTACAAAATACTGAAGATATTTGTGTTTCCCAGCAACTACATCTATAGTTATCAAAATTAATTGTTTTGAAAATTTTCAGTTAGAAGTCGATGAAACTGTAGTTGTGAATACATTTGTGAAAACCAAATGATGCGCTTTACATTCAGTGAACAAACGAGCTGACGATCACTGGAGGAAAAAACAGAAAGCAAAACCTAAATGCATCAACTAGTGTTGAATGTGTACAAAGTCAGCCGGTGCATGACCAACTCACCCACTATCACTTAACTTAGACGTGCAGGGCTTCAGGACTCTTCCACTAATTTAGTGACACAAAACCAGTCTGTTATGCTGCTGAATCTTACACACTGGTTTTTATCATCTTCTTATTTCCATTCATCATCATAGCTTCCCCATGTACTGTACTTTAAGATATTTTTTTCCTGTTGAATCTAATGAACTGGAAGTCTTGCAGTCTCACAGTAACCCGTACGGTATGAGTTTGTAGGGTTGTGCTCCAGCTAGAGATGCCTCTGAGACACTTCTGATGACGTTACACAACAGCAAGAATACTTTTAAGATCTTTTTGTATGGGTCATAAATATTTAAAGGAGCGTGACAAATCTGTCAGCACCCACATCTAGTGCAGTGGACCTCATCCAGGAGCCCGGGGCCCACCAGGGGCCTCCAGTTGACTTAAAATTATTTAAAATTAAGACAAAGCAATAATAAAAAAAATAATAATTATAAAATAAAAAAATAGTATTCACAAGGGCTTGGAAAATATATTAGTTTATATATGGAGAAGTCTCATCTTTAAAGAGTAAAGGAACAGAATAATATAATCATGAAACACCGCTCATATTTTTAGGAGTTTGCTTTTTACTAGTTGAGCCAATCTCTAAAATTCATAAATAAAAGAGAAAAAAAAGGGAAGAGTATTAAAATTTTCAAGATGGTGAAACTGAATTATTTTAATTAAAATGGGGTCAAAACCAATGAATATTGCTGTGGAAAATAAGAGGACCTTGGTTTAGAACAGCTGATCGAGTTCACTTCTAAGGGCCAACACTTCCTTGTATCAAATGAGAGTTATTAAAGAGTGTCGTTTTGTAGGGCATTTACTTCAGCTCCTCAGATTATATCAATCAGAGACACAGAAAGTATCGTCAGATTCTCAAATAAAGCTTGACCTAACGAGCACGCTCCCCTACAGCTTGTCAAGCCACCTTAATTTAGCTAGTGCTCAGTCAAAACAGGAAACGGTTTGTAAGAATGGAAAATGTTTGGCAGTAAAGACTTTTACGGTTAAAATCATCTCATCAGTGAAATCGGTGATGTCATCATCCAGCTCAGTCCAGATACTGAATAATAGCATCTGTGCAGTCAAGTCAATGATATCACTGGACATTAAGTGTTCCCAACTAAACAACAGACAAGGAGCTCCATCGGTGACAGAAATGGAGACGTTCGACACCTTTCTCACCGCGGTAACAGCAGCATACTGGTATCGTTCTGTTTAAAACGTATTTGCATAGTTTGTACTGTCTGAATCAGGGCAACCTCTGTCTGGCCTTCCTTTCCTGAAACTATGGGATTGAATCCATGACCTTTGGACAATCTGTCCAGTGGTCAGTGGCGCTCACGGACTGGCTGGAGAACTGACCTCTCGTCTTTGAAGTATCTGCCCTGGATGCGGAGGTAATAAGCCTCTCCAGTAAATTAGCATCAAAAGACAGAGCGATGGTACAGACGTCCAGCTGCAGCAGCACTAATGATCCTCAGATCGATGAATAAACCCGTCTCTCTCCCGGTGTCCGTCTCTGCTGTAGAGCACTGGTTTGACTGCAGCTAGAACGAGTCCGATTTCAGGAGGCCTTCAGCTAATGAGTGTAAGAGACTCTTGATATAGAGGGTGTGAAGTGTTTGATTCATACGCTGCTGGTTGGGGTTTGATCTGCTGTGATGGATGTGTTCTCCAGCGATTGGCCACAGCACTTCCTCTCACAGGTCAGGTCCTGTCTGCCCCTGTCCACTGCACACTTCCACAACATGTCCAGCGTCTCGGTCCCAGCCCCCTCGAGCCACGCTGTGGACAGTGCTGGTGGTCAGAGAGCTAGAGCCCTACAGAGCTCATGGAATTTCTCAAAGTCTGGATAAATGAATCAAAAGTAGGTCATTGCACTTAATTGAAACCATGATTTATGAAATGGTATCTGTAAATAATGTCCAGCATAAAGACTATTTCATTATGAATGGTTGTGTTGTACGTGTCTCTGTGTGAAGGAACGCAGACGCGTGGTTTGGTTCACTATACATACTGAAGCACAGGATGCTCGCTAAATAAGAAATACACAAACATGCCCTGAGAGCTACATCATGAGCATTTTACTGTTCCTTTTGAGAGAAAAATGTATTCACAACAACCTGTCATAATAAAAGTCTGGTTTCACTTGAAGACCCTGCAGCACAAAAATAGTATTTGTAAGGTTTTGTTTTATATTTATACATCATATGAAAGCTGGATAAATAATCTTTCTATTGACGTCTGGTTTGTTAGGATAGGACACCATTAGAAAATCTGATAGAATCTCCTTTAAAGTTGCCCAAATGAAGTTCTTAGTAATGCATATTACTAATTTCAAAAATGAAGTTTTGATATATGTAGGGTTGAAAATGTTTATGCATGATCTTTACTTAATATCCTAATTATTTTTAGCATAAATTTGATATTGTGTTTCTGCAGATATCCCTGTGCTCTGATGACTGCTCCAGACACACAGACACTGAATACTAGTATGTACTAGTAATATTTTTTCACTTTGTTATTTCTTTGCCAAAAAATTGTTGTTTGTTTGATTTGAATAAAGATTTAAATAAAAATGTTATGCCTTCATTTGATAACCAAAAACATTTAAATACAAAAGACAGAATTTCTGAGGGGAGAAGAAAAAATTAAAATAATTTTACCTACTGGAAAAACTTTATGATAAAAATGATGTTGTTTTTATGTAATGTCATAATTAGACCTGCTTAAACAGAATATGGTGGCAATAAAACAGAAGGTGAGAAAAAAATAAAACATTTCTTAGGGCCGTTTAATAAACGGATTCCAAAATATAAACATTTTCATAATAAGTCCATATAAACTGAGCCACTGAGCTGTCATCCAAAACCAGCTTCAGCCGTTTCCTGAGAGGGTGAAAATCATGCTAATGCAATGAATCAAGTCCGGGTATTAGGCAGGTTTCTCACAGATGGAGCTGGTCAGGAGGCAATGATCACACTGACACCCAGTGGTCAGCAACTCCTCGAGCCCAAGAGAAAGCAGTCCACAGAACATCCTGAAAACACTCCACAGTCCCAGAACTACTATCAATAATCTTCAGCACAATTTACCAATCAAACACGCTTCTGCTTTCAAACAGTACAGCTCAGTTTACTGTAATGTCTTCAAACACTTAAAATAAGTGTCTGCAAGAAGACTTAAATCTGGACCTTCTCGGGGACGAATAATATCAACAAACCTTTATTATACTTTATTTAAACCATTAAATCACTTTTTTTTTCTTCAATGTGTAAAATACAAATGCCCAAATTCTTAAATAATATACAAGGTAGCGGTGTTTGTTTAATATTAACTCAATATGTTTAACATCGTCAAATTTCTTTAAACGCCATATTAAAAGGTAGCCCAATCCATTTTGAGAGTTAGCTGCATTTTTGGCATAAAATATTAACTACTTTAATCAGTGTGATGCGTTTCTCGTCTAATCATTTTTTTAATAATTATTATTCCTGTATAATAACTACATGGCCGTTTAACGCATGGAATATTTCTTGCACCTAAGATTAATAAAATGTACTACCACGCATCATACACATTAGTAATTCAAATGAGGTTAAATCTAAAAGCTTGATGCTGAAAGTTTATTATTTGTCTCGTTTGTAAGACATTAATGAAGTGTTTAATAACAAACGGCTTTGTTAGCAGAGAGTAGATGGGACAGATTTGCTCCTCTGATGTTTTCATGCACAACTAAACGTTTACAGATAATAGGAATTATGCAATGCTTAAACATTACCTACATTTCTTCTTCACAAAATATTTGAAAGCGTACATGTGGAGCGTACAAATACATTTCAAGCTTTTCTCTTTTAAAAATAATCAACGATGATGACCTCATCGCAAAACAGAGAGAGAAAATATATGAAAGATTAAGATTAACAATCAGCACACGGTACATGAGCGAGCGATGAACAAACACACACATGGCTTTAGAGATCAGAGGAAGAAACACTCGACAGGTCACACACACACACGTCCAGCAGAGCCGTATTAAAAATAATGAGCCTGAGAACTCAATGCATCTACTGCACTGACTACATCATATACAAATATCTACTTTTCAGACATATATTGATAAATATATCATCAAAATTGTTTTTAATATATAAAATGCAGAGATGTAAAAAAAAAAAAAAGTTGCACGAACAACAGTTCACACTGAAGTCAGACGGCAATACAATGTGATTTTTTAGATGTTTCATCCTAACGCTAGATAAATTTGAAGCATATTTAATGTTGGTTTGAACTGACGGCTTCCAGTTGAAGTAATTAAACAATGCAAAAATCAAAATCAAACTAGCAGAGGGTCGTCCACATCTCTGCAAAAACACAACAGCAAGAGAAAGGAAACATGGAAAATGTAGAATGTGGCTCACACTGGGGCCCTTGATTTCTCCTCAATAACACGAAACACATGCAGACGGAGCCCGGCGTGAGACGGAGCGGACGCGACGCTTCGACTACATGTGAATAACTCCAACCGAAGACGTTCACACAACATTACATCAGTGAAGGAACCCATTTTTATTACTGTACTGCTAGAAAGATTATCGATTATTTAAACTGTAAAGCAATTATACTGTACGTCAGCATTTGTTGCGTAGCTTTTAATTGATGCAGAGTTTAATGTAAAGACAACCATCTAATAAGAAACAATAGACACAATAATGAGAACAGTACATTCTTAAACATTGCTACCTTAAGTTTTGTGAGATTCACCTTGTTTAAGATATGATTGAAAAATTTGCTGTTGATTAGCTCACTGTTAGCCCATCCAAAGGCTAAAACAGCAAAGAGGAGAGCAATAATGTTTTCGATAATTTTCAGTTTCTTGCGCGGGACAATCATTTAACTTCATACGACTTCATCAGGAGCCACTGGGATTCATTTCACATCGTCTGATATGCTTTTTCTGCCTCAAAATGACCTTCACGGTGTGCGTGTCATTCAACTAACAGCACATTTTCATTTTTGGGTGAACTATACGTTTTACCAGTTTAACCAGTGCTGAGCTGCTGTTAAACCATCTGCGATCAAAGATCTTTGGTTCGGTTCTGTGTTTTGAATCAGGCGGCCGCAAAAGCATCTCACGTTTGATCCCAGTGCACGGCCACATCACAGTTAACTCAGCTCTATATAACCAGTCACCGAGGCAGGTTATAAAAGCAAGGTGAGCTCACACACGAGCGCGGACGGAGTCCCTTGCGTGCCGAGAGCTCTCCGGCGAGCAGACGAAGCACATTCTCTCGCCACATGCTGTAACTAAACGCCTGGCCTTCACATTCACTTCTTCTGTCTAATAGGGTGTATCAGGATTTATCGCAGTGGGACAAAAGACTTGAGCAGGTCTGGCCCATGATTCATGTGTCACTGACAGGTGGTAGCAGAGTTCAATTCCTCCAGCGTTATTAGGAGCAATGGGATTTCAGTGTGTAGGGAACGCCATAATCACATCATCAGAGAAACACAAAAAACAAAGGAATTCCAAAAACAAAACAAGAAACGTGAGCGAAGCACTCGTGGAATCTGATGTCTGATCTGATCCTGATTCTCTCAGAGCCGACCAGGTCTGAGAATGACCCGTGCATGCTCCAGAACAAGAAGCTGAATCTCAAGACCACCGACTCCGAGAAAGGGAGGATGTTCTGAAATACATGTGTCAGACAAGCCTCCAACACATCTGGGGGATCATGTGTGCTTTTTTGCTCAATGCTGCCACCTCGTGGCCAGCAATACATGTTTAAATCAAAGCTTTCTCTAACAACTAGATGTCAGTGAGGACAGAAAACAACAAGTCTGCAGGGTTCATGCAAGAGAACAAATGCAGTGCTACATCATGCATTCAGAAGTTCTGATTATGTAATAATCAGAAATGTTTCTTGAGCAGAAAATCAGCATATTAGAATGATTTCTGAAGGATGATTTCATGCTGTAGAACTGGAGTATTGAGCATAAAACTCAAAATCATAACATTCACATCCAAAACGGTATAAATTGGAGCAACCATTTTTGACTAAATAAATGTAGCGCAGACTTAAGATTAAACATCTTCCTCACCTCAGACTTTTGAATGGTGTTTACTTCATCTTTACTTATGAGCTATATCACATGAGTAGATGATCACAGCATGCTGATATACAGCCATATCTTGTCTTTAAAACCCCTCTTTTGTACAGAAATATGTCCTTTCAAAACAGATTCGAATGTAAAGTTGGACAGAAGAACAGCTCCAGAATCCCTATAGAGCTAGTAACGAAGGAACGTTGAGTGGCTTCATTACAAGCTTACGGTATTACTGTAGTAAAAGCGTTAGTAGAGTATTATGAGAAAGAGAGAGAATGAGTGATCGTGATTACCTGCATCTGATACAGCGTTCATTCTTTAGATCAATCTCTTAATAACGTTATGCTAGTTTAAAACTTTGATAGGTTTGTACTAACCTTTAATCCGTTAAGAGTGACTGCTGATCTGTGTATTTGCTGGCTTTGTACAAGCTGCTGTTTAAAGAAAAAATATCTTCCTTGCTCAAAACTGAACTTTTGTATTTTTCCACTTTTAAGTCCTTCCTGCAGACTCTTGTCGCCATCTAATGGCAGAACACTAAAATCACCACAACAAACCAATACTTACCAAACACTACTATTATTTATATAAAACCTTATTTATTGCATAATAATATTTAATAATAACCAACAACAGCCATCCTAAAAGTACAAGTACAAGAAGTACAAAGGCAGCGCTCTGATACTGCATAAATATCATGAGGTTTTGCCCAAGCTAAATATGCTCTGGAACAAACAATATATCAGTGAGACCAAAGACTGCCTGCCCGTTAGATTTACCCAAAATTAAATATATCTCATGTATAACCACGATAGAGACATCAGAGCCAGCAGTAAACTCCAGAAGATCTGTCCGAGGTGAGGATGACCGCTGACCGTCTGGAGCTCACGTCTGAAAACGTTGAAAACTTTTTCCAAAAGGCACTATATTTATTAGCAAACTGCATTGAAGTCCAGACAAGCACAATCTTGCCTAAAATGCTCTTAAAACTACGTTCCTTGACACAAAACAGTATTATTTTTGAAATTATAGCGTATTTGGGTGTCTGTCATGACACTAGCTGTGTGGAAAAGGCAACTTTGGCAATCGGAGTGACACAAACAGTCAAAATAAAAGAACTGTGGTATAAATTCCAATACATTTCAACAAGCAGGGGTGTGTTTAGAGTTGACTACGCTCAGATATGAGTGTGGTTCTGTCCACTCCGAACATCACTCATCAGGTGTCATCAGCATTAGAGAAACTAACAGAACACGTCCTTACAGCCACTGAACGAACCAAACAGTGCCGTGTTTCACCTGGACATTCACTTGCACAGCAAAAACAGAAAAAGAGGAGATTGTAAAGGGCACCCATTTCTGCATCAGTGGTCATCATCAGCGGTCAGGTGCCACAGAGCAGCTTCTCAAACTGAAATGCTCATGAGCCCAGGCCGTGATTGACGGTCTAATAATGGCGACACTACACAAGGCCATTCTTGATAAGCAGCTCAGCGCTTCAGAACTACGCTTTTCTCAAGAGGATGCTGTGTCCGGCCTGGGAAAGCTGATAAGACACTCGGCCCTCTTCACTTCAGAGCGGGAGGAGCCATCTGATTGGAAAGCCCAAAGTGCTGCCCTCTCCAGGATCAGCTGCTATCAGACCGGCTTTAATAGCTCACATGCTGGAGCTCTTGAGGGAAAAACATTCCTCCGGGACTCAACCGCAGTTAAGACAGATATATTCAAGGCCTCATCCTCAGACTTTAAACATATATAAGAAGTTGCTCAAATCTGCCTAGTCATTTTTTCAAAACGTAAACATCCTCTCAGAATAAAAAGTGAGATTACTGACTTGTTCACTTAGTTAATTTTTTGATAATGAAAATTTGAACTTTAAGGGCCAGATCTGTTTAATATCAGGTGCTTATATATTCTGGCACATAGTTTTGTACCTACCATGCCAACATCATATAATTAGCCCCACCATAAAACAATTATAAATTTTAAGCAATGTACATTCATATTGGCTAGAAACATCATTTTGAAAGAGTCCATGAATTGAGGAATCACATCTGATCAAAATTGTAAACCACCAGACTTCATACACTTATCAACTTTGGAAATGTTTAGAGAAAAATAGAAATAGAATTATATTTCATGGTACAATTTTTTTCCGCTTCAAACCAGTTGAGGATCAGACACCTTTGATATTTCAGCCGATTGAGGAACACTTGTTGTTTTCGTTTGTTGAGTATTGGCTGATGTTTCTGCGGAGTTTGTTGTTATCGGACTTCGTGTCTCTTCAAAACGTTTGGATTAAACGGTTTATACAGTCTATTTCTTGCTTTTAAAAGGTCATTAAGTACTAGATATGGGTCGTAATGCTTAACGTGCTTAATTGCACTGAAACGAATCATTTTACATCATCTTCTTCACTGTAATATCTGCTGACCGCTTACCGTGGGGAGGATCGCCTCAGGACTCCAGTAGCGCGTGACGCCAGCATAACGGCCGTTAACATTTAAAATCACTGCGCGGGAAGAGGCCACGTGTGAGGCATGCGCGTTGCAATCTTGTGCAGTTAAAAACGCGGTAATTCGTTTTATTAGAGGTGCCTTTATTTAACGAACAAATTAGACAAGCATTGGAGTGTGTATCCCATGATTCACCGTGAGGAGGAATTCAGAATATTCAAATTAACATTAAATGTTATTTCATTTGGTAGTGAATGCAACGTGTTGCTCATTTTAAGTCTATATGAATGTGTATTCTGTGAAATGTTTACTATTGTCACTCAATTAGATGCACCACCATTAACCACCTGTTCGGGAGGCAGGCACACTCTGTCAGTTTAAATCTAGATTAAAGACACATCTCTTTACTCTGGCTTACACATAA
>JAUYWG010000065.1:2323048-2333917 GCA_034779775.1 Enteromius afrohamiltoni | reverse complement strand
TCTGTAGTCAAGACGACGATAATCACTAGAAATCAGGTGTCCCCAACTAAGAAGACAGAGGAGACAGCGGCAAGGAAACATTTAAGATGTTTTCTTGTAAAATAGTTATAGATTTTTCTTAGACTTTAGCTTTAATAATTTAATACTGTATACGGAGCAGTGGACAATGTTAAATCTGTATATGAAATACACATCTTAGGGAAAATGCATTTGTCAGTTGACGCCACCTAGTGTTCAGACGTGAATTAGCAGTCAATCAGAAATGGCCTCAATGTTGCTAAAGTTACCATGATCTAAATAGGAATGTGGTAGTTAAAAACCGCATGTGAAAGCAATGTGAAGCTGACCATCTGTCAGGCTCCTCACTAGTAGGACGGAGTTTCTGACATTTTCGGCGCACGAGATTGTGGTTTTGTTTTTTCCTGCTCTCGAAGCTCCACACTCTTCTGACTCTCCTTTGGCTTATTCCCCTTAAAGTGGCAATTCTAACAAGCTATAAAAATGATGTATTTTGAGCTAAAAATGCACATACACACTTCCTGGGACATCAAAGTGACATTGTGATTATTTTACATCTTGTTCAAAGGGGTATAATAGGTCATGTTTAATTGTGATTATCTTGTTCAAACACTTGAGCTCCTGATCTGAAGAGCTACTTACAGGCCCTCATGAGCTCAAAGACTTTCTCTGGGCATCCCTCGGGTCTGTCCATGCGGTAATCTTTCTCGAGTAGCTCGTACACCTGGGACAAGTCAATTCCAGGATACGGAGACATCCCATAAGTGGCGATTTCCCAAAGCAGGACGCCAAATGCTAAAGAGTTCAAGCAAAAATGTCAGTTTTACACACAAGATGACACGGATATGTCTCGACCTGGGAAGTGCTTACCCCACACGTCTGACTTGATGGAGAATTTGTTATAGGCCAGACTCTCCGGGGCGGTCCATTTAATGGGAAACTTGGCTCCTACATGGGCGATGTAGGTTTCTTCAGTCATCAGGCGACTCAGTCCGAAATCTGCCACTTTGACCAAGTGGTTTTCCCCGACTAAGCAGTTACGGGCAGCCAGATCCCTGAAACAAGAGCCAGACCGTAACTGAAAATGTGTCGCATCCTATTACTATTACTTGACAGATTTTTTAGAAAATGTAACTACAGCATGACTAAAGTGTTCACGTAATCTTTCACATGTAACCTTTTCTTTATTAACCCTCAAAGTCCGAGACAGACATACCTATTGGTGTGTATAATAACTATATATATATATATATATATATATATATATAAATAACGCTTGAACCACTAATTCTACGGGAATGCTTTAAAAAGTGTCAAAAAGATTCTCTGCTTTTCAGAAATACTGCATTCAGAGTCTCCAAAACAGATGTTAATGCAAATAACAGCCTCACATTCTGATGGAAAAATGGCACTTTTACTCCATTTTATTTTTTATATAAAGATTTCCATTGTCTTTACTCCCTAAATGTTTTTGTGCACATCTACTGGTAAAGTGAACAGAGCAGTTTTTCACTGAAAAGCCCCTATTAACAATATCGTAAGAAATGGATATAAATGGCCTGGGGATTGTTAAATGTAGACAGAATTTTATTTGGAAGTGTAAAACACCCAGATACAACTGTCTGAGCAAAAAACCCAAACTTCAGGAGTTTCTGATTGAGCACCCAGTACTTTCACTTATTGCTTGTGTTATTCATTCTTAGAGAAAGCAAAAGGAAACTTGGGACTTTACACGAGCTAGACTGAAACTTCAAGTTCTTTTGATACATGGCACTGATAAAGTCTGAAGAACCTATGAAGATGACAGGTTCAGTCTGTCACCATGAAGCAAACATGAATGAACAGTCTTCAAGGTTCTTGGAAATGCACTGCTTTTCCATCGTTTTCGAAACGCCTTTATAAAAACACAAGTGAAGAGCAGTTCATCTACATTCTCTTCTCTTTACTGTCATCACCTACATATTGTCAGTGTCTAATCCTAACATTTGCTAATATTTCTATTACTCCAATTCATGATTCCTCGATTTCTAACATTACATTCAAATTAATCGAAAAATCACCATAGCCCTACTTTGTCCTGTAATGTTTTAGTTCACAGAATCCAATAGAAATGTTATCTTTGAAGGAACTGACACGTTCTGATGGTGCTCTGCTCTGCGTTGTGTTTGTATGTCTATTTAAGAAATGGTGTTGAGTTATCTTGCTTATTTCAGCAAATCAGGCCAAGAAAAAGACATGGCTGCCTATCTAGATGCTTTAATCGTTGTGCTGTAACACTCCTTCTGTCTGAAGAAGCATTGAGAGAAAGGCTGGAGCTGTGCAGCAGCAGCACAGTGACGTTCAATGACCTGTGCGTGTGGCTCACCTGTGGATGAAGTTCTTCTTCTCCAGATACTCCATGGCGGAGGAGATCTGTGTGGCCATGTAGAGCAGCACCACAGCATTCACCTCCTCATGATTACAATCACGCAGGTAATCCAGCAGGTTTCCGTGGGTCATGAACTCAGTGATGATGTAAAACGGAGGTTCCCGTGTGCAGACACCTGGCATCAGACAGAAACACGCTCTTTGTGAAGGAAACCTCAGGAAACATCAAGTCCTCTAATTTGCCAGTTGGTAACACAAGGGCTTCTCTGAGCTCTTTTATGACCTTCCCTCTCATTTAACGAAGAAATAATGTGTTTTGGATAATTGATATTTCATCATCTACATTTATACATTACTCTGGAGGTGATTAATCATAGCCCAGCACTAATAATGCATTATATTTATTTGCTATGATGAAGCACTTCAGGGTTCGTTAGTATTACAGTGACGTTCATTTATTGATTTAATATTTATCACTTAATTCTCAATAAAAATGTAATGCGTCTGGGTTTTTTTAGTCCCTGTATAAATGGACTCACCTAACAGCTGCACCAGGTTCGGGTGTTTGATTTCCTTCATGACCGCGGCTTCTTTTAAAAACTCTTCCACTTCCATCGTGTCCTCCTGCAGAAGAGGAAACACCGCTGGTTACACGAGCATGCTCTAATGCAGCAGAGGCTCACAGACAGCAGAGAAAACAACACTAAATGTGGATTATTTGACAGTATTGCCATTATTAATCTGTGGCAGAAGACAACACAGACCTGGCCTCACCCTCAGAACTATATAAGCTCAAAACAAACACCGGCATCAGGTGAGTGTTCTTTTTTCTTTTAGAAAACAACTTTGCCATGTCGTTGTATTTGTCATGTGAAGGCATCTTGAATATAATAAGGTGTCTTGTTTTAGAAAAAATAATTAAAATTGTGTAAAATTCTGCTAAAAATGGGAAAAATATCTGACAATGGGGTAAGAAAGAATATCTTAATTCAAATTTTTTGTTTAGCCTCTGAACTGAGATCATGTTTCTTGTTTTTTTTAAACGACTTAATATCCAGACTTGAGTCATATTACTTGTCATGTGAATGCAAAATGTTTAGATACTCGTAAAAAAGACAGGAAGAATAATTTTTTTGCAGTGTGATGTTCTCGGTGTCTCTGACCTTTAGTGTTTTGACGGCCACGGTCAGGTTGTACTTCTTCCAGACGCCCTCATACACCTCTCCGTACTGTCCTCCGCCCAGCTTGTGCTTCATGGTGATATCGGTGCGCTCCATCTCCCATTTGTCGTAGTTGGGCGAGACGCCATAGATGGTGGGCTTGTTGCGTTTGGGCGCTGGGTAATGCAGCGTCGTGATGAGGCCGTCAGAGACGGTGGAGTGATGGTGAACCAGCTCCGCTAGCGTGTTAAAGCGGCTCTCCGACGAAACATACAGCTGCAGAGGAACAGAAGCCAGAGCCTGAGCGAGAGAACCCTGCCTTCAGACGCTCAAACACAGAACCCCAGGACATACTGCATCACTGTCACCATTGAAACAACACGCACTATTCTCATCCCCAACGGACATGTAGGGTTTAGTATAAGTGTTTTATCAGTGGACTTCCTTTTTTAAAAAAATCATGTTTTCTCACGTGTGACCCTGGAGCACAAAAGAGGACAGGACAAGGTGTCAAAGAGTGTGATGCACGTTTGCTGTTTGAATCCTGATTGTTTGTTAATGAGGCTTCTTTAGTGTCATTTTAAGCATTCATTCGTGTAATAACTGCCTTTTGAAAATACTCTGTTCATCCAGTCACTTCAGATGAGGCACAGGAGTCAAGAACTTGCATTCATGTCATGTTTATCTGTCAAGAGTTATACCATACTGTCTGTGCAATAATTACAAACAGCTATCCTTACTAATTGGAAATGTTTCATCAGTTTGTTTCTCTAAACCTCAGAGCGTGTTAAGAGTGAGCTGGAATGGCGTCTGGAGCTCTGACCGGAGACTCCAGCAGGGAAGTGTGAGGCGGCCGAGGCATGCGAGGAATGAGTGCAGCGGTCATCAGCGTCCAGCAGGAATGCAGCGTGACACATGGACTCGTTTATCTGCCCAGACAGCGCTCGTCATCACTGCTTCACTACTGAGAGCACTTCATGAACACACTCCATCAGGGGAGGAATATCCAAACCCTTCTGGGGTTCAGCTGAATAATACTGTATGTACTAGAGCGAAAAAAGAAGCTGAAACCAAACCCTGAATAGAATTTTGTACTTGAATATTATCAATATTCAAATTTAATACAAGCGTTTGGCTTCTCTCCGAGTCGCAGTGAAGCAATTCCCCTTATTCTCCTGATTTAGAGCAGTATTACTGCGCACACACACACACACACACATATAAAACATTCTGTGGTCATTATGCACAAACCAATGAAACCCCATCTAAGTCACTTTGATACAGGAAGTGAGCTGAACAGAAGAAAATGACAAAATAAGAGTCCACAAGGTGGCGGCAAGAGTCTGTCTTTAAGAGAGACTGTTCATTCAGCTACACATTCAACAACACGGATTCATTCTAACTTTTCACTATGCTCGCTTACCGTGCTAAGAGTTCGCGTTTCTTGGACATGGCATGCGCTGTCTGTTTAGTCTTGTTAAGTTAAATCTACCGGGCCTCAACAAATCAACATGGTGTTTTCATTGCTAAGCCTACACATGAACCAAGTGTAAAACAAGAAGGGAGAAACCTTCTGAAAGAGTAGGGTGACCATATTTTGATTTCTAAAAGGGAAGGACGATTGGCACGGCCTCCAGACGAATTCAGACATGCATCATGGGGGTTGATGGAAGTTAATTATTGTACTATAGTGCAGAATTAACCTCTGTAATAAAACTAAATTAAATCTTTAAAAATGGGATCTGTAAAAAAAAAAAAAAAAAGGCATGTCTTTGAAGTTGTACTGAGCTAGCAGAATCCCCTTTAGCTGGTTCCTCTCCTTGGTCCATCGGCTTTGCATTAGTGAAAGAGCCGTCTCAACATTTGCATTGCTTTTTATTTATTTATTTATTTTTTTATATTTCTCTGTGTCCATGTGGGCTTTCAGATCCCCAGCACCTTTATTGGGTACCAAGACATATGTACCGGCATCCGTCCCCACCGAAAGAAACTGTCTTTGCAGTTCATCGTTGAAGTGTGTGTGTGTGTGTGTGTGTGTGTGTGTGTCACGCGGCGCAGACCTGCCCACAAGGCAGCCTTCTGGTAATTACATTGCGCAAAAAAGTAGTACTCTAGTATTGTGTGCAAAACGCCAGTCAATTTACGTAGTAGCGTAATGGTCCTATGATAACCTACAACCCGGACATTTCGTGACTTTATAAAACCCGCCAGGACACCCCATACAGGACGGAAAAAGTGGACTCGTCCGGGCAAAAGAGGACGCTTGGTCACCCTAGAAAAAGAAAACGTGCAAATAGCGTGGTTGTTGTGATAAATAAAATAACACAACATCAGATGTGTATGAGATATATGATATGATGAGTAAAGTATGTTTAACTGACAGCTAGTGGCTGAAACGGGTACTGCAAAAGAAAGACATTCCGCCCCGGAACACACATTTCAGAGTAGAATCACTGGCTATAGTATTATTTTTCAAAGAAACAGCTGCAAAACACAACAGGTTTCCTAAATATCTACAAACATGTGTTTTTTTTTGGCTTTAGAAGAGTCAAACAGCACCTTTGAGATGTACATTTTCTTCTAAATTCAGCAATTTTAGGCGCCTATGTTTATTTTCAGTTAACTGACTTTAACGAGTGAAATTACTGAAACTACGTACACTTACAAGTCTAATAAAACTGCAAATTTTAGAAGATTTGAAACAACAGAGGCTTTGCATCTGAACTCTTCATATTTCCTGTACTTACAGTCACTATCCCTCTCTGTGGTTCTCTCACCTTGCCGTCCGAGGCCGTGTTGATGCGGTAGTGATAGACCCGGCCCTCGTAGCGCAGCGAGATTGACCTCTGACCCGGGCTGCTCTCGCTCTCACGCACCAGGAAGCTGCCGTTGATGCCGCTGCTCAGCAGGTACTCGGCGGCGTTACGAGACACGGGCCCGTGATACCAGCTGTGCTTCTCCAGGCTGTTGACCGGCGTGATGTAGTTACTGGGAACCCAGCCCTGCCCGTTCTTGGTCTGCGCCTCGCACCACTCGCCATTGTGATTGTATCCCAGAACCCTCAGCTTCTCTCCTGATCAGAGAAACAGCACCCACATCAACAACTCAGTTCTTGAAATGAATTTGCTATGTATATAAATTAATGGAGTACACATGGAGATACTAGCAATCTTCTCTTTCTTATAAAGTGGGGAAAAGTGCATTGCGATGAAGTGCTCGGCGCTTTAAAAAAAAAAAGAAGTTTTTTTTATAGGAATTAATTTCAAGAACTGTGTTTTTTAGAAGGATTCTAATATTGACTTGCAATCATGTAAACGGAAACCTTTTTTCATTTTTGATCTCCTTCATAATCCATAAAGAGTGCTCTATGAATATTTTTGGCTCTTCGAGGAACTGCTTTGAGAACAGCTGTACTTCTATAGGAGATCCAGCTCATTAATAACAGCGGAGAGAAATATCTGTTCCAGGTACTGAACCCACACGCTCTCATTATCTAGTGAAGGGACGGGCGTCTGGGGATCGGGATTTTCACGAGCCGAATGTTGGGCAAGATAAAGGAAGAGGAGGAGAGATGAAGAATGTGCAGCAAACATGTGTATTTCCAGTCAGACATGTGACCTCGTACCGCCGCTAATAAACGGAGGAACAAAGAGCAGCTTCTCTGTGCTGTGTACTGCAGGAGAGCCAAGCAAATACAAGCTCATTCACCAACGATACACAAGAATGGAACGTCCGTCTCATCTGTACATTATCAGCTAGTGCAGGTATCTCAATGCACTTCCTCATTAAAAACGGTTTGTAATATTGGTATGTGATGATGTCAGCAAAACTTGGATTCAATCTTTTTGTCAACTTGCTTCCCTCCAATCAGCACAGGTCTGGTGTTTCTTTGATCATCTGACTGAATGATCTGTGTGTCTGTCAGCAGCAGCTGCAGAAATTCACCGCAGGGGTCACAACTATACATTTCTCTTTTATGACAAAAATCTGTAGGATATTATGTAAAAATGAAAATGATATTTTGTATATTTCCTACTGTAAATATATCAACACTTCATTTTTGACCAGTAATATGTATAGCTAAGAACTTTAAAGAGGCCTATGATCAATCAGCTCCAAAAACAAACACAAAACCTGGGATAAATGAAAGAAAGCAAGTTGATAAAAAGATTTAATCCACAAGCAATTTTTGTAGTCCAGTCATTTTTGAAGTTTACATAGTTTTAATAATGAAAAGGCTTCTGTTTAATAGCACACTATTGAGAGCTGATCATCTCTGTGGTCCTGAAACGAGCAGTGATTACGGTGAAACTTCACTGGTCCCCGTGACGTCAGGGATGTGTTCCTCACCTTTGGTGATGCTGAGAGTGTTATCGCCGCTAGCGACGAAGTCGTACAGCGCTACGAACAGATTGGGGTCATTTTCGCTGGGTCCGGCCAGCAGATTCTCTTTGGAGTTCCAGCGTGCCGCCTCGGACAGACCCGGGGCATCGAAATCCGGCCGCTGGAGCGCTTCTGCAAACACACCAGGGAAAGGACAATAAATGACACTGAATATGATAATGCACCTTAACATTAGTAATATATTATGAGTGGACCTGAACTGTGAAAGTGAAATGTTTTATCTGACCATGAATATAGCCAATGTTGCTGACATGGCGTTAAATCATAGTGCCATGTCAGCCATATCATATCATATCAATAACTATTTTTGCCCATAATAGTACCCATGCCTCAAAACAGTACATCACCACAACCACGTGTCACAAAACACGGACATCAACGCCCATCTAAACTCTTTAATGAGTCACATTCATCACTCTGTGCCATGAAGAAAACAATCTGATGACCTCGCCCACATAAACACAGCAAATCAGACACGGCAGAAGATTTGTTCTCATATATAAACTGACTGGGACATGAATCAGCTTAGGGGGAAGAAAAACTGTTTTAATCAGCCAAAAATGTGAATTCAGTCATCGTTTACTCATCCTCATGTTAGCTGTGAAACACACGAGCGGTTCTCAACGGCACCAATGACCTGGAGCATGTGGACGGCTGCTGCTTTATGAGCATTTTTGGAGCCTGACGGCCATGACAGAGGTTCTCCTGCTCCACAGAACGGCATGAGAGTCAGTAAACAATGAGGCAATGGTTAACTAGCCCTTTAATCACCTGTAAAACACCTGTGGCATTTGGGTAGTTCATAAAAAATATGGATTTTTGCTTTAAACCACATCATAACTCCAAATGTCCAAGGCATGTACAGAAGAATTATGCAACTGGTCTTTCACAATGTTTAATCTTGCAGTTCCCATGTAGCCATGTATGATCTCATGTTAGAATCATGAGCAGCCAGGCACTGTACGCTTCTCTCGGCTCCTCTATACACAAGCGGTCTGCTCACCAAGCCTGCATTATTTGATCTAAAATGCAGTAATATTCTCTACATTTTCACTTCCTAATTGAGTATATTTTAAAATGTCATTTCTTTCTGGGATTTCAAAGCTTCAGCATCATTCCTCCAGTCTCCAGTGTCACATGATCCTTCAGAAATCATTCTAATACACTGTTTTGTTGCTCAAAGATTTATCTGAAACAGAATTATTAATGTAGTCAACTATTTTATATACTGACAATAATATTAATAATTAATGCAGCAAATTAGAACGGATTTCTGAAGGATCATGAAGAATGGAGTAATGATGCTGGAATTCAGATTAGATCACAGAAATACATTTCATTTTAAAATGCATTCAGAAAGAAAGCAGGCATTTTAAATAGAAAAAAACATTTTTTTTGCTTTATTTTGAATCAAATAAATGCAAGCTTGGTGAGCAGAAGACAATCCTTTCAAAAACATCTTAGTAATAGTTATTCACTAATAACCAAGACTTTTTCCTCAATAAATCCTTCATCCGCTGCTTAGTAATAGTTAGTTTAGTAACGTGCATGCCAATAAGCAACAAATCAGCGTAACTGTTAAATTAAGTTTTTACCAAAACCTCACTGTCCAAAATCTTTAGCCTGGTAGAGTACATGCTCACAACATCTCAGACTTTAATAAAGACGAACGCTGAGTAATCACTGAGAGATCACTCCAGAGAGCTCACAGAATGCATCTGAGCTCTCCGCACACATCTATCCAGACAGGAATCAGATTTCCCAGTGTTCTCTCCTCCCTCGTTTTTCCTCTCTTTCTTTTACAGCAAGCCAGTATGTCTGGCTTTCCTCTCGCTCTTCCCCCTCCTCCACTTTCCAAACAGACAGAAGGAGCACCGCGGCCTGTGATTTTCACGAGACCATCAACCCCAGATCCATCCGTCTGTTCTGAAAACCGTGGCCAGACTCGGCCGCTCTGTAATCCAGATTCTTACACACACACACACACACACTCGCCATTACAGACGCTTACCTTCCAAGTAACAGCTGGAAGATGAAGACAGACCTTTTTTGGATTTACAGCCCACCAATTTTAGACAAATCTCCAACATTTTCATTTGCTTCCCAACACAACCAATTGAAAAAAAAAGATCCAGTTCATAAACTTTACCGCCGTTCTGTTCAAAAAGTGACCGAAAACATAAAAAAGGGTCCACAAAGTTTGAGTCAGCAGCTTATGTCATGTACACCGTGAAGATGAAGTCAAAGATGGCTAAAAACACTGACATCCTGACTTCACGCGGTACTTCTAGCAACTTTCCAGAGTTAGAGGCTCCATTTTTCCCCTCCCGCTCCAGTTCTTCTCGTTTTTCAGTCCAGTGAGGAACTAGCCATCCATACGGAAAAATCACATTAAAACACTCGAAGAGGAGTTAAACGAAGCAGTTTGAGGACGGTGTTGTGTTTTTCATGGTGCTGTCGGCTAAGAGACGATCCACAGGAAAAGCAGGACGCTTGTGCTGATCTCTGCCAACAAAGAGGCCCTTTCAGGACGGAGCGCTGGAGCCGATGACATCACGGCCCTGGCCCCGCCCCTCTAGAGACCTGCCGAGAGAGAGAGTGTAACTGGAACCGGCCTTTGTCTCTCAGTCCTACACGGCTCTCGCTGTCTGCTTTGCTCTCGTCCCAAATGTTTTCACTTTGAAACTAAGGCTCAAGTAGCAAAATAGCACAGGTTTCATAGACTTTTTTGGGGCAGACCTGACCTGTTTAAAAGAGATGGTCTTCATCCTTCTCGGGGTGGTGCCGCTCTCCTCTCTAGAAATGTGGCACATAGTCTTAGATCTCAAACTTGACTAACTAGTGTTTAATAAATAAAGCTTAATCTGGTCATTATACATTACCATTACTCTGTTGTTCCATTTGATAATGTTCAGTGCTT
>JAUYWG010000065.1:2312761-2322948 GCA_034779775.1 Enteromius afrohamiltoni | reverse complement strand
TTTATAAAGGATGAACTGACTATTTATTAATGCTTAACTAATGATTCATAGCGTGTAGTTATTATAAAGTGTTACCCTATTTTCTTGTTTAACACTGCAAAGCTCAAAATACTAGTTAAAATTCAAATCACTTCCTTTCCTTTCCTAAACTCATCCGATACCAAAAAAAAGCTGATTTCATGAACTATATATATATATATATATATACCCAATGTTTAAAAAATTACAAAAGCAAGGTATCAGTATCAACAAGTGCTAAAAACAAAAGTATCAGTATCCGACTCTGACTCGTTCAGGATAAAGTGGTATTAATGCAAGCCTTTTAAAAAGATATGTTTTTTTATTTATTTATCCATCACTACTGATTCATTGCCCTGCTATAAAAACTAGATGTATGCATAATTATAGCTTGTATGCATTTATTTATTACCACTGGTTCCCTTTCCTTGCATTATTACAGGATTATTAATACTTTAATACCGTAGAGCAATAAAATAAACAGTGACAGTAATAAAAGCTTGTACAGTACATTTTAATAGGCATAAAGTGTGAAAATAATAACAGGAGGAAATGCCTGTTTGCTAAATAAATTTGATAAATTTGTTTTATGCACCCAATTAGTTTGAAAAATGAGTACAGGTATTAGCAAGTACCAAAAAATCCAAGCATCGGATGGATGAGTTTAGAAACCCTATGGAAAAGTTTTATCATTACTATTGTAAATAATTTTTTCATTCTTGACTATTGATTTAGCACCCTACTAGTAAAGCATATGATAATCTAAAATCATGGTAATAAAAACTTTTCTGACTGGCAGGTCTCAAACTTTTGGGGTGATGAAAGGAGCTATTGGTTCAAAAAATAATGAGAAGCCTATATATTAATAATTCATTGATTTGTTGATGGCAGATTTCAAATGTACTACTGTGGGAGTGATTCCGTCTGGTCATACACAGCAGGCCTTGCATTTGAGGAGTTGGGAAATTTTGGAGAAAATTTGAGAACACAACTTTAAAATTCTATCTACTCTGCTCATGGCAAATAAACGACACACTTCACCTTCAAATCACAGAGCAACAAAATCGATGACTTGCTGAATTCTAAAGCTGATCTTGCTCAAGTCTGTGTGTCAACTTTTCCTCGCAATTTCTTGTTTTTAAAGGTCATAAGAACAGCAGACGTTGTACGAAAGCATTGAGTCACTGCAAAAGCATCTCAGATAAAGCTGATGTTTTTAAGAAAGAATGATGAACTGGCATCCTGGAAACGCTCATGTCCGGCTCTGAGTCCCATTAAAGGTCAGAGGCGCCAGAATCCTCTTTAACCTGTGGCCAGTTTCCGTCTTCTGAATAACTCCTTTACCAGTAAACCTGTCTGTTTCCTGTCAAGAACATAATAAAAGACTGGGAGGAACGTCTGAGGAGCTGCAGTGACGCGAACAAAGCCGCGCTGGTATGTGTGATAGCAGCTGGAGTTCGGTTAAGGTTACGGTGAAACAGAAAACATGCTACGGATTTTGTGGAAAACAACTTCATTGACATTTCCGGTGCAAAAATAGATCTGAGGGAAGTGCATTTCACACTCCTGATTGGTTTCCTCAATAGATTCAAGCAGCTTATATACTCAAACAGAGCTCATAGCTTTTCTAAAAATGAAATAATTTTAGGCAGATCTGGAGTTAAAAGAACTGCATGTGTGAATGAGAGGTGATCTCTTGGTCATTTGTCAGTTAAACATTTTAAAACGGCTGTGTCTGCGCCATTAATCTTACCACAACCCTCAAACATTTGCACTATCAAAATAATTCAAATTGCTCCTTCGATAAATGACAGCAGATTTCCGGGAGAGCGGGAAAGGGAGAATTTGCATGGAGAGATAGGGAGCTTGGAGTTTTGGATTGCATAAAATAATAAACGAAACAAAAAAAAATGGTGGACGAGGAGTAAACAGAACAAGAGTGGTTTGTGAGGGTTTTTGATGAGACTTTTTCACATGTGGTGTGTGCATTACTATAATGAGTCCGTGTGTGTATAAATGTATGGGTTTAAGTGTGTGTTAATGCATATGTTTATGAACAAAAAACCTCCAGAATGAAAAACATACTAGTATATATGTAATCTAGTTGAAGTAAAAAGTGTTGGGATTATTTCGATCATGATTTATTTATATTTTTCTTCTTCTTTTTTTTTTTTCAAAATAAAAAACTGAAAACGTATTCCTCTTTTTGTTTTGTTTTTTTGGTCTATTTGTCTACAAACTCACCGCACAACATTAGTGGTCAAAAACTGTGCTTTTTTGAAAGCCATGTCTTCTGAAAAAAATGACACTTTGCGAATTTTAGTCACATTGTGTGAAAATGACCTATTTTGCCTTTAGGCCTTAAAGGGTTAAACATTTTATTTAGAAACAGAAAGTCTACACTACTAACTCTGAATCACTGCATTCAGGCCATTTAACAGGAAGTCATTAAGTTGAACAGTGTTATTTTAGTATTATTTAATATTAATATGATTTCAATATGATCTCAATATCATATTCAATATCAATTTGATTTATACTTGTATATTTTAGATAATATTTAATATTAGTATTATTTTGAAGTTTTAGTAATTTTTTTTTTTATTAAGTTTTTGATTCTTCTATAGTTTGTTAATTTTATTTTAGATATTATTTTAGTTTATTTTATGTACTTACGTTTAACTAAACATTTTTTTTTATGTATCTATGCATGCATGTATTAATTCATGTACAAATTTATTTATTTATGAAGTTTTCGTTTTTAGATTTAGTTTTATTACTTTTAATACTTAAACTAAATTAAAATCACTTAAAATATATTTGTTGTGTTTTTGTCATAAGTATGTCTATATAATATCTACTTCTCGGTTTTAGTTTATTTAGTTTGATTTAATTTAGTACTTAATTGTAAACCAATCAAACAAGGAAAAAAAACCTTGCCAACTATCTGAAAAAAAATACTTTGCAATTTTGTCATTTTTATCTATTTGTTTATTTAATTACTTATTAATTATTTAAATTATTTAAATTTAATTTATTTATGTCTAGTTATTTTAGATGCTAAATAGATCAAATAAAATAAATACGTTGTGTGTTTCTGTCAGTTTTTTAATGTGTTTATTAAGTTTAGTTATTTTATTTTAGTTATTAAACAAAAATTGAATACAAAAATTGACTTGAAATGATAAGCAAAGATATAACAAGATTATTTAAAAATTTAATTTCAGCTAATATTTCACCAAATTATGAAAGTACTTAATTATTTATAAAGTGTATTATTCCTGAGTAATAAGAGTGTTCCTTCTCATTTTTAATCTATCATTTGTAATCTGTGTTGTAGTTGTAATCCTGCTGGTGAAGCGGTCAGACGCCGGCCGGGTGGGAGGGTGATGAAAGTGTTTTGCAGGCGAGGACGGAAGAGAAACGGTGAGGTGGGGACGGGGAGGGGGGAGACAGAGAGAGGAAGAGCGGGAGAGAGGGAGGTCACAGGCTGCTCCGCACACCTATTGTCCCAGCGTTTCCTCGGCTGCAGACTGAGGCCTAACCATCCACAGGAAGACAAACAAACTCTTATCAGTGGCGCACAGAGCCCTGCGGTGTCCCCTGGCCTCTAACCCCTGCGCCTGCCACACCACATCACCAATCCCCTCGGATTCACCTGCCTATCATCAGCAGCACGGGTCATCATAGACGGGTTCGCCGTGGCGTTCAGAGGCCCGATTCACCCAGACGCCGTGGCTGGGGCCCGTGGAGACGGCCTGTCTTTGTATAGGTCTGGTTAAGCCTCTAGGAGCCGACTGTCGGCCGTCTCATCGCGTCGGAAATAAACAGAGCAACAAACTGAGTGTGGGGCAGATTGTGAACATGCTAACCTCAAACTAGAGGAGGATAGCAGAGTCATTTTAGATATGTCATTTAACTTTAACACATAATAATGTAGAAAAATAACCTCATACTGTTAATATTTTTAGTCTGCTAAGTTTTATTGGGTGCTAAAAATAAATTAATAACAGCGTTTGCCATTTTGTATTTTGTATGTGTTAACATCCTGAGTATAAGTTTCTTTAGCCTTCCAGAAGTATCCCAAGATATCTCAACATGTCTGACATAGATAGAGAACTACATTAATGTTTGAACATGATCAGTTGTTTTTTGTTTGCCAAACTGCTTTTCTTCGCTGCTGCTTTCTGTTGTTTTAGAGGATTTTTTCTTCAGATTGCCACCTCAAACCTGAAATCTGTCTTCAAACTGTCCAAGCGTTTAATCTAAGGCCTAAACAACCTTGAGACTTCAAGTCTCTTTTCAGCCTGCTCAAGTATTCAAACGACAGACCTTCCATCTTCAAATGAACCTTCAAAGTGTTTTAAACTTCCAGGCAAATCTGCGTCTAGAAAGTGATTTCTTGACACAGACAAGTGAGCCATGTCTTTCATACCGTAGTTAGTCATATTTTCTCAGTACGGCTGCAGCACAATAGCAGCATGGCACGTGCTTTCTTCCTCCCTTGAAAAATAAAAGCTGCCTCAGCCCTCTCTAAATGCTATTTCGATACTTGCAATTGCTTGCAATTTTCTCCTTGAAAGCAAGTTTCATGCTTTCTCTTATTCAGGTTTTCGGCAAAGAGATATTTGATGATCCAGCGATGCACATGCACAACACCGCGAAACACATTTATCACAAGGTTTCTAGCGGCTGTATTCCACGCTAGCTTCATGCAATTGACACGCACATAAATAAGCAAATAATGAGATATTTCTGATGCACCTCACTGAGAGCCAATCTATCTTCTCTGCCGTAATTAGCGTGGCAACTCGGGGAGGAAAGACTCATTTAGCGGAGGCTGTTAGCTGGTTCCTCTAAGCAGATGGAAGCGACCGGGTCTCAGTGCACAGGAGGGGTTTCTAATCACTCAAATCTGATGTAGCTTCATACAACATATGCTTCCCAAAGCATCAGCAGAGAGCAGACATCTCCCTCCAGCGCTCCTGCAAAAGTGCTAATGACTCTGACCTGACTCAGATTCATGGGCCGGCTTACTGGTCGCATTACTGCACCGTTAGCATCACCGCCAGCCATCTTGGCAGTAAATGATAAGATAATTAGCAGCGGATGTGAAAAATGCAGAGTGCGATAACTGATGTTTGAGTGTGTGTTTCGGTCCCTCTGTTAGAAAAAGTACAGCACGACGATATCAGATGAAAGCTCATCTTTTGGTAACAACTTGTTATTCAGTTTGTTGAGACGTCAAGACGCATTTCCTTGTGATAAACAGTTACAGTACATGAATGAAGGGTTACTCCACCTTGAAATGATAATTGTGCAATAGCTTTAATTAATGCATTAAACATAATTCACAATAAGAACCTTATTGTAAAGTGCTACCAAAACTCTCCAACTCTAATCGAACACATGCCTTTCATTTTTTAAGCGATCCTAAAAACCGTAATTAGTTGCTTTGGGTGAGTTTGATTAGAGTTGGAGCTACAGGACAGTCGATCGCCAGGAGCAGGGTTGGGCATCCCTGGAATAGAGGATGATAGAATTTTCCATTTTTTATAGAATGCTGCCTTTAAAGTCAGAGGTTCATGGTCTGTTGAAGTTTAACAGCTGATTCTAGATTGTTGTGTTGGTCAGACGGCTGTGATAAGCACTCATAACGCAGCTCTTATCAGTGACTGCGCGGCGGCTGCCGGCAGTGTGGCAGTTCTGGATTTCAGCAAGTTGTAGTTTATCTCTGTCTGACGCTAATGAGCCATTCATGAGTCAGGCTACGGCCGACTGGCTGGAGAGACCTGATGCTCCAGGGACAGGACGCGTCCTGAGGGACTCGGGACAGACAGAGACACAGACAATCGCAGAGACACTGGGAGGGGAGCGACAACCACCCACAAAGTGCCTTCTGTGTTCTAGTCCAGAGTTTATTTGGAGCACTTCAAAGCTTACAGCTGTTGTGTTACAAAAGAACATAAAATAACATAAAACTGACATCTTTTTATTTCTTAAAACATCTGTCAGTAAGATTTTTTGTGTTGTTTTATGAAATTAATACATTTTATTCATTAAGGACGCGATTAAATCGAGAGTGTAGAGTTAGTTACGTAGTCAAGCTTGACTCTCATCTGATACACGTCTAAATATAGGAATATGCAACCTGACCTCACAGCAATTCGTACAGATTTTACGAGGTAAAACCTCACTCGTACGAAACTATACAATTTCTTCTAAACTGTACGTATTTTACGAGTTGCCAATTCGTATGAATGACCTTAACCTAACCCCGCCCCTAAACCTGCCTGTCACAGGGTTTTTGAAAAATGGAGTGAGGTCGTACGAATTAGCACTAATTTGGCACTTCGTACGTGAGACTGTGCTGGAATATGACACCCATCTCAGCATTCATATAAAAGATACCTTTATTATTCTGTTTTGCTCAATAGCTAATTACCCTCCTCCATCCCCAGCTCCCCCTAGCCTTCTGATTCTATTTTGAGTAAGTTTTTGAGAAAGTTTACATTCAATTATTGAACATTAATGCTATCTGCAATACATTTCTATTGGTTTCGCTCTGTTTACGGGGTTAACGCTTTATACTGTATACTAACCGTAAGTCATCTTTGATGATAGTGGTCATTATAGAATTTATAATGTTACAAAATGTATAATGTTACAAAAAAACGCTGTTGTGCAGAACTGTCTATTCTTCTGTGAATCTTGAAAATTAAAATGTATGGTTTCCACAAATTAATAATATAATATTGCTATTTTTACTGTAATTTTGTTTTTAAAAAATGTCTTTCAAAAAAATTAGTAATTAGTTTTAGTAGTTATGTCATGTGCTTTCATTATAATTTGTAACTATATTCTAACTATTTTCTAACATATTTAATACAAATAAATGAATGTTCTCTGAGAATTTCCATAACTTGTGTTTGTTTTTGTTGCATGTGTCACTACTGATATTACATTCAGCTGCTCAATCTCTGCTTTTAATTCTCAAATAAATATTATCAAGTAAATATTAAGATTTTAAAATAACCAACCAACAGGTTGGACAACAGGGGAGTTTGGGAAACATTTATTATACAATAATTCTGCTTATTAATGCTAATGACAAAGAACCTTCACTCTTCAGATCTGAGGAGTCAAGAACAGATCAGTCTTTAGGGTTTAAAGAGTGAAACGAAAAAATCAGGATGGATATGTAGAGAACAGGAGCTCAGCAGACGTTCAGAGCTCATTCCGGTTTCATAGGGAATACTTGAAGACGTGTGTGTGTAAGGCTTAATTTGAGGATTCTGCGAGTGCTTCTTTGATGTTTTGTCTCGTCTTAATAAGATCTTCTTGTTCACACTTCACATCAAGGGAAATCTCACTACAGCAGAAGCTTTCCAATGGCTTCCACACGCTTCCACGTTTCAGTTTGTATAAAAACGTGCTAATTGAACACACAAGTGTGAATGACAAAATTATATAAAATATAATGACTTCTACCAAAAATATGAAAAATGGGCAAATTAACACACTTAGAATGATGTTGCATTTTCAGCTTTGATGAAGGAAATAAATAACATTTTACTGTATGTTCACACAGAATTGTAATAATATTTTTACTGTGTTTTTGGTGATCTTGGTAAGCAAAAGAGACTTTTGAGCAGTACAGTATTTTTATAAGTTTGTTTTCATTGTCTTTCAGTCTTTTTACTGATGTCATCTGATCATTCGAGAAGCACATATTCATGCAATTTAACCAGCAAATTTCATCCAAAATAGGATGACCAGAACTAAGAAAACAAATAAAATTGAGAAAAAAAACTTGCAGTCAGAAGAGGAAAAAAACAGATTGTTAATTGGGAGTGTAAGATAGAAATCGGTCTCCATGCGGTCGCGTCACCGGGTCTCACTGCCACCCAGACCAGCCGGCGGTCCTTCAGCGGGCGGAAGTGCCTCATTTAAACGCTACACGCCATATTTAACATGGGGGATTTTTTTCCTGTTACCGTCATTGTGCTTATTCACTGAGGAACTGTATGTCTCTCTCTCTCTTTTTCTCATGCTGTCTGTGCAGTGCAGTAATGATGGTGCTGCGGCGGGAATATCAAGTAGTTACATAACGGCTCCTGCATGTTCCTCTTCCTGAGGATGTCAGATCCACAGCTTTTCTGCGGATTACAGCCACTAACAACCACACAAGCAATCTCAGGCTCTGCCCTGCGCCTAAAAAACTGCTTCTCTGATGACGGACAAAGCGACTGACCCTCTCAGGAGTGAGCAAAAAGCGAGAGAAACTGCCGAGCAGAGTTAATATTTTTCCAGTAAAATGCAAAGTGAAAGTACAAGCAAAGCAAATCACTAGTTTCTGCTACACACTGGAAACAGAAGTACAAAGATCATTTGACCACACAGGACAAATCAGATGTCTGTCTAGGCCAAACTGAAAAGGTTAAAGTAAAGTAGGACTAATGGCTATTTGTCTTCTTAAAAAATCTGTCACAAAGTTTACTGCAAATTTTAGCCTGTGTAAAATACGCAAATACTGTATATTTCTCCACAATATGAAGAAGACAGCATACCATAACATATCATTGTCATAATTTAATTCAAATATATGTCACTGTCAGATAATCCAATCCTAAGTCAAAAGTTTTATTAAACATCACCTAAATACAACAATACTATTACTATAACAATACAATAAATATATAATTATATAATATCATATTATATGGATAAATAGCTCTTTAATATAACAATTGCAATGCTGTTGCTCTTGAATGTACTGTCTGTTTCAAGTTGATCACATTGATTATTAATTATATTAGTACATACAGAAAAGGCCAGCACATATTAATATTCCGCTTACCTGAAGCTGTGGTTCCCAGACACAGAAAAACACCTATGAAACATATGATGCTCCTCATGTTCAGATCTTCGTTTAGCTCTAAATGTGCCTCTTCTGATAGACTCGACAACTGTGGCTGATATTTCAGAAGATTGATCAGAATATTCCACAACAACACTTCCTGAGAGAGAAATGAACATTAGTTTGACGGTATAAATAAGAGTAAATGCAATATTTAAACCCTATGTATAGTAGTCAAGATTCGAAGTGGATCGAAACCTTTTATCAAAGTTGTCCTAGAATCAAAAACAATACCTATTCTTGTCTTAGGACAACTTTGATGAAAGGTTTTGATCCACTTCAAATGTTGATCTAGATCTTTTGAACTGTAGCTGATGGAGTTGAATCGAACTTCTTCATTTGTGATACTCATATTATTTAGATAATCACTGTAAAACTAAACTGGACCGAACACACATCAGATTCACACTCTCACACGATTTACTCGTTTCAGATTCATTCACTTTCGTTCGCATAAAAGTTCTTCAAAGTTATTAGAACCGCGTTACAGCGCATCTAGAAAGTCACCGTGAAAGCAAGAGAGAGCAAGAGAGAGTTACTGTAACTAAACACAGTCACATTTCACAAACATCAAGCCGTTAGGCTGGAACACAGGAGAAAAGAGTTTTACCTCGCGCTGGAAACGCGGCTCCGGCAGATCAGATCCAGCGGTCAGTCGGTTATTCAGTCCAGCTGAACCCTCAGCACTGACATCATCAGCACTGACCCTCCCACTTCACACAACAACACTGCTCACACACAACACAACAAACACTCAGCAAATCAGCTTTCAGACACTGTACATGATATATGAACGCATGCATGATATACTGATGACCATATATGTGACCCTGGACAACAAAAGTGTTGTAAGTGTTAATTTTCCGAAATTTAGATTTATACATGATCTGAAAGCTGAATAAATAAGCTTCCCATTGACGTATGATTCGGATGGATAGGACAATTTTGACCGAGATACAACTATATGAGAATCTGGAATCTGAGGTTACAGAGAAATCTAAATGCTGAGAAAGTCACCTTTAAAAAAGATAATATCAATGCATATTACTTATCAAAAAAAAAAAGTTTTTATATTATTTCTAAATACCTTCATGAAACATGATCTTTACTTACTAGCCTAAGGATTTTTGGCAAAACAAGAAAAATCAATAATTTTGACCCATACAATGTATTTTTGGCTATTGCTACAAATATACCCCAACAACTCTGCGACTGGTTTTGTGGTCCAGGGTCACACACACACATATAT
>JAUYWG010000065.1:2295907-2312661 GCA_034779775.1 Enteromius afrohamiltoni | reverse complement strand
ATCAACATTACATCAACATCCCATCCAGAATCACAGCAGCATCACATCAGCTTTTTAAGAGCATCATTTGAGCCTCGGAGCAGCATTAAAGCAACATGTGTTTGTGTTTCCGCACGACCATGATTCTCCAAAGCAGGACATGCTCCTGGATTAGAGTCCATCATTTGATGTTGAGGTTTAGGATTAGGGTTTGTTTAACGGGCATTTAAACTACTTTGATTCAGGTTCATGTCCTGCATGGTACAATCCTGGTCATTCAGATGTTGAGCATGTGACCTTTTCAGAGCTGTATTTCCACAAGTCCACACTCTCCATGCTGGTTTTCTTGATGAATTTAGGTCTGGCTCCTGTTGGAGAAAGGAAGCAAATATTGATGATAATTAATTTAATATCATTTTACAGACTGCAGAATATTTTAAGAATATCTTGAACTTTTATTTTAGTTTATGTTTTAATAATGTTGCTGTGTGATTTTTTGTGGGGTGGGGTGGATTAACTTATTTATTTTTTGTTATTTTGAAAATATATATAAGTATATCCACACCAATATAATATAAAATATATAATCAGTACATCTACACTAATTTCATTCATTATGATTTATCTTAGACTGTTTTACCCTGCACTTTAAACTCAGATTCAGATGGAGAGAGATCCGCCTCCTTCACCCCTAGAGCCTCCATCAGCTCCTCCACATTCATCCTGGCCGTCAGCTCTCCATTCCTGTCACCGATCTGAGCAAAGCAAACCACACAGTTACACACACTTACCAAGCAGGACTGTCTCTGCTGGATGGAGTCATTGTGGTCTCACCTCTCTGGAGATTTCGAGGTGTTTCCGGGCATGGTGAAGAGCCTGACGGTGCTTTCCCAACGACACGTAAGCGTTACCTAGACTCCAGCATGCCCGGCCCTCCCCGACCCTACCAGACACAAAATGTTACAACTCAAGAGTCTTGCTGATATAAGAATGAGTCTATGCGTGTGTGTGTTCATGGCTCACACCTGTCGTTGAGCTCCTGAGCGATGAGTAGGTGTTTGAGGTGATATTCTATGGCACGTTCATACTCCTGCAGCAGTGTGTATGTGTTTCCCAGACTGTAACATGCCTGAGCTTCCATCACCTGATCCTTCAGCTGCCGAGAGAGCTGCAGAGTTTTCCTGAACAGCAGTGCAAAACATTGGCAAAAAAAAAAAAAACTCCCCAAAACTGCATTTGTTTGACAGGAATATATTAAAAATTGTGAAATAGTATTTGAAATTGAAATAACTATTTTTATATTTAAATAAATGTTCAAATTTAATTTATTCTTATGATCAAATCTGAATTTTCCTCATCAGACTTCAGTGTCACATGATTCTTCAGAAATTAGCTGCTCTTTTACCACACGACCAGAAGTGCACAGTAATTAATCCATAGACTGTGGCCCATCCATTTACTCTTTTATTTTCATTATTTTATTCATTTGTTTTGCTTATGTCTATGAAATTGTCTGCCAATGCTTTTTATTTGTCCTCTTGTTAGTAAAAAATAATTTCTGTTTCTTCACTAAACGACTGTTTGTACATAATGCGTCCTATAGATGGCGCTCTTACCTGTAATACTCTGTGGCTGCATTGAACTGGCCCAGGAAAATGAGAGCGTTTCCTAGGTTACTGTATGCTCTGCGCTCGGCTGCCTTGTCGCCAAATTCCTTTGCAATGGAGAGACGCTGGAAAAACAAAAAGGGACTGTGTTACTCTGAAACACAGATGCCTGCTAGAAGGAGCTGCTGTCTCAGCCGCAGCATACTTTACATCAGCACATGGTTAGACGAGTGAATGAAGTGATGGTCAGTGTTTGGCTCATACCTCTCTGTGGAACTTGATGGCCTCGACAAAATTACCCAGCAGGTAATGAGTGTTGCCAAGGTTACCGAAGGCTCTTCCCTGCGCGGCTCTGTCTCCCAACTCCTTAACCAGAGACAGATTCCTCCTGAAACAGAAATAACTTTATTCAAGTAAAAACACATTCATTTTCCCCATAGAAAAATAGATTATCTGATAACACCTGCACAAAGTTCATCTGAAGTGTACTTCATGTCTCATATTTATAAAATATATATTAAAAAAACTATACTTGCAGATAATATAATATTAACTTAAATAAAAGGCTACTCAAGTGATTTCAAGAGACACTTTCGTGACTATGTTTCTAAACACACGTAAGTGCACTTTTTAAAAGTCTTACTTAATGTGTTTATAATAATCTCTTAAAATACACCTATTTTAACATGTTGACTAGCATACTAAAGTGCATGTAAAGTATTTTATTATTTTAAATCTAGTCCGTTATTCAGTTAAATTTTAATTTATAATATATATTTTTTAAGTTCTTAATTGCAACTCAATATTGCAATTCCACAATGTGAATGTCAAATATTGACATATCGAATTACATATGACATATTCTTAAATATTTGTTAAGGCATGTTTTCCTAGTAAACGGACATACAGAATGAGCTACTAATAAGTGTTTGTCCTCCGTCTGACACCTCTGGTCTCTCTGAGTCTCATTTATGTGCCGTTTAACCTTCTGGATATGCTAAATGTCGCTGTTAATAATGAGCTGCGCTGCAGTCGGGGAAACAGGTCTCGTGGGTTCTGCCTAATGATGCTCAGATGCTTCAGTAAACTCTCCATCGCTCCTGTCTGCGAGTGTGTGTTCTGGACTCACTCGTAGAAGGCCGTGGCTCGCTGCAGCGTGTCTCTGACATCAGGAGGAAGCTCTCCAGGATGCTGTGAGATGCCCCAGAGCTGCTGCTTTCCTTTGGCATGAAACACGTTCCCCATGTTATACAGAGCCCTGGCCTCACCGACCTGCACACAAAAGCCGATTTCTTCAATTGGCTTCTTTAATTCAACAAACTAGACTCAACGGTACAGAAACTTTTGAGGAACATCACACTGGCTTTTCTCTGAAACCTAGGATGCAACCTAACTAGACAGCACTTTAGTCAACATGAGATCAAAATTATGAACACATCACATGAGGTGCAATGTCTTGCAAATACTGCATTTTACATTTGCGCATTTATCAGATTATTTTAAGTGTCTTAGACTGCATTCAAGGTATTTTAACAGGTTATGCATTCCCTGAGAATACAACAGCAAATCTTATTTGTGGTTTGTTTGGTTATCAAATCCATCAATGTGTGCTCCAGTAACACATTCCGTTTCCATTAAGTAAGAGTGCTTGTTCAAACAAACATAAAATAAATAAATATTCCACAGTAAAGGTGATATTGACCTTGAGCGGCAGTGTTTTCGTTCTTCATAACCTTAGACGCCATGTCTGTACATCAACCGTCTGATATAACATTGCTTACAAAACTGCAAATCACTTTCTTCGTCTAGTCAGATCCAATAAGGACATCCTGACAGAGGTTTTCTCACCTTATCTCCTTGTTCTTGAGAAATGTCCAGGTGTCTCTGACAGCACACAGCTGCTTCATCATAGCGGCCCAAAACCTTTAGAGTGTTTCCCAGATTTCCGCTGGCTTTGCCTTCCCCAATCCGATCCCCGATCGTCCTGAATTGCAATACAACTCTGTTTATTTTCATTAAACACAAACTTGCATGAAACTGTAACTATTGATGGCTATGAATGGCAGTCATATGCCACTGTTCTCACCGAGCAAGCGTGAGGTCATGCCGATGGTACTCCAGGGCTTTGCCGTACTCCTTCAGATAGAAGTAAGCATTGCCCAGCTGGCTGTAAATGGCACTGAGGGTCTTGAGATCTTCTGTTCCTACCTGAACAGCTGCTTCAAAAAACGCTGTACCACCTTTAAAATCTCCTGCTTTACACAGTCTTTCCCCCTCCAGCGCTAACTCCAGACAAGATGCCTCCATCCTGCAAACAAAAGGCATTCAGATCCAATAATCAATAAAAAATTATGGGCTTTCTTAGGAAAAATGCCATAATGTTGTCAAGTTTGGTGAAAGGCTGAACACTAAATTGCACACTGACATGGCTGGATTTTTTAAGACATTAATAATCCTCAGAAAGCAAATGAACATGCATGATTTACAAAAGTAATTTTGCACAATTAATAGTTTTTGGGGTTTTTTTGCATTGTATGTTATCATGAATCCAGGACTATAAATAATGTCATCAGCCAAAGGTTTTTGCAATTGTTTGGTTTAATTAATCTAAAATAAACTGACACATTCTGCATTGTCACCACGTACAGTAATATTCATGCATTTGACGCTTTTATCCAAAGTAACAGTTTAAAAAAATTTTTGTTGGTCCCTTTAATCAATTCTGTTGACTACAAGTAACATTGCACCTACACAACTCTCAGTAGAGTGTTGGTACAGTATTAGTAGACTGGTAAGGATAAGGTCAGGCGACACGGACAAATTCGTACATATTCGTATGACCTCACTCATATGATTTTGTACGATTTGTCTAAACCCCAATGACTGGTAGGTTTAGGGGCGGGGTTAGGTGTAGGTAATTCGTACAAATTTATATGAATTGGCAACTCGTAAAATATGTACAATTTAGCAAAAATATTGTACGAATTAGCCACCTCCTAAAATATGTACGAGTTGCTGTGACACTGGGCTGGGTCAGAATAAGTTACTAACACGTGTACATGCAAAGTCACTTACAAAGTAGAATATCTATTGGGACATCATCACAATAAAGAATTACCAGATATTAATCAGAGAGCCTACTAATATTCTAACAAGAGTTTGCATGCAAGTGCAAAATTGCTTATTGTCAACAGAATGCTTAAAAAGGGATCATATATGAATATATGCATGCATAAAAAAATTTTAGTAACATGGAGTTCATGATGATCAGTTTACAAGTAATGAGGGAAGGTGGTGGTTCTGGAGGGGGGGCGAGGAACCAAAGAAAACCAAAAAGTGGTCCACAGCAAACAATAGAGTATCCATGGGGAAGTGGAGTGTGGGAGAAGCAAGGTAGTCAGGAGCAGGAGAAGCCAGATGGTGGGCCATCCAACCAGGAAAAACACCCAGAGTGGAGTCACAGGAGGAAAGAGTTATGGTGAAGGCCTTGGAGAAGGAACCTGGGAGACAAGCTCCTGTGATGAAGCTGACAGAGGTGGAGACATAGCTGGACCCAGCAAAAGGAGAGCCAGGGTAAAACTGGAGGCCTGAAGGGACGAGTAAGAGGCAGAGACCCACAAGACCATGGTGGAGCTGGAACGACTGAGGTCAAAGCTCAGTTGCTGAAGAAAAAAAAAGGAAGAGGGATGGAGGAATGAGGTGAAAGTGGAGAAGTGGAATCCCAATGGTGGAGACAGGTCAACGACTAACCTAGGTGGAGCAGGAGCGTTAAAGGAGCCCAGCAGAGACAAAGGCTTGAAGGGCCATGGTAGAGTCCAGGGCTCAGAGGCTGGAAGTGAAGACAGGGGATCCTCAAACTTAGATGGAGCTGATGACTGGAAGGCCCAAAGTGGATTCACACAACAGAGTGGAACAGACTGATGATGAGATGGGGGGCTGACAGGAGCCAGCAGAGGCGAGGAACATGTGGACACTGGAAGACCAGTTGGGAGAGGGTGGCTGGGTGGGTACTCAGAAGACGGGGGGAGATTCGGGGCTTGGCAGGGCCAAAGCAGATGAGAGAAACCAGGAACCAAATTCTCCCAGAACATTAAAAGGCTCAGAGGCCAGTGTCAGCTCACCCTCAGTAGCAGGAGTGTGTGGCACTCCATTCCATTCCTTCGTATTCCACTTAAACTCACTAAAGGATGCACAATGTTGGCGGCTCACACACCTGGTCAGATGTAAGGCTAGGTGGTTGATGACAGGCAGGATTGGGCTCTGTGGTGGGCTCAAGCGATCACTCCATGCATTGGGATGATGGCAGTTTGGGTTCTGGATGTGGAATGAGGCTGGTGAAATCCTCCACCATGAGGCAGATAGTGAACACCGAATTGTCGTTCACCAGCACCTATGAAAAGCAGCAATAATTTCTAGGTGTTTGTTCCCTGGAGGGTGTGGCTAGATTCTGATAGTGAGTTTGTTGTGCCAAAAAAGTATGGACCTCAATGTTTCAGTGTTTCTTCTCAAGACATAGGAATTGGACGGCAGGTAGATCCATTGGGATCCAATATGTAATTTCTAGACTTGTGTTATGATTCATCCAAAACTCACAATACTGACTAACTAAGTAAAACCAGGAGGAATAATTTAAGTAAATCCACATGAAAGAATTCATCAACAAGACCAGACAAAGAGTAGGATGAACAAGGATTGACTAAACAAAGGAGCTAAACAGAAACAGCTGATTGGAATAATTAACTATTCATGTTTGGCTGAGTAATTTTGATGTTACATATTCTCTCATACTAGATTTTGCCCAAAAATGAGACTGTAGCACATCCAGACAAAACACAAGTGTTGTATGACTATATGGTATTCAGATTTGCTTTAATCGGTCTTCACTCTCATTATAGCTGAACACAAAACATATTTCCATCTCGCTCTAGGAGCCTCACAGCTTCACTGTCTGAAAGCAATTATATAGCCATGCTTTGACAAGCAGCTCACTGGTTTTGCTTCTTTTCCATTAATGTCTGAAACAGTCTGCTTTTGGCTTGGCTGCAGTAGAGCAAGATCAAGATTTATTCAGTGCTGCGGTTAGAAAAGTATTTTGGCTGAAGCAGTAGATGGGCTCACATCCACCTCTGCTTTGTTTCTTTCCTCTCTGGATCTTCGATAAAAATAACACCACACAATTTTCATATTTTCTGAAATCATATAGGTGGTGCTTGACTTTGCAAAAATTATCACCATGACAGTGTGTCACTATGTGGGTGCTAGGGTTGGTTTGGGTGGTTTCTAAGTGTTTTTGTTTGTTTGTTTTCTGTCTGGTATGAAAAGAGAACCTGCGTCTCACTGACCTTCTGCTATCTAAATATAACTCACATTCCTTCTTTGAGTGAAAATGGTGCATCTGATGACTCAGTAAAGTACCAAGACAGCACACATAGCATACATAATTTGACAAGTCAAGTAGGTGCCATAGAGTAATAGTCTGGGTCAGTGAAATATGAGAATTGTTGTTGATTTACTGATATTTATACTGATATAGGGCATCCTTCAGTGCAGCTACACTGTAATAAACAGGAAAATATCAATGTTAATAAAATGTAGTGTAAAATGTATCCAATCCATTTTTTTTTCTTAGGTTCAAAAATGATTGGTGCTTAAGTGAAATTTGGACAGATCAGGCCTTAACATTCTTTAAAAAATGTATCAATCATTCTTTTCATCTTCTCTCATCATCCGTGTCTACATCCACGGGCCTAGGCTACTCACCTCTTCTCTCAGATGCAAGTGATAAGGCAAAATACAACAGAACCTATTCTGCTGTCTACACTGGATGCAGCGTGGTGTGTCCCGGCCGTAACGTTTGTCTATTACTGAACCACGGGGAGACTTTCAGAGTCACAGAGACTTTTTTTTCTCCCTCAAATGGCTGGTCGCACTCTAAAGCCCTGTATAGTCAATTAATTGTTATTTTATTGAAGTTTAATAAGTGTTGATGTTGCAGAGTGAGTGTCATTATTCAGTTAATTCAAAATGTAATTAATTCAATTTAAAAAATACTTGAAAATATTAATTATGCTATATTTTAAGTATTTCATATATATGAATGCATTATGCTTGCTTTATAAATATAATTAATTTGTATTTATATTTAGTATGTACTATGATATTGTATTTATTATACATAAGTGTGTGTGTGTTTGTATTATGTGTTATGTATTATTATGTAAACAAAAATGTGTACCTGCATTTAGGTTTGGTGCGTGTCTTCTCAACATAGAACCCGAGCTCCTGTTTCAGAGGTCTCAGTGTGGCCTGTGGTCTGGGGCCATGATGTACCAGACGACACATGGCTATCTGAGCCCCACTCAGAGGAAAAGCTTCAGTCGACATCATCCACAATATACAAAACTCACAGTCGCAAAACAACACAACCAATCAATGAGCAAGTAAAGCTACATCTCAAGATGACGTTCACAATCACATTCCATGAGTTGCAGAATTTTTCTGTGACCAGAGTGTCATCTTTTTAATGTAAGTCCAGATGAATAGCCAATCAATCAGTTCTCAGATGCTCTCAGTAGGATCCATTGATGAAACTGCACACTGTCCCCTCCGAAATCACCAACAAACTTCTCTCAAACTTCATATATGCATTGCGATCAAAGAAACGTGTCCCACATGAGCGCTGACCAGCAGGACAACTGCTACTGTGAGAGCTGGAAGCTGCCCTAATTCTCCTGAAGGACACCTAGGGCACAGGCCGGCTAATCCTGTTTCTGCTAACCTAAAGAGCTCAAACGCAGGAGAAGGCCATGACAAAACCTCTACAAATGCAGTCGTTGCACTGTAAGTAACAATTTCAAGATTTTTCAAGATTTCTATGAAACACACACACATACTGAATACATCTAATCTGCTTAAATTGATCCGATGTTTGTTATATGAATGATGAATGATTTTGGCCCCATGCTTTATTCAGTTTGGACACCCAAGAAGCCCTTTGTGTTTCACATGACAAACATGAAGCTCTACACACAAACCACCAGACTGATAAATCAAATTTCTCTACAACATTTGTGGCATGACTGTGGTTTGCAAATTGCAAGTTACAAATCAAACATATACCCAAGCTAACAGAGAACATTCTCAGAACTTGCTAATGTTCTGGTAAAGTTTTCTGGTAAAGTAATCTGGTCTTTAATAGTGTTCTCAAAACTTGTTCATGGAACTGTTTTAGCTGGATGTTAGACTAAAACTTTTAAAAATAAAAATCGATTTATCACTTGCTGAAACATCCGCTTCTTCATGGAGAGCGCGGGTCATGGTTGCTTAGCAACGGCAGACGAAACGGGAGTGCAAGCATAGAGCGCAGGCTAGTACATAACAAGTTTCCTTGCAAAGATATAAAAAGCATTGCGTCTAGTGATTTCCAAGCATTTTAGGCACAACATGTGAATGTGGTTTTGTTTTGAAGTAGAAAAAAAGCATATTGCTGGACTCGGCTGAGACCAATGAGAACATTTGGCGAGTCCAATGACCAAGACTGAGACAAGTCAGAGTGCAAACACCAATGAGTCTGAGACAAGTCCAAGATGATAGAAAAATGTCTCGAGACCGGACTACAGTACTATTGCTCTGATAGTTGCTAATCATATCGGCCAAGAAAATCGCAACTTTTCAATTTCCGCCAGTCTAAGTACACAATATAATAACAGAAGTGTCTAGTTTTAAATAGGAAAAATAACTCTTTGAAAAACTATTTGATCATTTTTGTACGTGATGGTACTGGTCTAACTGGATTCAACGATCTATGCTAAGCTATGCTAAAGTGCTATCACCAGACCCAGAGATCGGCTTAATAGATTCCAAAGCAGAAAAAAAATCAACTTATTATCTTTGGTAGAGTTAAAGAATGAGCCTATTTACAAAAAAAAAGTGGAGTGTCCCATTAATGGTGAGGATTTTACACTGACTCTTTTTGCACGTTACTTTCCGAGTTTTTCACACATTCATTGATTATCAAAACAAGGTGAATGAATTGGCCATCTGAATTATTCATTCAACCAAATTAATTACAAAACACTAATTCATTTAGAGTGCATTAATGAGTCACTAAATCACTCATACAACCAATTCATTCAAAATTCATAAAAAAAAAAAACACTCATTAAATTACAAAACAAGCCGCCATTGAATCATCCACTCAACCAGTTTATTAAAAAACACTGATAGGAATGAAACGAGTTGCAGGAATGTGTCACTAAATCAAAACAAGCTGCATGGAAGTTATAAACACTAAATGCAAGTACCTTCAAATGAATGTCTTGTTTACTGCACTGATGTATAACAGTAATTTCACGTGAGCGAGTGTTGTCTGTCCTTACCTGCAGCCTTGTGCAGCGCTGCTCATGTCACGTGTGGAATATATTGCTTTATAAGCCCCTGCTGGCTTTACATTGAAGTCTTTAGATCAGGAATGTGACACACATTGAGAGGCTTAGTAGGTCATGCAGTTCAGGAAGTGCATGTCACCGAGCGTGTGACATGCATTTACAGAAAGGCCATCGTTACCCTGACAAGCACACTTTTGATCTTAGCAGCGTAAGTGTGTGTGAAACATTTATCTAGCGTCACTCCACAGTGTGTCACAACCTCGCTCTAGCAATTAAAGGCAGAGATCCTGCATGAATATTTCACGCTTCACATTTTCAATATGTACAACATCAAACGAGGGAGAAAACTAGATCTTACGTATGCTGAAGGTAAATAATTTCTGAATTCGAAGAGTGTAGGGTCAATTAGATTTGGTTGCTTTTCTTTGATTAATCAGACAGTTCTACACGGCTGCTCTTTCTAATGGTTTTGGGGATTATTCACTGGTTAATCCCCAACTGCAGCTAATAAGATTTGGAACAACTAAGATTAAGTATCTGAGTATTTAGTAATTAGTTGAATGCCCTGACATTACGCTGAATGTAATAAGGTTATACACTCACTGACTACACTCACTACATTGAAGTCAATGTAGTATAGTTACTGTGCATATTGTGGGTATGAATTGAATAGCAGGACTGTTTTTGCCAAAACGTGCAGTACACAAGAGACAGGGCGAGGAAGAGCCTATCACTAAGGAGCGTTTGTTTGAGCACAGTGCAATGAGGTCATGTGTCAGCTATGACATCACCTCAATGTGTCACAAGCTCATCAGTGGGGCAGTCTATAGGTTTATAATTGCAGTATGCAGAAAACAAACAAAAAATGGTATGATTTACACTTCTAGTTTCCTCAAGGTAGTCACAAGTGTGCAGTAACTAAGCTTGCCTCTGATTTAGTGCTGAAATTTGGAAGAATTCTAATATTCAAAGATTATGTCTTGGCAAATAGGACCACCGCACATCTAAAAGGAAAGTTTTAGTTTTAGCTGCAGACAAATATGTATAATTCCTGATTCTGATTCTTAACTATAATGCCCTAATGTCAGTCAAGTTATATCAAATGAACTGTAACAAAAACCCAACATAAGCCTGAATGCTAATACATTTATTTCTCTAGATGGAGAGAAAACGGAAAGCCACAGGCTGTTGAAGAGCCGTCATTCCTGCGGCTGAACCTGTCATGAACTGAAATATTTGTTCTGACTATTATTATATAATGAAGAGATGTGAGCTGTTTCTTACCGTCAGTGTGAGGGACTCCAACACAGGAAACAGGAAATTTTACTTCTCAAAACAATGTGGCATGTGTGTCCTCATGACCTACTACTGATATAACAACCTGTTCAAACTTTTTGATCTTTGAATCACGATCAAGAGCATTGCTTGGCAAAATTAAGAAGCTGACTTTCAAAAAACTAAGAATGTTTTTCATACAGTATGCATTTCTTGTCATTGGAAAAATTTTGCACACAAAACCCCACCCCTACCCTAAACCTGGCCACTTCTCAACAATATAAAACACATCAGGCAGATAAAAGTATTATTTATTGCAAAAATTTAGAAAAGTATAACTTGTAGAACTTTCCAAGTCATCTGAAGCCTCTTGATATCTTTATGCAAGGAGCAAAGTGAATCTTGATTTTACCACTCTGTGAAAACCGTCAGATCTCATTCCAAAGACAAATTTGAACTGAACATAAAACACTTTCATTTTGTTTGAACACAAAGAATAAAATTAGACCAGACTGAAATGACAGCTCAATTATCAGATCTGAAATAACCGGTAACCATGGCTATATATACACACCATTGAGATCCTAGGTATGTTTAACTATAATAGAAGTTGTTAAATAATAAATGTAACTGTAAATAACTTTGGTGCTGCAACAGTGTTGTACGATGCCATGATATGACCTCTTCATCTCAGTTAATCATTGGTCTAACAGCACTCATCGATGTCAAAATGACTGAGATGGCCAATCAAATTGAAAAAGGTGAATCCCCTGTACAGGAACGGGCAGAGTTGACTTTACTTTATGAGAAGACTGGGTTCCTTTAATATCTGTCAGAAGTTGTTCCAGATGTTCTACCAGACGGTCGTCCTCTTCTATGCTGTGGTTTGCTGGGGAAGCAGCGTTAAGAAGAGGGATCCCACATGGTTGGATAAGCTGGTGAAGAAGGCTGGTTCTGTGGTGGGTATAGAACATCTGTGGCAAACAGGAGGACCCTTAGCAAGCTCCATCACCCACTGCACAGTATCATTTTCAGTATCAAAAGAAATTTCAGTGGCAGGATGCTGTCTAGGTCCTGTTCCACAGACAGACTGAAAATTTCAAGACTCTTTAACTACTCCCTGTGAGCAGGACTTAAACGGCTTGTTTGCACTAAGCGGTGACGATAAAGCATGACAATAAGCACAACAAAAATTGCCGATTCTAGTTAACCAAAACCAGACTTGAATATCCCTCTTGGATCAATAGTATCTACTTATATATAATCTATAATTTACAATATGATCCCAAACCTCCTACAAGCTCAGTTTTTGGACCTCAGTTTTTCTAAAACCCTGCATACAGCCATGCCTGTAACTGTATCTTGGAGAGACAAAATGAAAAAAAAAATAATGGAAACAGATGAAAAGTTTAGCTAAAATTATAATGAGACATATTAGTCAATATAGCAATGCTGAGGGGAAAATGTAGCATCTTAATAATTACTCAAAAGGGGCTTGTTTTTGACACCTCCTGCATGACAGATATAACTTAAATTTAATTAATAGATCCAATATGCAAAATAAATAGTTGTTTTACATCATATATCATCTAAATAGCTTGTCTCTTTGATGGGTATAATGGGTTTAATAAATATAATATAGTTGTTGTTTTGTTTTTTGTTTAAATGTAACATTTAATAAATGACCATTTATGAATAAGCATAAGAATATTGACTATAAACAATCTAAAATTATTATATTTTCCAGCCAAAACTGTTTGTAGCTACTGATTATATGTCAAAGCCTCTCAATATATTAATGGTTTATTACGGGGCACCAAATGTTACACAGTTATCACGTGAGATAAGCAGGCAAATTTAAAACTTAATCAATACAAATGTAACAAGTTAAGTAATAAATAATTTGACAATTTAAATATTAGTCATAAATATGGAGAACAAGAACTATATGTGCCATAGTTATTGGTGGACTACCAATTTTAGGGCTCAATGAAGTAAACATAAAGCTCAATAAGTTTTATTTCTGTTTATTTATTTACACAATGATTACCCCAGTCCTATTGCCTATAACTGTAGCCTTGAAAATTACTACTAAAATCGAATTACAATTACCAACCAAGCTGAACCCTGAATTAATACGTTACACTAACAATTTGTCAACTATTGAATGGATTCTAGTTGCATCAAACAAGCTTTGTGCCAGCAGTGATTTATTCAGTAGGTTTAAGTGTTAAGGTTTAGTCCCTCGCATTATGTTTGTGTTGCTGAGACTCTTTTCTTGTGATGTTTCTAGACGTCTGTAATGAATGAAGCTCCGACAGCAAAGTTGAGTCAATGGAGGCAGATGACTCACTGCTCTGACATCACACACACCGAGCAGAGAGAGATTTCTATGGTCACTATGAGACGTGACATACACACATACACACTATGAACAGACGTTCATGGTCTGCAGATCTCTCTTTGTTATTCATTGTGTGCTTTCTCTGTGTCTCGAAAGGTATTATAGTGTTTCTTATTCCTTATGACGCAATGCTGTCACCACAACATACCACTCAAATGAGATGTCAACAATCACTACTGTCAACTCAAACATTTTCCCCAGGCGACAGAAAGTTTGTTCACCACTGACCATGCAGAAGTAGATAAATGTTCTGCTTTCTGGTCTCAAGCATTACAAAATCCCCCTTAACATTCATAGGAAAGATGCAAGCATGCATAATTTTTTACTGAATGTTATCGAAATCAGCTGTTCGAGAATGTCATTCGGGACTTCCAGAAAGCAAGAAGCAGCAACAGAGAGATCTGTCACAGCAGCTTAATTGTTACACGTATGCAAAGACCAGGGCAGAGGTGCAAACATCGTCGAACATGCAAATGTCTCTGTAAACAGAGAGAAACTGCTAAGTTGAATATCGCTCCCCTGCCGTGTCTAATCTGTCTTATATGGTTTTATCCCTTCTCAGACCACAATGAGCCCAAACAGTGGAGTTTGCCATCTCAATCTGTGCAGTCTCTTCCAATTTGACAGCACCGTCTTCAAGAGAATCAAGCCCACGTCTACAAGCTGAAGACAGGCCCTCCCTCGCGCAATCGCAAGCCGGCAGACCCTCTCCTCCCGCTGCTGGGTTTCTTCCACCTCCCCCCTATTAAGAGCAGCTCTTTCTCTCGGTCTGAAGCAGATCAGACCCCCATCCCCCCGGCCGTGAGCTCCTACCTCGAGTGGAGCCGCTTGCTGGCCAGATCCGAGTCCATGCTGCCCGCCGACTGAGCCATTGGTGAGCTGTAGGAGCCGTAGAGAAACTCCAGCTGCTCACTGCTTCCCTCTTCCTCTGGGGCTCTGAGCAGACGCACTTCAGTCCTGTGTGTGTGTGTGTATAATGGCAGCTGCCGAGGAAGTGAGGTATTGTGCCAATAGACCATAAAAGGCAAGTCCCTCCTCTGAGTGACGCTGGTGAGCAGGAAGCAGAGTGTGTGTGAATGTAAATGTAAATTTATACGCTGCATACACTCTCACATAAACATATACTATCTCTTTTCTTATTCTCATTCTCCTGCACAATTGTAAAATTTGTCATTTATATTGTTTTACTTATCTTTATTTTAACATCGCTTATTTTTATTTTTGTCTGTGCACTGGAAGATTGTGTATAAGCATATTTATATGTAATAAATCACTTTCTGAATCTCATAGATCTTGCTTCATGCATGCATCCAGAAAAGCACTTGGTCACTCTTGCTCTGTTGCTTTTTCAAAGAACAGAAGACTTGAAAATCCAGTCATTGTTTACTCACCCTCATGACGTTCATTACATATTTTTCTGTAAAACACATAAGGATCAATTTAGAAGATTCTTAAAAATTAACAAACAAACTTACTGTAAACCACAAGCATATATATATATATATATATGACTGCAGAAACATATTTGTCAATATTATGATCTTTCAGAGGTGCTTTCTTTGTTCTTTTTTAGCTTGAGAGGTCCAGTTATTTAATGGAAAAAGCTAATGTTTTATTGGAAAATAAAGTTGTAATTTTGCATGTCACAGAAAGGTTTGGAATGACATGAGGCTAAATTAGAACCCAATTTTCATTATTGGGTGAACTACAGCTTTACTGTGTTTTTAAACATGTAGTGTCAATCTGTTATAGATCTTTTACTGTATGGCATAAATGTGGAGATCATTAAAACTTGGGAGCATTTGGCGAAGGTTTGTATTGAGAACTTAGACTTTTGACAATGGTATCTTTTAAAGCCAATGGAGATCTAAAAGAGATTTCATGATGTTGTCATGCAGATCTGTTGTATTGAGTATACACACTGCCTAAGTTTTTGTCAAACGCTTGTTCATAATGCTTTCCTCAAACCCTCAGGAAAAATGAGAAAACCAAAACGTACATCAAAGGTTTGTTCTGTCAACAGATGAATGAGATGGAGAGACGACACGCAGGCTTTGATTTCAGAAGCACACGTTCACCTCAGCCCTCTTGTCTGACAGCGTAATCATATCTACAAACTAATGTCACCTTGAGCTCACCTCTGTTATGATACAAATTAAAAGGGCAGCAAACGGTGAAAATCCTGAACAGAATCTTAAATTATTTCTGCCGAACCTAAATAATGTATGCACTTATAGCCTTGTTACTAACCATATAAAAGCCGAACCCTGAAACAATGCATTTTCATAATTTTATAAAATCATCACTATTTTTTTTTCAGTGTCTGTTTTGTCCCATGGTACTGTTATTGTTTTTCAGGCTTGAGTGTTTCAGGTTTGAAGGTCAGTACAAATATGTCTAATAATGGCTTTATCTAACAAACATCACTGCACAAGGACGAGGAGTATTTCAAAATTTTCTGAACATGCTGCCAAAGCCTGATGTGTTTGTTTTAATGAAGCATTTGCAATGTGCGTTTAGCAGTAGTTCTGCTAGCATTGAAATGTAATGCCACTGTGATATTGGTCCTTTAAGCATATGTACTTTAAGTACCACAATGCCATTAGACACCAACGTTAAATGATTTGTATTATACACGTTTAAGCTGAGTTTTCAATGCATTTAAACTGTTTTGACCAGCAGGTGGTGCAAGCCAAAAAGTGAATCATTTTACGAAACAATTGGTTCAGTTGAAACAATAGGTTCAACAAACACATCAGCAAAAACTATAAAAATGCAAAGATGGCTTAGTCCGGTTACAAATGAGGGGGAGAATCAACTGCAACATGCAAAATGCCAGAGTAGTCAAAGTAATTGCACTGAAGCTGACATTAGAAGCTCCTGTTCCCATAGAAACCTGAGAGACTCTGATAGATAGCCTAAGATACAGTGGGTACGAAAAGTATTCAGACCCCCTACATTTTTCACTCTTTGTTATATTGCAGCCATTTGCTGACTTAATTTTTTCTGCATTAATGTCCACACCGCACCCCATATTGACAGAAAAACACAGAATTGTTGACATTTTTGCAGATTTATTAAAAAAGAAAAACTGAAATATCA
>JAUYWG010000065.1:2256541-2294157 GCA_034779775.1 Enteromius afrohamiltoni | reverse complement strand
CCGCAACTTCAAGACATCTGTTCACTGTTCTGGTGTGTCTGAATAGATATGCATACATATATGCATATATATGCTGGTTGGTAAGTGTAAAGTAGACACACACATGGTCGTTTATGCTTGCATGAGCCCTAACAGTGACACTTTTTATGCTCGCTGACATCATCAGAGAAGAATATAATTAAAACACGCTCACTGGAGAGACTGGGGGGGGGTAGTTTGTCAGGGACTGTTCATAAGGAGATTGTCTTTGACTCTAAGGAATAATGTGGTTTAATCTGTGGTGGCGCGTGGCGTGCCCGCATGCTCTCCTATTGTTTTAGCCAGAAGCATCTTGTGACACGGGCCCTTTGACCCCAAATCACCCCTCCTCTTCCCCATCATAAGGAAATAATTATTGTTTGGCAATAATCTGCTCTCGTATCCTATCACCAGAGTGCTGGATGGGACAGTACGGGTTTAAGAAACTCTTTATTTAATGAATCTTAAGAGGAATCAAATAATCTGTTCTTTTAGCACACCATAGGATTTTGGAAAGACTTGCTCTTTTAATACCCTCCATTTAAGAAAATCAAGGCTGAAAATGCAGGGCAAATATGAAATATGTGAGCAGCTTGGGCTTAAGGGATCATTATTTAATGAGCCTGTCAAATGCAGGTCTTCCTGAACTCTTGTCATCTAAGACCAGAGTCAGCAGAACAGCAGTATGTTTTCAGGGATTTTTCTTGAATAGCATGAAAGGACACCAGAGATTTTATCTGCATATTCAAGAAAACTCGAATTTTTTTGCACAGTAAATACTATTTAATGTAATCTGCACTCTTACAAACAAGCAGAGCAAATAATCTCTTAAAGATTAGAGTTACACTTAATGCCACTATAATAGTGTTTTACTGTGATTGAAAATGTCATATATGATATTGAGTTTTTATATCATTATCCTACAGAGAGTCACGTGGCGATGTTTATTATTTTTCATGCTGGCAAATTTATTATTTTTCATGATGTATGTATACTCTATTTTGAAGATGTGTTTGAACATCACAGGCACCATAAAAAATGTGTCATTTTTAACATATATTACAAAAAAGAGTAATACACAACCAAATCACTATTAAACAATTTTATGTTAAAAAATTAGAATAATAGTAGTAATAATAATTAATTAATAATAACAATAATAATCATTTTAAGAATAATGTAAATTTAAATAAAATAGACATGTATTTTTTTTTTCTCTGACCAATTTGTCATATTCCAATCACTTTTTTGATATTTATGTGTTTGTATTGTATGCCTTGTAACAATTACTATAGGATTACTAAATTTAAGACAGAAAATGATTTATATATATATATATATATATATATATATAGCAATTAATCACATCAAAAATAAAAGTTATTGTTTACACAACATATATGAGTGCACTGTTGTATATAAATACACACATGCATATAAATATTTAAGAAAAAAGGTGTTTATGTGTATATATTAGATATATTGATTTATAGTATAAAATGTATATATATATGCGGATATATATGCGGATATTTTGGATGCGATTAATCATTTGACAGCACTAATATATATATATATATATATATATATTATTTTACATTACAGAGGAGAGGTTGCACTGTATCGTGCATGTTTGTGTGACACCACGTTACAATTGGAAATAATATTTATTATTATATTTCCACACAGAACACAGAAACACACAGTCCTTGTTTATGAGATAATGAGACAGTTCAAAAAGAGCATAGAAAGCTGTGGTTTGATGTTTTTCCATTTCTGGATTTGTTTTCTCTTATTGTCTTGAAAAGAAAGAAAAATAGGCTGTTGTGCCATCGAGCATATATTTTAATCCACTGGTCACATATTATATTGCATCACAGCGGCACAGCTTATTACTGTACAGAGCAAAAAGAAAATACCAAGACAAAATGAGATTTCAGTAAGCTGCTTGGAGGTTTAAAATGGCCAAATGAACTTTGATTTCATTTGTTTTACTGTCCACCAGTAAGTGCAAGAACCATCTGTCCATCTCACTTTTCTTTTAAAGCTCAGATCCTGTTGTTTTGTTTCTTTAGATCATATCTCTATTACTGTCCTCAGTGGAGTTTTAAGAAACCTGTGGATGGTAATTCACTCAAACAATAAGTACAAAAAGAAAAAATGGTTAAATCCCTGTCCTGTAAAACCAACATTGATAATAGATACATCTTTTAAATAGTATGTTTTATAAAATATTTATTTTTAAACATTGATTTGTTTCTCAGGTATAGCAAATGTAGGTTATAAAAATGGTGTGGGAACATTATTTTATAATGTTTCAAAAATGCTGAATGTCCTGATTAGAGCATTATTTAAATGTTACAAAAACATTTCTGCATTCTATAAATGTTATTTTCACCCCAAATACTATTATTTGAATATTTATTTATAATATTCTGTTTTATGTTAAAATGTTTTCTTCTCAAAATCAGAATATTAAAGCTTACAAACTCATTTTTTTAAATGTACGTCTAGTGCATATAACATCCTAAGGACCTTGTGAAAATGTTAAGAACATTTACTCTCAACTTTATGAGAAAGTATTTCAAATATTAAGAAAGTTATAAGAATGTTCCATAACTAACATACGGTGTTAGGGCGTTTTTGTATAATTTATACTAAATTCGGTTTAGATCTTATTTCAAAACAAGGTGCAAATTTATGAAACGAATGCAGAGGAGAATTTCATACTGACTAATTTCAAATAACACTCTGGTTCTCTATTACTGTATTCAGTCAAAAGGATTCACAAGCAAGAGTTTTTTATGTTGACCACTGTGGAAAATAGCATGATTTAACTTATGATTAGTTAGGTCAAAAACAGAAATATATGGTCATTTCCAGAAATCAGGTCATCAATTTAAAATTGGCTAGTTGGACACTTCCTATTTGTGAAACTTTTTGGTGTGCTTTTACATTTGCTATAAATAGAACTTTTTATATTAAAAACAAACACTCAAGCTCTGCCCATATTTAAAAAGTAACGCAAAAGTAATGATGAATCAAAGCCCATCACAAGCAGCTTTGCCTCTACTCTGAAAATGTAAACATTTCACTGCCATTAACATCTGAAATGAACAGTAACAACAGCTTTTATTCCTTTTATTTCCACAAATTAGATAGATTATCAGTTGATAAAGACTGATAAAGATTAAGTAGATAAATATTGTGCGCAAATTTGCATCAAATAACTAGTTCCATATGTTTGGTTTTTCTGACGTAGTAAACTTGCTTGGTAGCGCACCTGGTACAGCATTGCGCTTGTGTTGTGAAGCACTCAGCTATGAGTCCTGTCAAACACAAGTCACAATAAAAGCTTAGAATGATAAATAAATACATCAGCTAAAGCAACTATGATAAAATGATAAAAACCTGAAGGTTGCAAACCCCCAGTGGCTACACATCAAATGTATTTTATTTTATGTTTGCTTTTGTTAATCCTACTATTTACTGTATGTTCGGTGTAGACTCTTTTTTTAAACATGGCAGAGTACTCTTTTAGTCCCCTCACTGGATGTTTATTTCTGAACAACCAACATTGTTCAGAAAACTGTCATGAATTTAATGCCACTCACCGAACATATCACTTTAAAAGTGAAATCCTCGTTGACCTCTGGCAAATCCCCCATTGTCTAATCAAAAAAACCCCAACGGCAACCGTGCAAAAGGTGTAAACATGTAAAAAATGTAAACATGTCTTTCTACAACTAATTTGTGTAATTTTATGTTTCAAACACAGATGGCAGCATTTCTTTTTTCGTTAGGTCATTCGAAAACCATTACCGCCAGTTGTAAAAAAAAAAAAATGTCCTTACAGCATATAGTTTTTATTAGTTTTATAGGTATATAAGATAGATAAAAATATAGATATATTTTTTATAGATATATAGTTATATATTAACTCTAAACCAGGGGCAGGGAACACAGTCTCACGACCAATTCGTACTTATTCATACAAGGTGGCAAAATCGTGCTACTTAGTACAAATTCGTACGACCTCACTAATATGATTTTGTACAGTTTGTCTAAACCCCAGAGACTAGGTTTAGAGGCTGGGTTAGGTGGGTCACGCATACAAATTCATACGAATTGGCAATTCATATAATACGTACGATTTAGCAAAAAATCATATGAATTCATACAAGTGAGGTTGGACGAATTTGTACAAATTGTAAAATGAATTGCAGTGAGACTGGGTTGGATGCCCTGTATAGTTTATCTCCCTAATCAAACACACCTGATAAAGCTAATCAACAAATTCATGACAATGTTTTACGTGTGATCCATGATCAACCGAAATGTGTTTATGTTCGCGCAAATCATTCATGATCCAGCCTCACCTACAGAAGCAGTGAGTATAATGTCTTTTAATGAATCTTTGCAAATTATTTTTCCTGATAATGTGTTAATTAGCAAGTTTCACTATGAATATGGCTAAAAAAAGATCCTCTGAGAGTGCCTCGGAAAAGAGAGGCGGGGTCAGCGGAGCTCATGAAGATTTAAAGGGGAAGTACACAGAAAAGAGCGATTTCTAAAGAGCTGTTTTTGACAGAGTAAAACAAGCATTTTTTTGTATGACTTCTTTAAAATACTGTTATTTTACTATTTACTTATTATTACTATTAACCAGATACAACGAGGGGGTTAGCTTTTATTTGTGTAGGCCGTGTTCACAATGAAAACAAAACATTGCGCATTTGTAAAAAAAAAGACAACAAACAGGATACACTTTAAGCCTTCTCTGTTTCCAGTGAGGTTTAGCAGCAGCTAAGAAACATTTCGAAGCACTAAAGTCTTTCGTATAGAGTATCTTGTGTGGCAGAGAGAGTAAGCGATATATGCGTTGAATGTCATTGGTCAAGCCAAACAGGTTGGAAGCCACCAAACCAATTTACCTAATGAGAAAGTTGCAAATCCTCCCAAAGCCCCGCTGCTGGACCAAAGCCGGCAGAGAGGAAGGGAGAGACTCTGGGCGGTGAGCTGGCAAATCCGGGGCATTGTTTTCATTCCGCTCGGCCACATCTTTGGGATCCGCTCATGGCACAAGACTTTTAGCCCGCCTCTAAAACCTTTTAAAACTCCCACCCAAGCTCACAATCCCAAGACAATTCCTCCGGCCAGCAGACAAGCTCCTTAGGCTAATGGCCATTTTGCCTTGACTTCCAGTGCGCTTTAGCCTGGCAGTAATGCGTGTTATGTCGTTCGGACTGCTCCGGTAAGCTGACTAGAGAAGTTTCCCGCATGTTGAGAAGATATTGACCCTGGTGTGCGAAAGACAAAATATACTGGACACGGGGATCAGCAGAGGGAGATGAATTTCATGATTTACTCATCTTAATGTAATCCGTATTGCTGTTATTTTATTGTATTATGCTTATTGTTTTGTTTCCTTGTGTTTGTTTTTCTGCCTGTTATTTTTGTGGGCTGCAAAACAAGAAAGAATGATGTCATCTTCATACATCTCAAGATTTCCTCCTGACTGATTTCCTTCCTCCTGAATATGCCCTGAGAGTATGGTTTCCCACTGACAGAACATTTACACTGTAAATAAGTGTTAGATCAATGCACAGGTCACAGGTTTGTTCTGACGGGTCACAGGCAGTGGAGAAAGCAAGGCAAAATGATACACTGGAAAAAAATTACTTTTTTAAATTGAAAAGTATAATTTAATAGCTGAAACAACCAAATTGGTGACGTATTATATTATTAATTTGTAAATTGCTCCTTAAGCTAACAACTGCTGGGTTACTGCTTTGTATAGTGTAAAATTAAAATGCATGATTAGGATAAAATATAGGTTTTTCAGCTTATAGAAAATTAGAAGAAAAACATGGACGAGTTGCCAATTCGTGTGAATTTGTACAAATGACCCCGTCCCTAAACCTGCCCACCACTGGGGTTTAGGCAAATTGTACAAAATCATACGAATGAGGTTGTACGAATTTGTATGAATTAGCACAAATTTGCCACCTTGTAGGAATATGTACACATTGGTCATGAAACTGTGTTGGCCTACCCGATCTAATGAATTTGCGTATAGATACTTATTACCCTTGGTACAACATTGGATTAGCCAATCAGATTTAAAGAAAAAGTTGCTAGTTTTTGTGAAGTTTAGGCTTACAAAAGTGCTTGTACATCAGTGTCAGTCATCTATCATTTATGCTGCTTATTTCAAAAGCAACAAGCCCGTCAGATTGTATTCATCTGCCAAATCTGATGTAAAAGCAGAAAAACAAAACACTTCACAAATGTATTATTAAAAAATAAGTTTGTGCAAATTTTCTGGCCTGTTGGTTGCACTGAGCATTTGTGTGTCCCAGCATGTCTTGCGTTACCTGTTGAGAAGGAGACTGGCTGCTGACCAGATGCTGAAGAGAGACGGACTGCTGCTTGCTGGGTTCAGTTACTGCTGTTACCATGGCAGCAGGTTCACCATCACAAAAGTTACATTATGACAAAAAAAAAAGTTTCAGCGGATGGAGCCAAATCTGCACAGCTGCATCTTTAGCTTAGCTTTAGCTTATTCCTGTGCCTCTGTGTTTGCAAAGCTTCATGAACGTATAAAGAAGATCATGCGTGTTAACTTTGACCTCATCTATGCTAGTTTATTTGCATTTCAAATATTTCTAAAATATCTTTTCATTTCAATTAAATGAAATATGTTTCAGTGTTATTACGTAATTACGTAAGAAAATTCAAATTAAATACAATTTTTGTTACTGAAAACAAATTAAATATTAACTGAAATAAAATAAAATATTAATCAATATCAATCATTTTATGTCAGAAAATTGAAGTTTTTCAGATTTATTATTAAGTAAAAATATTACATTGAATTGAATTATAAATATAAATTAATAATAAAATAAATATTAAATATATAAATATTAATTGAAACTCAGAAATAAACTAAATAACTAAAAATAAAATGAATAAAGATAACAGTTAGGGATCAACTCTCACTAACTCTATTGGATGTCTATTATTAACATATAGTACTTACAGCACATATTGTGCACCATATTCACCTCCCTAATCCTGCCTAATACCTAAATTTAACAACCACCTTATCAACTATTAATAAACAAAGGAACAAGCTCTTCAAAACCTACACTAACCCGCACTTGTGAATCATTTTGATGCATCACTTTGAGTGCAGAAGCAGTCTAATGCCTGTGTCTGGGCTGAGGTCAGGCGATGCTCTCCTGCGGTTCTTGGCCTACTTTAGCTGGAGGTGGATCAGGGACAGGGATTATCAGAGCCTGTCACACACACTTACAGTCCCACACAAAAGAGTGTCCAGAGACAAGCAAAACAGCATGTCACCACGACATGAGCTCCTGTTTGTCTTTGTCTCATTTCCATAAAGAAGCCCGAAGATAATGCAGCGCTCTCTTTTATCCCTTTATGTCAATGGATGATCTGCACTAAATGCTGGATTATAAGAAGGAATTGAATGGCATCTCGGGGAAATCCAGGCTCCTCAGGTTTAAGAGCGTGGGATCTGTTTTTCTACACACTGAACTGGTTCAAACAAAATATCTGCGAGGCCAGTTCAGCAGAAACATACTTTTCTTTAATGCTGAATGTAAACTGCCAGATCTATCAGGTGAATAAGGATTTTTTAATCAAAGGCAACTGAAAATGCACGTGCATGTCTTGAAAAAAGAAATATGTAACAGTTTAGAAAAAGGCAGCCTTATTTAAGGGAAGAATTTTGTCATCATTAAACCTGTAAGGGTTTCTTTTGTTTGTTGAACACGAAAGAGCGAAGAAAATCAGCTTTTGAGAAAATAATCTCATAAAGGTTTGGAATGATGTGAGTGAAATGGTGACAGAATTTTATTTTTTGGGTGAACCTTCTCTTTAATTAGCTGTTTCGGTGCATTTGATCGCAACTCTTAATATATTAGATTAGATTAAATATTATATTTATTGATCGCAAAGTTATATCTTTCCTGTCTGAGATGTTGCGCGTTCAGAAGCAGTTCATTGACCTTTGTGGATCGTTCTTTCTCCGGCTGTCAGGATCAGGCCCCCGGGGACCCGGGCTCTGCCCTTTGGGTTTGTCTTTGACCCGCTGCCCTCCGGCTCACCCACCTCACACACACGAGCGCCTCTCTGCACCGGCCGGACAGCCCATCACCCGCACCGCTCCTCCAGGAAAGTGGGTCACGAGTCTGAGACTGTGGGATTATGGGCTGGGAGACGAGTGTGTGATTCCTAAATCCTGCTGCCCCTAAAAGAAAGAAAGGAAAAAACACAACATGTCCCCCTCTTGACCCAGACCGGCTCCCCTTCCCAAAACAAACCCCCTCCGTCCGCTTCTCCTTCAGTTAGTGCACATGAAAGACGTCACTCGATCTCCACCAAAACTATTCCAATAAACCACCGGAGAAAAAAATGAGGATGTCCTCCTGCTCCTACACCTGTGTGATTTGCAGAGCGCTGGTAGAATTGTTTTCTAATCAAGAGCGGCTCAGCATTAATGACGTTTAATAATGACACACTGATGAATGCAGGCTTTTAAACGGCTGACCCCGGAGCTCCTCACGGCAGCACATTCGTCCCAGATTCACTGACATGCCACAAATGAATTACACATAATAAATCCATTCATTTTGGAGCTGATTCGTTACATCCATCATCATATGAGTCGGTGCTGCTCCGATCAGTCTCTGATGACATTGCCCTGATGATTTTCTGAAATGCTCACTGCTGTCTGAGGGATCTGAATGCTTTGCATGTTAAAGAACCTTTGGTTTAAAAAAATGATTGAAATGCCTATAAACATAGGCTACTATAGGTCAAAAATGAATGGCTGTGTAGGCTAAAATAGTTATTTGGGACGTTTTTGCATTTCTGATTTATTTACAAGTTGTAGTCTGTTTGTGATTCCAATATACCTTGAAATATACCTTGATTACTTGTAGTTTACTTTTGACCTAACACATTTATTGCATTGATTTAAACAGGACAATCTTGCACCATTTTGATATATATATATATTCTATTTGTTGTTATTACCAGCATGAATTACAAGTCAACTGCAGGGGATTGATTTTTTCATGAAGAGTTAGTAGGCCTTAATGAAATCATACAAATGTAACATTTTATATTTTCATTATTAAAAGAACCACTTACTAAAAATATTTAATATGTTTACCTGCATGCCATGTGACCATTAATGGACATCACAGAACTGTGAACATGTAAATGGGTTAATTAATCAACATATTTACATTTGAAGTATTTCAAGTATTTTAAGTAAAAGTAAGGTTCAGACAAAAAGGGGGATTTTTTTCTTTTTTTTTTTTTTTACAAATTTTTAATACATTTTTATCAATTTCAGTTTATTTAGTTTTAGTTACTCTCAAAACTAAAATGGGAAATATTGATGTCAAGTAGTTGAAATAAGTTTTTTATATTATTATTTTTTTTTTTATAGTTAATGTTTACGTTCAAGTTTAGTTTTAGCGATAATCCTACATAATAAGTCCTACAATAATTTAATTCATAAATCACCCTGAAATCAAAATATTGTTTTGACTTCATTTGATTTGATTTTACATTATTATTTGTGAAATTAAGCACATTTCTTAAAAAAAAAAAAATGTCTTTTGAAAACTGTCTTTACTGCAATGTGGAGAAATTCTAATTTCTTCTTCTTATTATATTTAATTAATTATTTAATTAATTAATTATGTAATAGGAATAATAATAATAATCTAAAAGTTTCGCATCTGGCTGTAACTGTTGTGAAAATTATTTGTAACGGTCCTAAAAATAGCCGTTTCTTTCTTTATGCTAATTATGGTTTCTTTGTGTTGTGAAATATGACCTGGACAGGTTTTTAAGATATTCATCTCTTATGATTAATATTGTTTTACGTTATATTACTGTTTACAAACAATGACAGTAGATTCAGTATTGAATGAAAATATTCTGCCTCTTCTGTTTGTTTTCTGCAGGTAAAAGTTCAGACCACCTACAGAAGAGCTCAGCCACTCCAGAAGGACGTGTTAACTTCTCTAAGGGCTTTGAACTTTGACCTCTAATAATGCGTCTGATCTGACGTGTGTTGTCTTTGCTCTTTTAGACAAACTCCTCCAAATAAAGAAGGGGTCTTAAGGGTCACTCAAAACAGCATGAAATATGGGGCAGTTGCGCTGAGGAATAAAAAGACCAGCGAGAGCACAGAGATTCCTCAGCGGAGGACATTTGTGGCTTCGTATTGTTGCAGGATGAAGCCAGCGACACATGCTGGGCTGTAAATGTGTCGGCCGTGAGCTAAAGGCCATTGTTGTGGAGAGAGTCGCAGCATTCTGCCTTTGTGCCATTATGTGCTCTATCATTAGCATCTCAATATTAGGAGGCTGATGTCAGTAGAAGTGCAGTCGCCCTTTGAACCGAGCAGCATCTCAAAACTGACACTCACTGCACTGACATGCTGGAGGTTCTGCATCAAGCAACTACCAGTTTGTCAAGGGTTTGAGTCTTTAAATAACAGGGTTATTATAGTTAACTGTAAACTGGATGGACTAAAACTAAAAACTTGAGGGGGGAAAACCAGAAAGGCGTACGTGACATTTCAACCAAAACATAAAATTACCATACTTTGATATGACTTTGTGTATATTTTATTCCTAAAACAGTATACTTTCGCCGGGAAAGAGCTCATCAGAAGCTTTCATTTGAAATATATATCTCAATTTTACCCAAAATGTGACTTCTGGTTCTCAGCCCTCGAACCGAAAACTAAAAATGTAAACATAGGAAATATAAAACCTTGAAATTTATTGAAAACATTAATTAAACATTCAGTCTCAGTGATAGTATAATGTAATGCCCTTGTGTTGTTGTTATGTTTTGTACATAACCATGTTTTATGTTTTAGACTTTTAATGCAGTCTCTTCTGATCACCATGGTTATATTTACTTGATCAAAAATACAGTAAAATTGTGATATATTATTTATTATGTGAATATTTAGTGAAAATATAATTTATTGCTGTGATCAGAGTTTTTTTCAGAATTTTCAGCATCATTACTCCAGTCCTCAGTGTCAAATTATTCTTCAGAAATCATTCTAATATTCTGGATTAGCTGTTGAAACATTTCTGAAAACTAGGACTTTCTTGGACACAATGATAAATTTTATTTTTCATGCTTTGCAGTTGAATAGAAAGTTCAAAAGAACAGCATATATTTAAAATAGAAATACTGAAATGTCTTTACTGCTTTAATGGAAGTATATTCTTTTTTAAATACAGCAAAAACAGCAGATTCAATCATAAATATGCAAAGAATAATATAAATGTTGTAGGTATCACTATCACCGCTGACTCTGTTTCACGGGGTTGTGCACCACAGCTAATCATATTCAGACAGTTACAGTAAGACAAAAGGCTCAATGGTGTCACCCGTCCAGACCCGCCGCGGCCTGCTGACCCTCTGAATGGTCAGCACACTCTGGCGGCGGTTGGGCGGTCAGGAACGCGCGGACAAGAGCGGTTGGGCAGTTTAGCCAGCTGCTCTGGAAGCCATCGCTCGCCAATAAAACTGCCAGATGGACACACTTTCAGAACAATGAGAGTTTACTACGTTAGCGGCTAGGCTAACAAATAGCTAGACATGCAGCCGAGGGCCACACAGGTCATTAATAGAGCCTCGAAATCTCTGCTCAGACTGGGACGCGGCTTTTGTATGTCATCCTGCTTCGCTTCCTCTTAAATAAAAACTTATCCAAGATTCCTGAGTTTCCGTGTTCCAGTCTGGCTGGTGTTCCCTCAGACGGCAACAGGCTGAGTGTCCTGGGATCACCACTACATTGAGTAACCAAGCCTGTTTAATGAGGCGTGTGATTGGTGCCCTCCTTCCCTGCGCAAGACGCTCCATTCAGAGTCATGATTGATTATGACAGACACACAATGAAGAGCTGGTGTCAGGACCAGCATGCTCAGTCTCTGACCACAAGAGTCTGGCATCCATGCACACGCCGCTTGTTTACATGCTTACGAACGCATGCATATGCACAAGGACTTATGCATACATGAAGATGAATTGTTTGGAGTGGTTGATTATGTCAGCCCAGCAGTTTAATAATTGCTGATCATTTAAGATTTGCACAAATAGTGAGTGTGTGTGTAGGACTTACCGTTTTGGCTTAGAAATTGCATTTACAAAGAAATTAATTAAACATGACATTATTAGAAAAGCATGCTCAAATATTTGTATTAAACTCTTATTATACTCTTGTTATTTTGTTCTCCTTTACTCCAGCTAGCTTATGTTTTGCTGGAATACTGCGAAGTATACATGATATAATTGGACAAAAGTAGTATGAGAAACAGAATACATCATTACACAGCAATGAACATGTCACGCGTGTGTTATGCTGCTTGTTTATTTTAGCAAATAGCACTGTTTATTTCACATTTCTGTGACCCTGGACCACAAAATCATTTTTTTTTAATTGAGATTTATAACCATTGATGATGTTTTTTATGATAGGACAATATTTGGCCGAGATATTTGTTGACCCTAGAACAACAACATAATCAGCCAATCATATTTGAAGAACCAGTCTATAGTATTTGTGACGTTTAGGCACACAATCAGTGTTTGCCGCTTGTACATCATTGTCATTCATCTATTATTAATGGGATTTTAGGCATTACTCAGAGGTAAGGTTAGGTTTAGGTGCAGAAATATGGTCAAAACTAAAATTTTGGATTGAAATGCTGTTCCAGGGTCAACAAAATATGTTGAATCAGGAACACGTCCAACTCAGCTAAATGAGGACGTGCCACCGTATTAGTATGCCCTTTATAACGTAAAACATTTCATAATAGTACTAAACATTGAATAAGCATATTATAAATGTAAGTTGTAATAAATTTGTGATTAAGTTTAAAGGCTTAGTTCATTCAAAAATAATAATTTGGAGAATGTGAGTAACCAGTCAGCTACTGGTAGCCATAGACGTTATACTATTTAATACTAAATACTATTTTAAAAAGTGGCTTCCAACAAATGTTTGGTAACCAACATGATGGCAGAATTTTTGAATTTCAGAATTTTCAAAACTATGAACATAAGAAAGAGAATCCATCTGTAGTAAACGGACAGTTTAATCAATGAACTGTGATTAATACACACACAACACTAATTACAATCAGGATTTTTCTGGAGATTGTTCTATGTTTCTGCGCATGTGCTGTTCCTTAAGCATGCTGTAAGTTCATAACTACCCTGCAATCAATTCCGCATGCAGTAATGCGCCGCTTACGTATGCAAAGAAGCTCCGCGCCTCGCTTAGAATTTACAGAGCAAATCAGGCTTTTCTTAGCAAACTCGTTAATCTTATTTAGGATATTTAGAGCTGAAATACATTAGTGAAGTAAAGGAATGGAAATCATATTTCAAATCTGCCTTTCAATACTCACGGGTCATCGTTACAGATTGTTAACTTGATTTGTGGCCTGCGCTTCCAGGCACCTGCTGTTTTATATCCTGCCGGCACACTTATTTTCAACACCATGATATGATGATGTGTTTCAAAATATTAGCAGATTTAGAATGGATAATATCTTGGACAGAATTTAAGACTCTCACTTGCACATCTACAGATTAGAGCATATGCGTGTGCGTAAAAATGCTGAAGAACTCCAGGCAGCCATCTTTACTGTATGCTTGTGAGTGGATTTAGTTTATATTGCTCGTAAATGCAGCAGGACTGAATAACTGTGTGATCGTTACTTGTGATACGAAAGAAACTCGCAAATCACACTACCATTGAATTCTTGGCCTTGCTTTTATGGGAGTAGTTCACACAAATGTCCTCATCTTCAGGCCATCCAAGATGTAGATGAGTTTGTTTTTTCATCAGATTTGGAGAAATGTAGAATCACATCACTTGCTCAGCAATGGATCCTTAAGAGTGAATGGGTGCCATCAGAATGAGAGTCCAAACAACTGATAAAAACATTTAAATAATCCACACCACTCCAGTCTATCAATTAATATCAATTAATGTGAAGCTAAAAGCTATGTGTTTGTAAGAAGCTTAACTAGATGTATCATTAAGACTGCAATAAATCCATAATAATGCTTGCTCAAGTGAAAACAAAAATCAACCTCCTTGTCTTCTCACATGAAAACCTAATTTTAGAAACTTCATTTCTAATAAACTTAATTGTTTAGAGCTGTTTTAGACTGTAAACTGTCTTTGATCTGCGCTGATTTTTCTCTAGATTCAGACCAGATTACTTTTACCTCTAGAGGAAGCATTGTTATGAATTCTATTTTAGCTAAAAACAATGGTTTGAAATTAAAAACACCATAATGATGGATTTGTGTCTCAGCTTTTGGATTCACAAGATGTTAATTGATGGGCTGAAGATGTGAGGAGTGCTTGTGGATTGTTGTGATGTTTTTGTCCGCTGTTTGGACTCTCATTCTGACGGCACCCATTCACTACAAATGATCCATTAATGAGCAAGTGATGTGACTCTTAAATGATGTAACGTAAAAACCTGACAAACAAAAACTAACAAACATCTACAGTTCGGGTGACAAGAGTGAGGACATTTTCAGCATTTTGTCTTCTTTTCTTTTTTTTTGGTGAACTATTTCTTTAAAAGGGTCACAACAGAGACTACACAGAGATGATGCCTTTGTTTTTTGGCTTATTTGGAATATGATGCATCCGCTTTCATCTGGTCCTGTTTCTTGAGATGACTCTATCACCCGATAGTCCTCACAAAGAGACATATGTGCAGACCATTGATGTTTCGCAGCCCTTAAATGCACAATCATTTAAAAAACTGGACATTCCACTCCAGAATAATATATAGTTTTGATCTGCTGTGTGCTCCTCACAACACAAGGATCTTCAAGTGTCTCTCGCTGAACTCAGAGGGTGTGCTATTTCCTGCATGTGTGCGATGAGCTAAAGCTTTGCCACAAGGCCACACATGCCGGGGCAAATGCCATAGAGCTCTATTAAAGCCTGATTGAAATGGCCCTGTAAGTGGGCCCCAGGTGCATTAACACTTTAGCAATTTACTGAAATAGAGTGAAACAAGAGGCACAGCACAGAGACAAGAGCTGAGACGCTCAGACTTGAGAGAGATGCTCTATTGAGGGAGTGTATTGGTAAGATGCTAGTAGGTCTGAGTTTCTGAGTGTGTCAAGATGCCAGTTGTTTTGTGTGTGTGTGAGAGAGAGAGAGAGAGAGAGAGAGAGAGAGAGAGAGACATGGGTCATATATGCCAATTAAAAAAGTGACCACCTGATCATGAAATATTATCAACTGCCAGTGTAATTGTTATATCATGATTGTTTTATTTGATTAAAATGTATTTTAATTTGATATGTATAAAAGGAAGTAATCTCTGATGTAGATAAAAAACATATTTACATTTATGTCTGGTGGTACCTTTTTTCTTTTCTCATTAATATCTATAACAATGGCAAAAAATAAACATGATTTACACAGACAGGCATGTCAGCCCTTTTTGCAGTGAAGAAAACAAACCTTTCTCTCATTTGTTTATTTGTTTGTTTGTAGTAGTTTTGTAGTTTGTAAGAACATAACTTTTAAATGACAGTTTTAATGACAGTGATCATTTTGTGCCAAAGTCGTTAAAAAGGCTTAAGATTGAAGATTAAATTAAGATGATTACAAATTATAGCAAAAACTATGCCCTTACAAGTTTCATCAATTACAAGAAAATAAAGCAAATATATAGATATTCCTTCATTTCCATCTATCAATCAGTCTGTCTATTTTATTTGTTTGTGGTGGATGATTTTTTGTTATTGTTGTTTTTGTTTGTTTTAATTCTTAGTAATATTAATGTAACTAACGTAACAGGGGCAGTTTTTATCGATCTGATAAGGACTTCAACATAAAGCTTTTTAATTATATATTATTGCTATGTTTCTGTTGTAATAGGATAAAATGATCGACCCTGAATCATTCGCTGACTGTCCGCCCGTGGGTCGCGATGGTCCGGGATGTTTTTATCTTCAGCCTCTGACCGTGTCAGATGGACACGTTCCGTTTGAGATGCTCGGGGGAACGTTTGACTCGGAGACACGCGTGGAGGCGGGGTGGGGTGCAGTGGGTGGGGGTGTCGGTCGGTGTGTTCACGCCTCTGTAAGGAACTCCTTCAGCACCGCGGACAGAGACACACACACGTGACGCGCTCCGCTCCTGCGCTTTTGTGATGCTAAACAACTGCAGGTCATCAGGATTCCTCCTCCCTCAGACCTCCTGAACAACACAGCGACTCAATCTAGACATTTGAAAAGTTGTAGAGCCCCGAAACACCGAGGGACCGACACCCGGGTTGTTTTCTGTTAATTATTTTACTGGGCCGCTCTTATTTATTATTATTTTCCCCCCATCAGAAACAGTACCCTACTATATATTTTTTTCGTTTTATTATTTTTATCTCCTATTAGTTTATTTTCTTTCGCGTCAGAATGTTGTTAGAACATCCGGGATCAAGCTGTCAAAATGCTGGGAATTACACCAGATACAGTTCGAGTCAAGGTAAGAGAGCTATTACTCTACACTAGTTTGACGCAGATCTCTTTCTGCCGTTTAACATGGAAATCGACTAGAAAACTGACAAGCTCCCAATGAGCTTTGACATGCCATCGAAAACACAAGAGCAACCGCCGTGAGCTACTATATATATATATATATATATATATATATATTTTTTTTTTTTTACAAACATGGGCTAGCTAAAGTCTGTATTTATCATGGCTATGCTACGGACTGTTTGAGTGGGAATTGTAATTGCATTTTATCTCTCACTCGAAAGACGGAGAGATGTCCCTATGCTCTCTGTAATAAATTCACTTTAATATTTTTTACTTAATAAGAAGCCTCCATCGAAATGTAATTGGGGATCCTATATAAGACCCTAAAAGAATCATAATCCCGCTTTTAAATGTTAGTATTAGTGCATTAGTGCATGATAAGAAACATATCCATATTTTAACGTCTAAGGTACCGTTTGCTTCAGCTCAAGAGCCCCACACAGCTAAAGCGTTTAAAGAGAAATAAATGTCTATTCGATGAACCTCATGAACCCTTCTGAAGAGAGTTTGGTGGATGAAGTGTTGCTTTGAGGGTCAAGCGTTTCTGGAGTTTCTGCGTTAGAAACATAGCTACATTCACAAACACGTATACTGACAAGTCGTCTTTTTTAACTACTGTTCCTACTCCGAACATTCGCTTGTCGGACGCCGTGTGAATATATAATGAGCAACATGGTTAGCGTGTGGAACAGATGTGAAGCGCACGCGGTCTCGGTTGTCATGAGAGACCCGCGAGCGGACAGGAGCTCCGTCCGCGAGACTGTCAGATATCGGGTTTCCTTCAACAGGTGCGGCACCTGAATCAGAAGGGACCCGGTTTAGGGCTGTTCTGGAGAGTTAAACCTGACGTATAATATTTATGTTTTCTCGACTCATTGAGACGCCAGAGGCTTGGTTTTCTTTAATAGGTTAACACTGCTTAACAGTTATCATGTTACACATATGTTGATAATTCAGCCAATTAGTAACAATATGTAGCCTAGCAGCTCAACAAATTAATTAGCCTACTCGGTAACTACAAGTTGTCACTGATGTACATAAGCAGTAAAATTATCATTGTAAAATACAGCAACCTTAAAAAAAACTAAAACAAGTGTCGTTGTTGTTATAGAGATGCCAAAATGACGTGGTCAACAATAGTTGTCAAAAACTGTTCCCTCCCCCCCTTCAGTGGAGAGATTTTGTTACATCAAAGGTGAACAGGTCAATATGACATGAAAATGATAAACTTTAAAGTAAGGAGGAACATTGCGGCACCCTTCGCCGATATGTGCTTCATAAAGTGTGGAAATCCGAGCAAATGTGGCATTGATTTTGAGTTTATCATGCGGCGGCCGCGGTGGCACTAAAGCTGATTTCCCCAGACACAGCAGATCAGTGTCAATAACATTCATCTAGAGCTTGAGCAGCTCGATCAGCACTTCACACAACTGTCCTCTCTTCCCTACAGCAAACAGTTGTCTGACCCAAATCGATGTTGAGATATGGAATGATGTGGATTTAAAAGTTCAGTTAGTGTGCATCTCTAAAGGACGCGATTCATTTCCGCTTTGTAGTAGCAAAACCATTGCGCCAAACTACAGGTTGATGAAAAGTACATTGATCAGAAACAGATTCATTTGTATTGTTTGCGTTAAAGTCATATGAAACACTTTCTACAACTGGTCATTGTAATAATGAATTAGTTTTGAAATGCGCATAGCCTATTACGCGTATTTATGTTCGGTGTCTGTTTGCATCTCGTTCATCAAAAGTATATACACAAGTGCATCATTCAGCTGAGAATAAAAATGAATACAATCTGAGAAATTGTTTGTTTTAAAGCACGCCAATTGCATCGTGTGCGTCTATCGAAAATAATTCAGACTCTGATATTTGATTAGACTTTTTACTTTTAAGTTAACAGCTGAGTCGATGTGCACATTTTAAAAATGCATTTTCTCATTGCGTGCAATAGAAAGGTGTCCGTGCGCATATTTTAGTCTCTCTTAAGCATTCACGTGTTTCTTCTGTAATTGCAAATGTGGTGGGTGTATTTTGCCAGTGTTCTTTACGCACTGTTATAGCGTGGATTTTGAATAGCCTACTTCAGATCTAGTTGGGGATTTGACAGGTGAGCATGTTTACGTGATGGACACACACCTGCTTCTGGGAAACACAGTCGCCATCGTTCACAACTAATTGTTCACAACTGTCATATCACACATTTATGGAAAATAGCTTGAAGAATATTTGCCTCTCAGGCAATATTATTAAAGGAATTATGTGGACAGTGGATATTTTGTGGATGTTTCTCACGAAAACTCTTTGGAAGATTAGGTTTTGTCCAGGTGATGCTCATCTGTTTTATCAGTCACCAGAGTAACGGGGCGGCGTTTCTTTTTTGCGCATCAGGAGCCACAAGACTCAGAAAGTCGCCGCGCAATGGATGTGTTTCTGACACGCGCGCGTCTGCCAATTCTGCGCTGCATTTAAAGCTTAGAGAGTCACGTTATCGCACGCGTTTTGTCTTTCTTTATCGGAATAATGAAAATGGAGCAGAATAAGGCTCGGGATTCTCCGAAAGAGCCGTCCTCTCATCACACGGAGATGCTGCTGGCTTTACTCACGCAGAGAGAGGAGTTACGGAAAGGTACAGCCGACATCAGAGCACGGATGAAACTTACAGATCAATTCAGATCTAAAAAAATACGCAGCACTTCAGAGTATTAGTCCAATCTTGCGTGAGTTGCACATTTGCTGAAAACTTGTAATGGAATTATCCTTGAATTTAAAAATGCACCTTGGTGACTATTGTTTAATGTTTTTTGTGTTTCATTTTAATAGATGATTTGTAATTGTGGAGTTTATTTCTCCTGCATGTAACGCAGCTCTAATGCTCTGGATTAGGAATGATTGTGTTTCTGTGGGATTAAATCTTAAACAGCGGCGCACAGCAACATACGTCTTTCTGTTTCCACAAATCGGCAACATTTCCCATTTTGGACTTTGACGCGCATGAAAGATATTAATCTGCAAAATGGGGGTTTGATTGTATCTAGAGGGAAAGTCCTTGGTGTACAAATAGAAAACGAAATAAAACGAAAACTTTGCAGTGAGTGTTGAGAAATATTGACAGTTTTCCAGAAACAGCCCGTCATTCTGAGTGAAAGCTGCAGGAGGACAGAAACTATTTCAGACGCTCTGTTTGAACGATAATGTGAGATTTCTTCCCTTTATAGGCTAATAATTAAAGCTGTAGGTTGACTGAATAATTGATAGGTACTCGTGCACCTGTTCATGACGTGTGTGTTGATGTCAGACACTTAATTTGCAAGATAAAACGCACTCTGTGCTTATTGAATTGTTCAAGTAGTGAGTGGATAGTGGTTTGATTTAATTTTAATCCGAATTTGACCAGAAATGTTAGAGTAATAAAAAATTAATCAAATGTGTTTTTGTTTTTTTAGGATATTTATGACTGTTATTTAAGGACACCCACAGAGCAAGTGGTTTCGCGAAATGTAGCATTTACGTGTTTTGATGGCAACGTAAATATTAAATGTGTAGCTATTTATTGTTATTATTTGTTCATCTTGTTGTTTGTATTTTATGTGCTTTATGTACATGTGTAATGGTAAAGGTGCTGCTGTTTATTCAAGTTTTCAAAAAGCAGACTTAAGGTTTACATCATAAATACTTAAGTACACAATACTAAATAAACACATCAAATTTCTCAGTTTTACGTTGTTAAAGAGAATGATTAGCCTACCTTAATAAAAGCTCGTCTGCTTACCAGTTTAGTTTACTGTGACCTTGAGTTGCATTGTGATTTATTGCAGGTCTGTGTTTACATGCTGTAATATTGTATAATAATAACAATACTAATATTGCAAATATGTATGCTGTTGCTGTTATTGTTGTTATTATTTAACATATCCTTCTAATAATAGTAATACTACCTAATGATAACAATACAGGAAAGATTTTGAATTAAAAGTATTAATAATTTAATAATAGGTTAATAATAATACGTGTTACGCGTAAATGATTTTTTTATGTCTGACGTTATAGCCTATATCTGGTACACTTTTGGCTGTAATTTACAATGAGCTCCTTCACTGAGGCTTCTTTAATTCTTTCTTTCTTTTTCATGCGTAAAAACGGAATGCGTAATCACATTTTGAGCAGAATAAACAACCAGACAAAAAAATAATGCTTTTTGTGTTAAATTGTATTTTGTATTTGTTGTTGTTTTAGTTTGTTAGTTTGTTTTGTTTTTGCTTTATTTCTGTAATATGTATATACATATATATATATATATATATATAGTAAATAAAACCACACTGGAAAAACGAACACACGTCAAAATCAAAGCACAGTGAAAAGCGACGTTCATTACTTAAATACCTCGAAATTACGCCGTCCTCGTTTGCATTTTTTTTAATGATCACTGTTTTTTTGTTTTGTTTTGTTTTTTGACGCAAAAAGGTTCATGATGCATTTCATTCTGATACAGTAAGCTACTTGACATTAACCGCTCTCTTGTTTTTTCTGATTGCAGATATTCCAGTTTGCGCAGGCTGTAACCAGCACATAGTTGATCGTTTTATCCTGAAGGTTTTGGATCGACACTGGCACAGCAAATGTCTGAAATGCAGCGACTGTCAGTCTCAACTGGCTGACAAATGCTTTAGCCGAGGCGACAGTGTGTACTGCAAAGACGACTTCTTCAAGTCAGTCCTTCTTCAGCACTTGCACATAATTTCACACTCCCGCATCGGGTGATCTGACCGGTGTTTGCCCGTATTTTGCTTGCAGGAGATTCGGGACCAAGTGCGCTGCATGTCAGCAGGGCATCCCGCCGACACAGGTGGTCCGCAGGGCGCAGGACTTCGTGTATCACCTGCACTGCTTCGCCTGTATTGTATGTAAGAGACAGCTGGCCACAGGTGACGAGTATTACCTGATGGAGGACAGTCGACTGGTGTGTAAAGCCGATTATGAGACCGCCAAACAGAGAGGTACGTGCACACGCGTATATGTTTTTTATTCAGCAGACGTTTATTTCTGTAAGACAAAATCAGAGAAGTTAGGTTACCTCGAGCGCGGTTTGTAAGAGCAGGCACAGTTCCCTAAGTCTTAATTGTTTTACTTCTTCCATTCGATGACCTCACATTGATTGTCCGCTTTTAACTCTGAGCTTAATCTAGCTGGTCGTGGGCTCGTCCATAAACATTTGACCCGGCTCAGGTAATTGCGAACTCGCCAGCCTCCAAATCGATAAGTGCCAACGCCGTACAGAAGCGTTCTAGTGAACACATGCACTCGAGCTGATCTATGGAGCCAGTGAGACACAATCTGCATTCAGGGCAGTTTTCAGCCAGATTCAGCGCTTTAATACTGGACAAATCGGACTGCGTAGTGATTTATTTGGAAATGGAGTCTGGAAAGGCCCTTAGTGTCATTTGTAGATAGATCATGAGTAGATAAACTCACCTTACACAGGATTCTAAATGTTCAAAACATGCATTTCAGTTGAAATCTAGTAGAATAGAATGTTCTTTTTTTCTTTCTTCTTTTTCTTTTTTTAAAGGCTCCAAAAGGCGGAAAATGTTCTGAAGCTAAAAAAAATAATAAAAAATAAATAAAAATCATAGTGTGAAAACATAACATTTACTGCAAAAGCAAGATTCCGTAAGAAAAGATTATTAATGGAATTATCTATGAAAATAAAGACCTTTTAAACAATAGAAAACGGGTACTTGAATAGAATAGAATAGAATAGAATAGAATAGAATAGAATAGAATAGAATAGAATAGAATAGAATAGAATAGAATAGAATTATAAAATGTCCATACATCTCTATATAAGAATAAATTCAAATATCTATAAGAAAGAAATTCCATTTCTTTTATTAAGAAATTAAATAAATAAATATGTTTCTTATATTACAGAGGCTGAACATTCGTTGTGAATTATTTAGGAACGGGGTCTGGAAGAGACCCTGAGCGTCATTCATTGAGCAGATAAACTTACATTACACTGAATAACTGCATTCTAAATGTTTAATACAGGCTTTCAGTGCCTTCACCTCACCGACGCTCAGATTGGAATAGAACAGTGTAATGTGCAATTGTTTCTGTAAGGGCATTACAGCTTGAGTTTCATTCGTTTAACCTTATTTAAATAATAATAGCATTAACAATAATATTCATTTATTTTTGTCTGGAATAGAATAGAATAGAATAGAATAGAATAGAATAGAATAGAATAGAATAGAATAGAATAGAACAGAGAGTCGTAATTTAAGAAGAGTAGGCTATACCTTAATGATGCAGTAATAATTGACATAAAGGCGTAGCCTGTTTATATAAGAAATAAATTCGTTGCAATCAATTTCGTATAATTCAAAATATGTTTCTTATTTTACAGAGGCGGATTCGACAGCAAAACGCCCGCGCACAACAATCACCGCCAAACAGCTGGAGACGCTGAAGAACGCGTATAATAATTCACCGAAACCCGCGCGCCATGTGCGGGAGCAGCTTTCGTCGGAGACCGGCCTCGACATGCGGGTGGTGCAGGTAATGGTGGTTTCTACATCAAGGCTACATCCTCAGCTTATTCTCAACACAGCAAATGTGTATTACAACAGAACTAGGTCTACACCGCAAAAAAAGGTGCGGTTATTTATCTCACCATTAAAATTGCTAATTGTTATGTGACATTAAATAATATATTTGAATTGAATTAAATCAGCAAATAGCCAAAACCTTTCCACACGAAGCACATGTGTGTTCACTGACAATGAAATTAACTGAAATTAAAGCACTAAATAAAAAATTGTAATTAATAATAGGCTACTAAAGAAAAGAAAAAAAATCTCGCATATACTAAGACGCATAGCCCAGCTGTCTGCGATTTGGACGTAAATTAGCTATAACATTTATATGATATCCAATATGTGATCCCTGTAATGTTTTCACGCTATTATTCACAAAATATATTCAAGTATAATCTATTTCATACCATCCATGTATTATTTCCTGTTATTTATGCTAGCCTATTATTTATAGTGCCTCGCGCACTCGTGTTATTAGCCTGTAAAATAGAGCGCAATAAGTGTCACTACATCACCCAGAAACCATACAGGTTATCAGATTATCTACATGCACCAATGTTCAATGTTCAACTTTTACTCATGTAATTAAATTTGCCCATGTCTCTGCGCAGGTCTGGTTTCAAAACAGAAGAGCAAAAGAGAAAAGACTGAAAAAAGATGCAGGCAGACAGAGATGGGGACAATACTTTAGAAACATGAAGAGGTCACGCGGGAGCTCCAAATCAGATAAAGACAGCACTCAGGAGGAGGGCATGGACAGCGATGCTGAGGTCTCTTTCACAGGTATGTTTGTTTCCCAAACCCGATGATTATGTGTGTTTGAGGTTGGATATATCCCAAAATATTTTTCAAACAATGATTTTCAAAATATTGTTTTGCTTTGAACTATTCTAACGAACCCTTTCCGCTTAATGGCAGTACATACAAGAGTGCAAATATGTTTAATATAATTGAATTTTTGTATATTGAAAAATCCGTCACTTGCTTTAATTTCCTTTGCCATGTTCTACATGCAGATGAGCCGCCCATGTCTGATCTGGGTCACTCCAATGGCATTTACAGCAGTCTGAGCGAAAGCTCTCCGGCTCTGAGTCGTCAGGGTGGAGGTCATCCAACATTCCCTCTGGAGCATGGTGCCATAATCCCCTCACAGGAGCAATACCACGACATCCAGGCCAGCAGCCCCTATAGCCTCCCGCAGTCTCCAGGCTCACTGCAAGCCCTTCCCAGACACCAGCCTCTCATCTCCAGCCTAGTCTACCCAGAGTCTGGCCTGCCCATGGTGGGTCAGAGTGGAGGCCAGAACATGACTCCGGGGGTTCGCATGATGGCCGGGGGAAACGGGCCGAGCTCTGATTTGTCTACGGGAAGCAGCGGTGGGTACCCGGACTTCCCTGCCAGCCCAGCATCCTGGTTGGATGAGGTGGATCATGCCCAGTTCTGATAGTTTTGAAGATGCACGTTTGGAAAAAGACTTGTGGAAAGACCCGTGGACAAGGATTACAAAGTGGACAAAGTATGTATCTTCTATAAAATTGGTTAGCGATGGACCCAAGACTTGAGCTAAAAAGTCTCGCCAAGGCTTTGAACGTCTGGCTGGTTCTACAAGAACATGACATTAAAGTGGGGAGCTTTCAGAAACTATTGGAGCTCGTCACCAACTTTTACTATACCTAGACCATGACTTTTAATTATACGACAATGAAAAGATTTTATTTTCTTCTTCAAAATTAGAACTCAAGTCAGTTACAGTATAGTATGGTGCACCAAGAAAAATCAAATCATCCATCATTGCTGTTACTGATGTATATTAATGTGATATCACCAGTTTGGTCCAAGTGTCTGGTCGTTGCCAAATGTCTATATACATTATATAACATTTTATCAATGTGGAGTCTTTATTTTTATACAATCTCCTTGGACGATATGATCACAGAGACTTTGTATGTTTCACAACAGGGATAGACAAGTTGTAGTTGTTGTCTCTTTCTATTCAGTAGGAGTTCCTCTATGCATTTGTGTGTTTTCAGACGTGTCTCGTTCATTTCACTGTGTTGGAAACGTTTGGCCGAGGCGTTGTGGCTCCTGTATGTGTTATGTGAAAAAAAATGTTTTATGTCTTATTTATTCTCTCTGATGATGGTTAAGTCATAAAGGTCTTTAATAAATTTGTCAGTGAAATCCTCAAGTAGCCATCGCTTCCTGGCAGAGCTCTTTAACGCTGTGGGCTTGTGTTTTTTATTTCTTCATTTACTAAAAGGATGCAAATTTCTGTGCCGTCTATAGCCTCCCCATTGTTCTGCGCTCTCTAAAGCGGAGAAGCGGCCATCTGATCCGAGAAGGTTTCTCCAGTGGCTCGTTGGCAGCGAGAGCGTTAGAACGGGCTTGAATATTTATTTCTTTTTTTTCCGAGATTAATCACATCGATCTTATATCAGGGCACTGATAATGGACCCGGATCTGGCTGAGTCGGCGAATAGCCGGTCTGGCTTGGGACCAGAGGCGTATCAAGAGTTCAACGCCTCTTTAGCAGAGAAATTCGAGGCGGACGCTACTGCAACATGTCGATTTGGAGATAAGTGTGCCATGTTTACCCGGTTGCCCCAACGGGACAGAAATATTTCATCTATTAGCATGTCAGGGTTCGGTTTGTTTACTATTTCCCAATTTAATTCAATTACACAGATAAAATGCTGTGAGTAGCAGGCTAAATAATGTATCATTTCCCCAAATAACTATTTGTTTGCTTGTTTGATTAATAGATTTTTAAAAATAGGCATTTTATGTATGCATACAATCAGTTAAACCTGTCGAATGTCTGAATCGCTTTTAATTTACCTGATGGGAGCTTGTCTTTTCAATGGCGGTTACTCGGCTGGCGCAAGATCGGACGTATGCTCTTTTCAGTTTTTACCTGAATCGTAAATTCCATTTGACTCTGTGATCTTTGCAGCTGTTAATATAATAACTGGTTAAATTAAAAGTAATGATTAAACAAAATGGTGCTTCAAATACGTTTATTTTTTATTAATATTTTTATTATCGAAAATTCGGCTGATTATGCATGTCATTTGTCTGTTTAAAGCAGTGCATATAAACGGCAAATTTACAGTGGCCAAGAGAGCTCAACACGCTGCAACTCGAGAAAACACATGCAAACAGAAAAAAACATGCAAACAGAAGAAAACACAACAGAAAAAAAACAACAACACATTAAGAAAACATCTTCATCAGTTTGACAACACAGGCGCTGCAAAATCAGGTCCCAGATGGGTTCGTCATTTTTTGAGGTCCCCCTGAAACATTTCCGTTGTGGTCTGTGCTGCTTGCAGTGCGTTTCTGTGTTTGCAGCACGTTCGTGTGTTTGCAGCGCCTCTCTGTGTTTGGTTGCATTGTGAGAATTTGCAGTTTGCATGTGTTTTTTTCTGTTTGCGTGTGTTTTTTTTCTGTTTGCATGTGTTTTCTTCTGTTTGTTCACCGTACAAATGGGTTGAATGAAAATGCACTTGATAGTAGGTTGCATACCAGTAGGCCTACACAGGGCGCTATTAAACTTTGCCTGTATATTTCACACCGTTTCAAAAACGGTTTGGATTTTTGAATTTGTAGGCCGAGTGTTTATCAAACAATGCCAAAAAGAATACAGAGGCAAGAGTGCAGGGTCCTTTAGCAAAATTGTCTGTTGTGCTACACTAACAACAATGGCTCTAGGCACATGACCAAAATAGCGACTCTGGTTGGGCAGATTTGCAAGGCACTGGATTGCTCATTGTGTTCACTATGCACCTTCTTCTTTATTCTTGTGGCAGCCAATGGGGGAATAAATTTAAATGTAGGAAAAGAATCAGATCCACAAAAGTTCTATTTTATTTACTCTGAATTTTCTGGTCTGGTCAAAGTTACAACCATCCCAATCAACTCTGCCCTCAGTCTGTCTTTTCACCATTCTGTAAACACTCAGACTTCTAAATAAGATTGACTTGGCTTCTGTCATTTGGTGCAGCTTTAACTGTGATCCATGTAACGTGAGGCATGTGGGACTCAGCCCAACGAGACAATGAAATGTAAAAGCAAAGCTAATCTAAGCAGACCTAAGCTCTGGTCAGTTTACAGAGCACTTTCCACCAGCAGCTCCGGTGGATTTGCCAGTAAAACGGCTGTTCACACTGATTAAGCAGACAGACAGGCGTTTTAAGGCAGGTTTTTTATCCTCTCACCTCAGATGCTGCAGTGACAGGTGTGTGATCAAGACATAACAAAGCACAGATTACACATGCAGATGTCCGCTGTGTGAACCGTACTGAGAGATTACCCTTCCCACACTCACATTAACTCCAGCACTTCACACAGGTGCATTTATGTAAGGAGGGTTTGTTTTCCCAGCATATAATGTGTAAAGTGAATTTCCTAGTTGTTTGTGTGTGTGTGTGTGTGGCCTGTTGCATAATTCACTCATTAATTGATTTGCATGCTTTGTGTTTTTGCTTCAGCTTTATAAGTATTAGCATTTAAAATAGATCTTAAGAACTACATTATAGGTTTGTGACATCAACATTTTGATAAAATTCTGTATTGCTAATTATTACACGGCTTTGTGGAATACTCGATTCTGATTGGTCATTCGCCACATTCCAAGGTTTGTTTATCCCAGATAACAATGGTAAAACTAATAACACAGGCTCATCCAACCTGATATCACGACAATTCATACATATTTTACGAAGTGGCTAATTCGAGTTGCCAATTGAGCACATCTGGGACATCATGTCTCGCTCCATCCACCAATGTCACTTTGCACCACAGACTATCCATGAGTTTGCGTATGCTTTAGTCCAAGTCTGGGAGGAGATCCCTCATGAGACCATCTGCCACCTCATCAGGAACATGCCCAGGAGATCATACAGGCAAGTGGAGGCCACACACCTCATTTTGACTTGTTTTAAAGACATTACATCAAAATTGGATCAGCCTGTAGTGTGTTTATCCACCTCAATTTTGAGTGTGACTCCAAATCCAGACCTCCATGGGTTAATACATTTGATTTCCATTGATAATTTTTGTGTGATTTTGTTGTCAGCACATTCAGCTATGTAAAGAACAAAGTATTTAATAGGAATATTTCATTCATTCAGATATAGGATGTGTTATTTTAGTGTTCCCTTTATTTTCTTCACACAAAACATGTTTTACCCTATAATTGAATGAAAATCTCATTTATAAATCTAAAGAAGTTGTGCTCCAAGTTAACATCTTAAAACATGCTTTCAATAAGATTTTATTTGGGCACAATGCTAAACATTTAGCTGAAATGTGATTCCCATTTATTTCAACTCATGATCAAACATACTGCACAATGTTCGCCAGTAGTTTTTGAGATTACTAAAGCAATTTATGCAAAATATTCCAACACAGTCTCACGAGCAATTCATACATATTCGTACGAGGTGCCAAATTTGTGCCAATTCGTACTAATTCGTACGACCTCACTCGTACGATTTTGTACGATTTGTCTATGATGGGTAGGTTTAGGGGCGGGGTTATGTTTAGGTCATTCGTACAAATTCATACGAATTGGCCACCTCATAAAATATGTACGAATTGCCATTGAATCAGGTTGAATATTTTCCTTTTGTTCATAAGCATGTTAAAATCCTGCTAAATCAAGTCTAATTGTACTGTGTATCTAGATACTGTATGACAGTAGAAACAGTGTTCTGGTCAGCTGAAGGAAGAGGTACTGTAGAATGTGGCTGGATCTCACAGCTGGTTTGGCGTCAGATGGTCAGAGTAAATCAGTGCTGGCAGTAACACTTCCCCAGGGTACCACACGTCACTCGCAGCATTCAGGCCTAATGGAGCAGCCCTAAAGACCCAGTCAGAGCCGACGCAGAACGGCCCCGTGTCTGCTGGGCCTCTGGGATACTCTACAGCACTCAACGACTTTCATGAGTAAACAATCAATTAACTCTGCTAATGAGTAATATCCTCTGCTGTTTGAGAGTCATGCTGAAGGAGGAGACACAAACTACCTGAAACTACAGAAATTGCATGATCAACAGAATTTGCCAAATTGTTCTTTAAACCAGCACAATTAGCTAAAGAAAGAATAATAATCCAGCATGCATTGCAGCATTAATAAAGAGATTTGAGATTTGATAAGACATAATAGTTCACGTCACATATTAAGAGTCCTGAACCTATAGATCAATTATGTATTAGTAATTTGTACAAATCAGTAGTAGGACAGGACAATAGGTCAGAGATCCTAAAAATGACTTTTAATTTTAACAAAATTCATTTTTTAAAAATGTATGTTTTAGTGAGGTTCAAAGGATTTGAGCGTGTGTTTAATAAATGTTCTTTCTGACAACATATTTAATTTATTCAAATAAATCATGCATGTTTCAAAAAGAGAAAATAAGTCTGAAGTACAAAAAGTCTTAAAAGAAGCTCAATCTTTCTAACAGCTTGTTTGCTAACAATCAGCACATCAGGTTTTGTATTTCTTTTTGAACTGATTAATCATCTGTCTCACTGATTTAAGCTTATGCTTAAAGCGTTATTTGTGGATCATTCACAAAAAAAAAACGGTACATACGATCAGTGAGGCAGATGATGATCTATCAGCTGCAAAAAGAAAGACAAAACGAGCCAACTGAAAGAAACAAAAATACTAAATGCGAAGTGGTGATCATATAGCATAAGAAGAGTTTTGTAAGCAATTTTTTAAAGGCCAGTCATTTTTGACTGGGAACACCAAATTAAGCAAAGGTTTTTTCAGTACAACGGTACTTTTTTAAATGTGACTGGTGCAATGTGAAAAAAACACAGTCTTTAAGGTACTGTGTTATGTGATAACCAGGTTTGCATGCATCATCTGTGACCTCCTTCAGGATTTGTAAACCTTTTCTATGTGAACACTGTGTAAAAGTAAAAGCAAATCTCTCCTCAACAAGTCACTTGACTTAAGAGACCAGAATGAAGTCAGCTGACCGAGCTTAGCGTTCAAACTCTTTACCAAGCTAGATTTGTGGCATTTCTGTAAATTCATAATGATTGTGTTTCTCTCAAAGTTTGCCCTGTGTATTATTTTCATAAAGAGTAGAAGCAAAGAATCTGTTCAAACATCTGAAGCATCGGCTCCAAAAGCAGATTCATGAAGACTGATAATCATGCTCATTTATTTCCCAAAACCTTAGTAATCACCAGCTATCTCATTAGGCCCTTCTGAATGCTTGGCGATCCCCCAGGGGCCCTTTATGTCTATGAGGTGTTAACAGCTCCCTGAGGGCCACCGTCTGCCCCGCTCAGACCCACACAGACACAGATGGTCCCCGCAGACGCCACACTTTTCAATTATGGCGTGCTGTGAAGAGCCCATTCCTCACCACTGCCAAATGACTGCGCGTGAGTGTGTGTGTGTGTGTGTGTGAAATACCCACATTGCAGTGGCCCACACAAATGCCATTAGAATATCAATCTTGAGTTGTGCATCTGTACATGGAGGTCATTTTTTTAACACAGCACAGCTGTAGGTTGGTGCGGTTGGTGCTGATTGATTCTGCCGTTTTGATGTGATGATAAATCACAGCATGCATTACGAGGCATAGGTCCGGTCTGTGCCGCCCACGCGTGCGTCTCATGAGCTGGACCGGGGGTCTCAGGGCACGTGCCACACTGACACACTCGTTATCGCTTCATTTGAATACAGTGTTATTATCACAGCTGGGCGTGAGGAAGGCGATTCATAAAACGAGTTTCATTTTTACTCCCTCTGTGATTTAACCAACGTGGTATTTTCTCCAAGAAGATTATGTAATGAGCAAGAAAAATACTAGATGATAAACATGATGACCTACCTAAAACCGCTTGGAATACGCTGTAACACTTTATTTTGATGGTGCATTTTAGACAATCTTCTAACAATAATTAACTTTGCAACTACAGTACATCTCAACTAGCAGTCATTAGAGTACTAGTAGACTGTCTGCTTACTATCTTCTAATACTTTATTTTGATGGGTCCACAACATACTACACACTGACTATCAGATACTTTGCAGGTACATGTCAACTTATTCTACTAACCCTTAACCTACCCGAACAGTCTACTCTGAGAGTTAGTCGACATGTAGTTGAAAATTAATTAGAATTAATTGACATGTGATTGACATAGTTACAAAGTTACTTATAGCAGAATGTCCAAATGGACTATCGAAATAAAGTGTAACCGAATACTTCAGCAACACCCAATCAAACAGCCAGAGCAAAATAGCAACCACCTAGTAATCATCCAAAAAAAAAAGAAAAACCCTGACAGCAACCCACAACAGCCAAGCAACCAACAATCACACAGAACATGGAAAAGCCATAGAAAACCGTAATAATGTGTAACTGAATACTCTAGCAACACCCTAGCAACCAGCCAGAGCAGAATAACAACCAGAGAATTCCAATAACCATAAAATAACCATTGAATTTACCAACTAACCATCCAAACGCATCTTGAGTGGAAGTGCTATTATATCATATATATATACATATATATGAGTGCATTTTTTATTTATTTATTTTTTTTCCGATCAGGTTCTCAAAACTGACCAGGTTTAAATTAAATGTTCTCTGACTTTTAGGTATCTATACCTGCAGTGAAGCCTTATAATTTTACCAAATGCTTCCTGGAAATGTCGTCTTGTTAGGCAGCTTACTAGGTTTTGGAACAGAGCTAATGCATTCGTTTAGCTTTCATTCAAATGGTCAGACGTGCTGTGAAGAACACCAGGCTTATTGGTTGTTGCACATTGTCTTAATATGCGGCACATGTGACACATTAATTCCTGCTTGTGTTGTTGTTGGGCTGACAACAAATCAATCAGGTGACAGGTCTCTTTCCCAGTTCAGAACCGCTCTCATTACATGGCAGCAGACGGCCGGACATCATTATCATGCTAAATGAAAGCAGCATGAAAAACCAGCCCACCTGCATTTACTTCTGTCATTCAGATATTATTGTTTGGTGATAACTGCTCTTTAGAGTGATATTGGGCATAGTTTCAGGACGCAGGAACATTTAGATAAATGCTAATGAAATGGTAACACTTTACAATAAGGTTAAATTAGTTCACAAAATATGTTAACATGAACAAGAATGAGCAGCTACAGCTTCTACATGACTTATTAATACTAGGTAATGTTAACAATTTGTTAATGCACTATGTAGTAACATGAATAAACAATTTTACTTTTATAAATTTAACAAAGAGTAATAAATACTGCAATAAATGCATGCTTCGTTGTTTGGTCATGTTAGTTAATGCATTAACTAATGTCAATAAATGACACCTTATTGTGTTACCCATGAAATATCAAGATTATGGCAGCATTTAAAACATAAAAACTTTTATGCATGAACAACTTGACATGTGAGATGTATTTAGAAATAAATCCTATGTATGACTAATAAATAAAACATATTTGATGTCAGTAGCTTTGAATACATTTATAAACTTTAGTCATGCACAGTCTTTCTCTTCTTGATGACATCATCTTGCACCGCACAGATTTTTGTCCAATGTGATGCTTTTTAGTATGAGAGAAAACAAATAACAGTGAATCTGTTATAATGTAAAATAACTGTTAAGTACATGTTATTGCAAACCATATTTTATGAATCATACATATACATGTATTTCCTTTGTTTTCCAGGAAGATCCCCCTGAGATTATAAGCAATCTATTTTTCTAGGGAGTCCCAGCTAAGACGGCTGTAACAAAAAAAAAACACAATGGACACAAAACACATGTTAAACAGTCAAAACTACAAACAACATCCATAAATCCACAAATTAATTAAAACAATTACATGGGTCAGTCAATACACCTTTAAGTACATAAAAAAAAATATATGGAAAAATATTATTGTTTGAAATTCATTCCACAACTGATTCAGAGCTGATTTTCCATGCTCTGAATGTACTACGGGAACTTTAAATTGAGTCCTATTGAAGATCTGGTGGTTTATTTTTTTTCCCATGTAAGAATAAATGTCTAGCAATGGAATTTGGAACCATGCCCAGCAATGCAATCATTCAAAAAACTATACAAATTCTGAATTGATTATTTTGTATTTGTATGTCTCTGAAGTTGAAAAGGGTTTGCACTAAGGGTGGGTTAGATTTTTAAATGTTTTAAAGAAGTCTCAACAAGGCTGAAAATTGATCATAAATGCAGTAAAAAACCAGCACTATTGTGAAATATTATTATATTATTATTGTTTAAATTAGTTGTTTTCTATGTAAATATAGGTATTTATTCTAGTGATCACAGCAGAATTATCAGCATCATGTCACCAGCCTTCATGTCACATGATCCTTCAGAAATGGTCTATGCTGATTTGCTGCTCAATGAACATTTCAGATTATTGTCAGTGTTGAAAACAGTTGTGTTGCCAAATATTTTTGTAAAAACTGTCATAATTTTATTTTTCAGGATTCTTTGATGAATAAAAAGTTCAAAAGAACAGCATTTATTTTAAATAGAAATCTTTTGTAACATTAGAAATATCTTACTGTCACTTTTGGTCTATTTAAAGCATCCTTGATTATATATGTATTATATATATATATATATATTATATTTACCTCAAACCTTTCAGTGGTAAAGTTTCACATGTTTTTCAATCAATCAATCAATCAATCAATCAGTTCACGGAACACAAGAAGTGTGATCATATTGCATCTTTTTTCTGTTAGGACTGCTGTACTATGCTGTACATGTTTTAATTTCCTATGGTTTTAATTTCGTAGTCGTAACAAACTCTACCCTGTCAAGCACTGAACTCTGCTAAATCCCTCGGACTGAAGGACACAGATTTTGGAACAATCTAGGTCGGAACATTTGTTTGTCAGTTCATTGTTTTTTCATAATTCATGTCAGTAAGATGGCCTTATGCAGGAAGGATGGGGGCCGTAATCCTCAGGTCAAGATGTATTTATTGAAGATTAATAATAGAGCAGCAATCTCATCATGCTGTCTATGATTTTGCCGTTTTTTCCAAAGTGGATCAGGGCCACAGACACAGATGACGCCATCCTAAATAAGACATGCACAAATAAATGCACCAAAAAAATAAATATATGCATAAATGCTTACAAAGCTCTGAGGCTGAGAAGATGTTCATTTGAAGCTCATCAGGATGCAAGAAAAGTCTTTTAAATGTACGATTTTTGCCACTGCTCAATTTGCCGAAAGCAAATAAGTTGATGCATTCAAATGCATTTTCTAAATGTAATTTCATAGTGTGCAGTCACTCAATTGCATAAAACAGCTGATTGAATCTGTTTTTGTTGGCAATACATAAATCAGTTGCTTTGGTATTAAATGAAACTGCTCCTGCTTAGCAAGGAACTGGATGAAGAGTGCAAATGTTGCAATGAGCTGCTGTTTTATGAGCTCAGAGAGAAAAGAGGGAGACTTTTACTGTTTCATATTCTGTATGACGTGGGTTTGAAAGTATTTATTGAGTTTGTGTGTATATGTTGTTTAACACAAAGAAAGAAGAAATTGATTATATGCAAGAAAAGTCCAGAGAGTGGCACTAAAACATGCTTAATACGTAACCATGGTAAGTTTGTATCATGTGAGCTATCAAGCAAACCTGCTGAACTTGAAAACTCATGAATATGAAGCTGTACATGTGACGACAACGTTCAAATGGTTCGTATGTATAGGTACATTTTTCACTTTTGCCGAAATGTATGAAGAGGCGCGTATTTCCAATGAGCCTAGGTTGCAACCAATATATGACCAAATGTATTTGGGAACAAGATTTCCCTTGTTCTCACAGATTGGACGCTGGGAATATTGCATATGCAGAACGGCTGGATTCATCTCATTGTCTTAATGAAACTATCAAGCGCACGGACAGAAGACGCAGGCACTGACAGATAGAGATAAATTTCTCCAGGGCTCACAGTTCAAGGTTCAAGGTTCAGTCCTGATCCAAATTATTTATATCCCTAATAAGAAAGTGCATTGAATAGATTGCTCGTCTCTGACCTTGCTGTTCATTGAAACCTCATCGGCAGGCTCAAAAATCCGCACCAGGATACAGGAAAGAAGGTGCTGGAGGATGCCTGGAGGAAACGTGCTCATCTGTGTGTGTGTGTGACGGTGGGTGGGTGTGATGGTGAAGGGAAGGGGCGGAGCTACAGACAGGAACTCATTTGCATTCCATATGGAAATGAGCTGGGGCTCAAGGGTGTGTGAAGGACACAGAGAAGGACGACACAAATGCAGAGAAATGTTTTCTCAGATAAGCTAAAGCATGTGCTTCATGTAATACTGGCCATGAACAAATCAGATTCTTATTTATATATCACTGACGCTCAGATGGTGGAAGAAAAGTGTGTTTTGTTCTCATAATTAAAGGTTCTCATGTTCTAGATTTTAGTTGTGTAGGTGGTGACATCTCACGTGTGAATGACAGGAATGCATGCACTGTTTTTAGGTAGTGTTTTGTCAGGTGTAGTGTTTGAATCTGAATTTGTTCTCAAGAGCGTTCTGGTGACTCTCTTCATGCGTGTGTGTGTGTGTATTTATGGTGAATGATCACACAGGTTGGCCATGATATTGATCAAACAGACACACTCCGATCTCTGACCCTTAGATGGTGAGAGAATCTCAATCCAATAGACTGAAGTGTCTGAGCCGCACACACACACCCTCCATGTGCCTGACCGATCGATACCAGGCAACATGATTTTCACATTATGGATTGGCAGTGCCTTTATTAATAGAATTGCATGTGAGTGTGTGTGTGTGTGTGTGTATATACATTACTATATTGTTACTATATATTTTATATATAAACAACATTTTGTCTTAAATATATACATACTTGTTTTTGTTTATTTATATATTTTGTATAATATATGTATATATAATAAATATACACAGTACACACAAAACTTTTATTTTAGATGTGATAATTCACAATTAATTGTTTGACAGCACTAGATTTTTTATTTTATTTCATTTTTATATTTTTTACATTACCATCCCCGGTTTGCACCAATAATTTTAAGGGTGAAATAAAGTAAGAACAGTGAGAATTAGTCTTAATGTATTTTTATAACATGAATGAGTTTCAACACGCCAAATACTGGTCTACATTAGTTCAGTCTTTCAAAAACGTCTGTTGATTTTTTCCTTTTCATTTTCTCATGACTATAATCACACACCAGGTACCTCAGATGACGACAGTAATATTGACATCAAGAGTTAATGATCTGTGGTGACTGAGTTGCTAATCTTTAGCACTCTTTCATAAAAACATTTCCTAAATGAAGGGCGGTGTGTTTCTGAGGAATGGGCTGAGACGGCTGCTGTTTTTTGATGTTTGGTTCAAAGGCTCTTCTCCAGAGACTCTACATGTTCGCTGACTCGCATCAAACAGCAGCAAAACCTTCAGCTCATCTCCTAATAGAGCTAGAGATCGCAAGAGAGAGACGCCGGGTGTTTTTATATTAGAGACGATTGGAGATCAGAGCCCAAGCAAACATCAGCTGCTTTTTCTTCGGATATTATAATTCCTGAGATAGTTCTACCTGCAGCAGTAATGCATGTTCAATCTGAGCGCATGGATTATTGTAATGTTTGGGAAAGCCACTCTGTTTATTTAATGTGCTGTGTGCTGGTTCACTCTGTTGATCTAGACGTCCCCTTCAAATACACACACAGGTCAAATAAGACCCTCCCTCTTTTGTTCCATAACATATACACAAGCTTTTTAAGTAATGAAATTACAAGGACTCGTGTGTCCCATCATGTCCTATAGAGTTATGGGGAGGTTTTACATAAAATTCATACTGGATGCATGTGTGCATATGCATGGCTAGCCGCATTAGAGGAATGAGTACAATAAATACATGAATATTAAAATGAGAGCTAAGTGCTGATTTGCTGGGCAGATGCTCTCACATTAAACACATGCATTACAGAACAACTGTGAACAAAAGAATAAATAATTGACAAAACAGATTAGCTTCATTAAAACATTTACTTATTGTACCAATCATATTCATGCAGTTTTCCTCATTCACAGCTTATATTTAGTTTCTACAATGTTTATTTCTCATTAGAAAAGCATCCATATGCTGCTTTTCTAATGCCATTGACATTTGTAAATTTGAAGTGATTTCATTAACACTGCATGCAAAAACTGACCAGGCAGCAGATCTCACGATAATTCATAAGTGTCACGGATCGCTCCTCTGTGGCCCTCTCCGGTCATCGGCAGCGGGAACCTTCACCCGAGTTTTGATGTTTCCACC
>JAUYWG010000065.1:2245750-2256441 GCA_034779775.1 Enteromius afrohamiltoni | reverse complement strand
CACTTAAATTAATAATAATAAAAATAAACATGGATATGAGTTATTAATTTGCAAGTAACATTTAAATTATAATAAAAATTCTAAAATTATGTAATTATATAATTATGAAATTACATAAAGGTAGCATTAAGCTCTCAAATATGAATAATAACTCATCTAGTGCTAAACTGACCTCTCAACATATAAACCTGTTTTTCTACATACTCTACAGTAGCTGTGTTCTGCCTCGTATACATTTATGTTTGTATGAGTTAAGAGGCCATAATAAAGTAAGCTAACCTACAGTCAGACTGTTATTGTTGCTACATATAAGTTCCTTGAAGGTGACATGAGTTTATTTGGAATAATACCAGACTGCCTGTACGTTATCATCAAATAAGTACTAAAACATATTGACTTTTAAAGAATAAATGTTAAAACGGCTTGCCATAATTGTTCATTAGATATGAACTGTACGGGACAGTCCGACTGTGTCTTTAAAAACTCCAGAAAGCGTTCGAGAATGATGTCAGACTGAACGCGAAATCACTTCCTGAACTGAGAGAGAGAGAGAGAAAGAGAGAGAGAGACTCAGACAGAGGCAAATGGGGAGAGCGCTGGCGTTGTAGGGAGAGAGCAGTGGAGGTGAGGAGGGTCTGGTTGATCGCGGACCCCGCTGGAAACTTCACATCCACAGAAATACGCCGCTACAGAGCGTCGCGCTCTTATATGGAGGAGATACTCGCCGGGTAAATATATGACACGCATCATGTTTGGGTCTTGATGGCAGGACTGCATGACGCATGTGGGGCCATATTTTATTTCCTACTTCATATATTTCTTTGATTCAGAGTCACTGATGGAGATCAGATTTCAGCGCGGCGGGTAACGTCATATGCTCAGAACTGAAACTTAGGGTTCGCTCTAATCTCATGAACATCAGCCTCAAATTCAAGTCTTTGTTTTTCGCTAATGAAAAAAAATCAAATAAAAGTGTGGCAGTGAAGGAATGCAGGTGGATTCGGTGGAATTTGTTTTTGCGAGCAGAACGTGAGAACGTGCGCGCGCGTCTGTTCGAGTTTAATAGTGCTTTAATGTAGATTGATGATGATGATGCTTACTGCAGATCATCACAAACACTGCCACAACTCACTTTACTTTTGCAAAACTGCCTAAGGCCTGTCAAGGACTTTTTTTGGACATGCCAACGTTGGTGCCAGGCTATAACATTGTTTATCTGATAATGGTAGGGTCGTATTACACGTTTTTTGGGCTGTGAAATTCTTTGAAGAACCTTGAAGTACTTGAGTGCAGAAAACAAACAGATAAATGTTTTTTTTTATTCTTATACAGACTGAAGTCACACAAATTTGATTGTGTCTGCTTCATTCTGTGACGGCATATGCTGATGATCTCCAGTTGCAACCTTTTAATTGTAAAAGAAGTTCATTGTAGCATGATTCCTCAGCAGTTGATTTGTTCATTGTAACCGGATGTCATTTCGAACTCTGAAACCACATGAACGGAGGCACGGCCGCACACTCAATGAGATAAACTAACTGTTTGAGATGGCGAGTTTGATCTCCAGATCGCAGTGTGTTCAGACAGGTCTGGGGCTGATCTTTAGTTTCGGTTGAGTGAGTGTTTGTTGCTTTAAGATTATTCAGACGATGACTAAATTGGAGAAAGGAAGTTTGGTCAGAGGAGAGAGTGTATAGCCACATGGAGTGTGTGTGCGTGTGTGACTATTGCGTGCTGCTGTCTGGTTTCCAAGACATGTGACTGTGCACAATGCCTCCTTTCCTATGCAACTAACATGTGGTCCATGGCATTTCCTGCATAAGATCTCACTGTCTCAAGCTAGATGATATCTAACAAACATTTTATGTGTGTAAGTCATTCTAACAGAACAGCGTGCACTTAGTGTAATATTCCTTTCTGAAATAAAGCCTTGCTGCCTTACCACATACCTGCTTTTCTGGGTTTCTCCTCAGGACGAGCATGTGAAGAGATTTTGAGGTAGTTTTTGGACTATGGTGACGTATTTCCAGGCCCGTAGAGCCACAAGGCTTCTTTTCACAGCTACACACTGCTGTAAAATCCACACCAGCTGTTACTGCAAATGTGCTGACTATGAATACATCACCGTTTTGATACACATGGCGGAATCTTAAATATGTGTTCACAGCCTTGCAAACAGTTCAAAATATCGAAATGTTCATTATTAGTTGCAGGCCTACTCTAAATGGCATTGACAGTTTTGGTTTGTAAATGTTTTTTGAATATCAATATCAGTGGTTTTTCTCTACTCTTAAAACAAACTGTGGTCACGTATTTTTGCTTGTATTTAATATTGTGTTGTGTTGACACTTTTTGAGGAAGAGGGCATATCACACAACCTGTCCATACTGAAAGAAGTGTTATTTTAGCAGAACTGACATACTATTTTAGTTTTGTTTAATATTTTGATTGTATTTATTTTAGCGCAATCAACATTAACGTGTTAACACATGCAATTAATTTTATTTTTTACAATAACTTTGTGCCGTCGTGGCAGCGTCGAAGGGTATCTGTGTGATAATGTAGTGAACCAGCGTTTCCAGGGTTACCACGGTTTTCCTGCAGTTTTGCGTCTTTTTGGGTTAATTTAAATTTTTGTACTGCGGCCAAAATGTATATAGACAAATGAAAATGTAACTTGAGTGAAAGTATACTATTAATCTATTAATCATTTTCTTATGTACGTTAGCACAATGCTAATGTTAGCTTTAATGCAGCTGCAGAACAGGTGCAGTTCTTCTTCATAATCCATTTTGTCGTATACTGCACATAAAGGTCGCCAGAAATTGTATTTAATTAGAAATACTTAAAAAAATAGTTGGGTAAATGTATACTGTGAGTGAAGCAATGTGTCTTGGTAAATGTTTTGTTACCATGTTAACGACAGTTTATGACAATGATTAACGCAGTTAAAGTTTTTTAACCGATTGACAGCACTAATTTATTTATTTACCTGTTGTCATTTTAATTTTACTTAACATTTTAGTAATTTTATTGTGTGCACATTTTTGTTTGTTAATATTTAAAATATGTCATGTAGATTTATCATTTTTGGAACCTAAAGTACCTTAATTTGGTAAATGAAAATTAGAAATTATGTTTTGGCAACTGGCTAAAATAATATAAGTGTGTGTGTATCTATATGTATGTGTGTGTATATATATATATATATATATATATATATATATATATATATATATATATACACGCACACATATTGAGTTGGATTAGACACACAGCCTTTGACATCAAATGCTAAACTATAGGAAAGCATTTTCTTCTGACTTTTACAAGTTGTCTATTTATTTTGCCATCCTACTTGTGCAAAGCTGAAAGTTTAGTTGCATTTTAATATTTGCGTTTAGCATTGTTTTTCCTGGCTTGTCTGTCATTTTTGGGTTACGACCTAACAGGCACTGAGGCGCTGTATTTTCTAAATGGTGTTATACCATTATGAATCTAATAAACCGTTTTGTGGTTATAAAAGTTGCTGCCAGTAAACCAAACTCATCAGCGAGTTTGACCATGTTCTGAAACTATCTTGTCACCCGTGCATCGTGTGTTCTCACACAATATACAAGGCCGTGTTTCTTGGGCTCAATGCATGCCTGTAGGCACGCTGTCTTTGGTTTGGCCGGCTGCCATGTCCCTGATGACGCGCAGCAGCTGTATTTTTGCACCGTGTCCTGAGTTGCCTTCCCGAGGCCTCGCTCTACCAAACATTCCACATGGGGCTGAAGGGCCAGCCGGGGTTTGTTGGGTTTGTCTGACGCGCTCTCTGGGCCGAACCCTGTTGGGCCCCTTTACTGAGAGCCTTATCTGAATACAATGAGCTTGCTCTCTTCATCTGTAATTAGATCTAGGCCTGAAGACTCTTGAGACGGGCTGTGACGAATCTGTCGTTCTTTATGATGCGTGCGCTAGCCCATCGGTCACAGGGCTCTTCACAGACCTATTGTTTGTTGACAACAGGGTTAAAATCTCAACAGTATTTTGCACTGATGCACTGCAGACTGATAAAGACATTCTGGCAATAACATTCGTGCTGGAAAATGTCAAGACTTTTGTCTTACTTTTGTTTTGATTTATCGTTAGCTTACCGCTTAACAAGAGAATAATGCTCCACAAAAGGTGCTTTTTTTAGTGGCCAGTTCAGATAGTTCTCCCAAAAATGAAAATTCCCCCATGATTTACTCAAGCCATTGTAGGTATATATGTAGCGGTGTGATCTCTGCGTTGTGTGGAAATGATGGAACAAACTACGGTAACACTAGACTTCACGTCCTCATTTATTCTGGATAACACGAATGAACACATATGAGGACTCGTGCAGCATATAATTCAGCACGCGGCAGCAATGCATGACGCTGGGAGAGACAGATACAATAAGAAAATAAAAATAATCAAGAAAACATCTGAGTGTGCATCACAGAAGGGATTTCAGTCACAATCATACAATTTGTCATATGTTATACTAAATACAGCCCTAATTGAGTGACTGCAAAAACTTGCATGACCTGCCGCTGTGACGTCTCATACAAACTGGGAAGCAGAAAAGTGCGCCAACCACCCAAGTCAGCATAGCAGCAGGAAACCCCAAATATGGTCATGGCAAGTGGAATCTCAAAAATTAGTTCTTAAATACACATCTGCTACATTCATGACTTTTCTTTTCAGATGAATACAATCAGAATATGTAGATGATTAGATTTTGCTTAAGCGCCAGTGAAAAGTGATGAATGCGAAAGAAAAATGTTGGTCAAATGAAAATTAAATTTTACAAATGAAATTTATAAAACGAAATAATTAAAGGTGCCATAGAATGTAAAACTGTATTTACCTTGGGATAGTTAAATAACAAGTTCCTTCTTGTGTAAACCTTGTGAATGTAAAAATAACACTGAAAAACAGGCAAATCTGAACATAACACTGTGACATTACAATCTGGAGAACTATGCCCCCAATATTTGCAAAATGTATAATATATATAATTTGCATTATGCATGGGCATAACCCGCCCATGTTCTAGACCAGCCGCCAGCCGAATCATCAGAAGTTCTGCAGGTATTGCGAAACTAGCGAGGACAATACCGACAATGGCAGATGATGGAAATAAACGTTATGTTCCAGGCTATGCAGGGGATGTTATGTGCAGGGATGGGTTGCCGTCCGTATTTAGAAAGGCAGGAAAGAAAAATAAACTGTTCAAATAAAATAACGCCACTAAAGGGACGTGGTTAGCTTGCTAGCAGTACACAAGATTTCACTTACCACATAAACAGAGCAAGGAGATATGACTGAGGATGATGGTGAAAGATTTACAGATCCTGAGCACCACTGACAAGCATCCGATCTTGTAAAATGTGTTGTACGTACTGATACTCATTAGTGTGCGGGATCGCAAATCTCGAAAGTGAAACTAAAACTGAAATGTGATCGTGCACACATTTTTTATACAGGATAATTACCTTTGGATATAACTGTGAGAGAAAGTACTGAAATGTGAACTGTGAAACTGTGCCAGTCGGATCAGACCTAAACATTGAGCTCACTGTATAAAAGCCAATCAGAGCAGAGCTCAACATTATTATTCATGACCATTTCAAATAAGCCAATAAGAGAGCATTTCGTTTCTAAAGACAAGTCTTGTCTGTCTGTCTGTTTCTTATTTATTGTATTTCTTGCAATTAGTTTCATCACTGTTTATTTATCTTCAGTCAGCTTGAAGTTTTTTCTTTTTGTCACTTTTTAGGCTTGTATTAGTTATATTTTTACATTGGTGACAAGGATTATAAAATTCTATAATATCAAAAAACGTTATATCATTAAAAACGTTTTTTTTTTTAAATAAAAAAATAAGTATTTATCATATATGTCGTTATCATGATTTAAAATTAGTCATATTGTGATATAAGATTTTGGTCATATCGCCCACCTCCTACTGGCATTTCTAGCAATCATGTAATTTTCAGAAAGTTTAAGACTGATGCAAAAATCAACCTCAGCTGTCAAATATCATTGCACCACACTGCATTATTTACAGTCAGTATGCTGTGCTTTGTGCCAAGAACAATATTTTTTTCTGTATAATAAAAAAAAAAAAAAGTTTTCACTCTAAAAGTTGAACTGTTGCGTTTAATGAATCCAGTGCAAGTGAAATCCTGATAAATACCCCAAAAAAGCCAATTCTCTTTCAAAACATGTTTTGTTCCAGCCCCGTAACAGTGTTTCGGGGTAGAATTACGGGGTTGAGGATCTGTGTAAAAAAAAGGTTTATATAGGACGTTCTTTGAATCCAGGGTTAGGGTTCATCTCTCATGTAGCCCATGTTGTTTACAGTGACTAAACTCCCACTTGGCATGTATTAATAGTAACTGTGCACCTGTCGCTGTTTCTGTGATGCCAATGAGATGCTGGTGAATATGCTGGACTTCAGATCCCATTTGCATTCAGGTGTCCAATCCAATTAAATGCAGTTGCTTCATATAGTCTATATATGAACCTGTTCGGTCAGATAATGGAATGAAATGTGGGTGGAATGACCTTTTTTGTCTTTGTGTTGTGTAAACAGTGTCATATCAGTGTCTTCATGGAAAACCGTTAATGCTTAATTGTATTTCTGTGTACTTTCATAAGAGGAAAAATATGGAATGAAAGAGATGGCGCTGCTGTGATAAGAAAAATAAGTGTGCTTTTATGGACATATTAAACCAACAACATGCAATGAACATTGCACACAGCCTCTGAATGATTTATTGTCAAACTTGGGCTGGAGGTTTGATAGTTTGTTAAATTAAACAGCTTTTTCTGTCTTTCCCTCCCCCTCTGTGTCTTTGTGATTTCTGGTAAGTGACATGGCTGGCCTTTGGCATAACGCCTGGCATGATCACATGGTATGGATGTCACGCCAGTATGTGTGTGTGTGTGTGTGAGAGAGAGAGTGTCTGTGAATAATTCCACATGAATGACTGTGTGTATATTGTATAATTCCAGCAGAACTCCCTGGGACTGTAAACACTTGAAAGCTTGGATGATTTTCCACTTTAGCCGTCCTGTGTTGTGTTGTATAGGACTATTTAAGCTTCTTTTATCAGTTTCAATAGCTGCCTGGGTCTTACTCAAAGTTATTTTGAAAAGTATGCATTTCTGTGTTTGATGCACATGTAAAAACATGCACAGGTTTTACAGGTAGAGCCGTCGGCCGCCTCAACAAGCATGCAAATTATTGTTCTCGTTAATGACTACATATGATTTCTTTCATCATATTTAATGTGAATGATACTTACAATGTAATACAAAAAAGTGGAATTTTGTTATTAGTCGTTGCTAAGCAAATTAACTGGAGCAGTCAAAGTTCATTTGGTGCGAATAATTACAGGAAAAATAGCGTTAAAAAAAATCAAGGCATTTAAGGCAACACCCTGCCCAGAGCTGTGCATCATCATTTCGAAAAAAATGATTTAGGATGATAACTGATGCATGATGAAGCCTATTAGAATAGGCTTATGCATATGAACCATGATGCATATGAACCTAAAATTCAATAGGAGTGTTTTGTCCCTCTCATATTTATATCATATTATATAGTTACCGTTTTACCTGAAAATGTGCCGCTGATTTTGAATAAGTGTTTAATAAACAATAAGTTATTATTGTGTTTTGCAAATTAAACATTTTTAATCTAAGCCACAGCACACACAGCAGTGATTTGTTCCTCGATATATCTATGGTTTTGAATTAATCAATTTTTATATATATATATAAAGTAGTGCTGGGCAATATATCGTACAACATATTCATGCATCTGGTCAGTAAATCCAGTTATTTTTTCAAATGGAGCACCAGTTAATAGACAGAGCCGTAGATCACTGACAAGTGACACAATACTAGGTTCAGTATTGCAAATGAATCACCCGCAAAACTGAACGCGATGTTGCGTGGCTTGTCAGTGATAAACGGCTCAGTAATAAATTAGCTGCCGCTCCATTTGAAAACAAGTGTTGAAGATTCTGAAGACGATATTACGTAGCTCATCAGTGTTCTACAGTGTCAAACTCATTTTAAAAACAGCTAATTGATATTTACCGCTAAGAACCGGCTTTACTGACGATTAAATCGCCCAGCCCTAGCTCTAATTCAATGTGTCAATTCCTCATTCATAAAGACAGTAGCTGAGGCTGTATCCTACGGGGGTCACATTTGAAGGTTGCATATCATCAGTGCAGTCTCATTTAAGAAAAGTAACCATTAAATTATAGTATTATATTATTATAGTAGGAGTAACAGTCAATTTTATGCTTTTCTTAAACAAGACACAAGCAGTCAATACTTAATTATTTTGTGAATGAATAGGTTGCATGAATAATTCAATGACTCACTCGTTAAAGCTAGCTGCCACATACTGGCACATTTAGTTTAATTTTTAGCGTATCATTTAATTTAAAAAGGACATATTTCAAGATTCACATATCTGTATTTTATTTATTTATTTTTTTTTCAAAATCCCTTAATGCCCTTTTAAACCGTTCATCTTTATAGTATTAATTAGGTCAGTGTAAATGCATTCATTCCACCTCCGTCCACCTCTGAGTAAATACATTTAGATGCAGCTTCTGAAAACACTGTAACCTTAAAATGTTATGCGTAATACATTTTATGTTTTAATCAAAATATTTACAAACATTATAATATATTTATAAAACATTTTTTGGGTTAATTTCTTAGCCCAAACGAACATGCAATTTATTGATGATTATGATTAATAAATCTTCCCATCATGTAATTCATTCATTTAATAATTCTAATCACTTGACAGCCCTGAAATGAATATATTAGTGCTTGAAGTGATGTGATCTAACTCTAATTAGTTTTAACAGTTGAATGATTCCTCAGAACTTGTGTGCTGTTAAGGAGAGTCTGGAACAGGTGGAAAAATCCCACAGATGCACACAGAAGGACTCTATATCTCTCTTTTTATGGCAGGCAGCATGAAAGCAGTTTTTGCACAGGATAGTTTTTTTCAAATCAATAATCCTAAATCTCTTCACAAGAATCAAAAGTATGATGCTTCTGTTTTTTCATTTTCTATATCATCAAGTGTTCAACCACATTCCTGTTTTCCTGTGCATACCTATGGCATATGAGCTCTCATTTGCTGTGATCCAGATCTTTGGTTGAGCTCCAGCAGAACGTCTGGAAAAATCTCAGGGAGCAGCCTGTTTTATCTTCATCTACACTGCTCCCACGATCCAGCACAAAACCACAGTGTAGTTCCTTAACTCGGCTCTTATTAATATTTTCTATGAACTGATAATGATCAATAACAAGGGTTACATGATGGAAATTTGTAAGAACTTGCTCACATCTCAGTTCACTGTCACAATCTGTGAGAGCTGGATTTGCTTAATTATTGCATATGGTCGACTGCAAATGCTTCGGACTCACTCTGAAACGCTGAGGATTGTGCTGATTTTTCAGGTAGTTAACCCATATTTCACTAGCTCATCTTGCAGTTTTAAGCATCTTTAGTGTTTCTGTGTGAAGTTTAGCTGCAATGCTGTCTGTTTGCTTGTTTCTAATCAAAGAAGATCATGTTCTCTTGCCTTAAGGGCATGTTGCTTTGTTATACCTGAATATTCAGTACGTTGTAATTGATAAGAAATTGAAGGCTTCTCCAGATGCAAATCATTAACTGTGAAGACTGTACTGAAGAAGATTTAACAATGTGGTTGCTAACCCGTCAACCACGAAAATAACAGAAAAATAAGCACAAAAATACATTACATTTCTCCAGTCATTGTTCTGTTTTTTTTTTTTTTTTGCACAATATTTCTGCTGTTTTTGGGTCCTGAAAAATGGGTTAAAGAAAAATCCATCGTGCTTAAGTCTGTAAACGGGACCTTAACAGAGGCCAGAAATGCTGAAGACTGTAGCAAGCAGCTCTGTCAATAAAAAGTTCACATGTAGTGGTCTCGGTGTCAATTTATGGGACACGGTTTACAACAATTCACAATGCATGAAATATCAGAAGAAAATATAAATATTGAACTGGGTGTGAGGGGTTGTATGAATATTTCTGAGTGGAACTGAAAGGTTTGATGGCAATGGCATTTTCTTTTCCTTTTACCTGCATGTAAAGCAGTAAGCACACAGTTCTGTATTGTATACAGTGGTAACCAAGGAAACACTATTGTGCATCTGTTCCATAAGCGCCACCTTCTGTCAGAGATTGAATTTGTGTTCTCATTCAGCCAGTCTGCTGTTTTTAATTAATTCATGTGTTTTATAGCATCATTTTACAAAGATGTAGTCAGACTAGGGTTGTAACGGAGATTTTCACGGTATGATAATCGATCATATCACGAAAATATCACGGTTTCATATCAATGATGCTAAACTATCATCATTATTATTATAATCAGCAGCTACAATGACCCTTAAATGAATAAAAGGATAATAATAAATCAAGCTGTTCTTCTTTTACAGCATATATGAGAGCAGTATGTGCAGGGTCATGTTGGATGGATGTAAACATGGATGTAAAAGGAACTGAAATGTGGCTATAACTTGGATAGCTTGTCTGATATAATTGGTCTGGATTCTATAATTCAATACAAAATATTTTATTGAAAATACAATCAGGTGAAATAAAA
>JAUYWG010000065.1:2192178-2220020 GCA_034779775.1 Enteromius afrohamiltoni | reverse complement strand
TTCTGCTCCCAACTCAACATCAACGTCAGCCTTACCTCAGGCTACCACCCCGAGTCGAATGGCCAAGTCGAACGCCTGAATCAAGAGCTCACCCGGTTCCTACGTACATATTGTCATAAAAATCAAGAGGACTGGAGTCAGTATCTCCTTTGGGCCGAATACGCCCAGAACTCATTGAGAAAACAAGCCACGGGGATGACCCCTTTCCAGTGCGTCCTAGGGTTCCAACCTCCACTCTTCCCCTGGTCCGGCGAACCCACGGACCTACCCACTGTGGATCACTGGCTCCGACGAAGCGACCAGACCTGGGAGACTGCCCATGTTCAGCTCCAGCAAGCCGTCCGAAGAACCACCACCCAGGCCGATCGTCGCCACCGTCCGCACCCCACTTACGAACCCGGACAGTGGGTCTGGCTCTCTGCCAGGGATCTCCGTCTACCCTGTCTCAAGCTCAGCCCGAGGTACGTGGGTCCTTTTAAAATCCTCAGGCAAATTACTCCAGTCTCTTATCGTTTAGATCTGCCCAGCAATTACCGTATCTCACCCACCTTTCATTCTTCTTTGTTAAAGCCCGCTGCCGCCCCGGACGGGGACCAGGATGAGGAAGCGACACCAGAGGCCCCTCCCGTGCTCCAGGACAACGAGGACATTTATCAAGTTCATGAGATCCTGAACTCTAGACGTCGGGGACGCATCCTCCAGTATTTAGTTGACTGGGAGGGCTTCGGCCCGGAAGAGAGGTCCTGGGTCAATGCCCAGGACATCCTGGACCCGTCGCTCACCGAGCGCTTTCACCAGAACCATCCCGAGAAGCCGGCCCCCAGACCACGTGGGAGGCCCCGATGTCGCGTCAGGTCTCGCTTCGGGAGCCGCTCGCAGGGGGGGGGCTCTGTCACGGATCGCTCCTCTGTGGCCCTCTCCGCCCATCGGCAGCGGGAACCTTCACCCGAGTTCTGATGTTTCCACCCGGACCCTTTATCACCCACGTACCTCGGCGCTTCCCGCTTCCAGTTCCCGCCAAACGGACAGTATAAAAGCCCGGACTTTTGCCTTAAAACTTTGCGAAGTCTCGATTTGCCTCGGCCATCGTTTCTGAGCGTTTTCCAGTATTTGTTATTCTGTCTGCCCGTGTTTGATTTACTGCCTGTACTTTGTCCCGATCCACCGCCTGTTTCCTGACTACGAGTATTGCCTGTCCCTCTGTATTACTGTATTTCCTGTGTACCGACCCAAGCCTGTCCGACTACGCCATTAAACTCATTGCAAATGGATCCACATGACTCCCGCGAATCCTTACACAAATATGCTTTTTGTTGGATAAATAAATGCAGATTAAAAATGCTACAACACAAGTAATTTATGTTAGGGTTCAACCGATTATCTGAGCAGATATTTTAAAGGTATTTTAATGTTTATTTGTCAAAACCGATTTGCCAGTTAAAACACTTAAAACATTTGAAGAAAGTTATTCTTAATTGTGACATATAAGTTTAAAATATTGGTTAGGCTTTTATATTTACTTATTACAGGCGAGCAGTTGTTTAGTGTCTTAAAATTGAACCCTTTTTTGATTAATTGGCATAGCTGACTGATTAGTTGATTATCATCCCTGCTCATCCCATCAATAACATCATACATTTATGGATGTCAACTCTTCATCTTAAAACCAGTTAGCATATGTTAGCTAATGGATATGGAGCCATAATCAAGTCCATTGTAAAAAAGTGTTGAAAGCTATAGTAGCACCCTTGGTGTTTTTAATTACAGATGCATGCAAGAACACCAGTTGAAGATCATCTATGCGTTCACCATGCCTGCTTTTTAATTCAGAATCCGCTCGCTTATGTGTCCGATAGAAACAGAGAGATAAAAAGAGACAGATTGTCAGCATGTTTAGATCCAGGCGGCTGAACCACGCTTTCTCTTCTCTGCATCTATTTTTGTTTGCCCGGCCAGTCTATTTATAGAAATGTTGCAACTGTGCATTTGTTTGCATCCAGTGTGTGTGCGTGTGTGTGAGAGAGAAAGAGAGTGTGTGTGTGTGTGTGTGTGGAATGGACTATTCATTACATTGATATAGACATATTACCAGCCAAGACCGTGAGGAATTGCTAAATTAGTAGCATGAATCATTAATTTTATCTAAAAAGCAGAGAAAAAATACACATCTATTTATCACACGGGAGGAATCACACAGGGTGAGAGAAGTAGAGAAAGCTGCAAAGCTCTTTCTCGCTGACACAAATATTTTCACTTTCTCTGTCATCCTTTATTTTTCTCTTTCTCCATCCTTCCCTCTTTTTTTCACAGCGCTGCATTATACTGAATCACGCACGCACACATCTTTATGCATGTATATGATGAGAAGCCTCAGGGAAGAAAACATAAAGATGATGGTGCGGAATATTCACAGTCAGTGCTGCATGTTTACATGCATGCATACACACACACACAGACATTTTTCTATAATGGTGAGGACGCTCTGTGATATTTTCCATCCCCTATCCCATCTCACTGAAACCTGCAATATTATTTTTGGAATGTTTTCAGTAGTATGTGGAATTTAGAACGCTAGTATTTACTCATCCTCATGGTGTTTAAAACTGTGTGGAGCAAGAAAAGAGAATTGATCTTTTCCATGCAACTGCTCCCTGTGTTTAAAGCTTCTAACCCACATAATGCAGTCAAAATCTGAATACAATGTAAATATTTCACATCTGAATATATTTATGAAAGAGTCATAACTTAATATTTTAAATAATAATAGTAATAAAACCAAATATTTTTTGATCAGCAAATTCTCATTTACAGGAGAGTGTTAAAACATTTGTTGTTACTGTATTATTACAATGTTATTACTGTATTTATTCTTTTTTGATTTATTAAATATACCAATAAATTGATTAAATATGTCAATCTATAAAATTGGAGAAATAACATATAATCTGAGAATTACCAGTACTACTCCACTGAAATGAAAAAATGTAATTTGACTTTATATTTTTCTCAGAAACAGTCCAAATTTATTTAAACTTTCTTAAACACATACAACTATTTTCAAATTCAAAATTAAAATAAAAATGTATAAAAAGTGAATAAAAAGTGTTTACTAAATTAGAGCCTCAACAGCATTACATGAAACAGAAATGTAACTTAATTTAGCGTTATTTGTAGAATATTATATTTAAAAAGTATGTTTATTTTAATAATATTTATAGTTAAATAACAATCTAATATATAGTGGTGGCCAAAATGATTAAAAAACTAATATTTTCAGTAGCTAAAAAATGGTTTACTGTAGTGTTAGTAGGAAATATCAGTTTACTTTTCCAAACATTTATTTTGCCATAAATTGTAATAACAATTGAGCAAGTGAGATGGCTATTGTAAGACAAAATTGTACTGGATTAGTTTTTTAAGAAAAAGTGGGTAAGAGGTTGTGTAATAAAACTCCACACATCACGTTAAACGAATCTGCATTTTGATTGGTATTGATGGTTGTTATTTTTACACCAGCTAGAGGGCATTTAACTTTAAAAGGTAACTATAGGTTAAAATAAGCGGCTTGAACAAATTACCGATTGGGTAATTTTTTTGGAGTAGAAAAAAGTCTTGACATTTTGTGGCTCTTACAAAATAATTGTTTAATTTATGTGTTATAAGGGTTAAACAGACACAAAAGCACCATCTTGTAAATCATGCAAGTAAAACTCATGCTCTGTATTCAACGTTTTATTCAGCTGAATACCATGTGTGAAAAACAGACTGAAATTCAACTTCCAGTGGGCTGTTAAATGCTACGACTGAGTCACTGAGTCAGAGAACCCGATCAGCTGACTGATTGAAAAGAGCTCACGAATCTGACATATTTACTTCTCTCATAAGTGTGCCAAAAAAAAAAATAGGGCAGGCACCAAGTTTTTTAGTTATTACCGACTTAGCCTTCACACAATTTGTTGAAAAGTGAAGCCCTATTAATGTCATGGAAAAAGTGACTTTGCATTATTTACGTCATATTACTCAGCACAAAATCATCATATTAAAGAGATTTCTGATGTGACACTGAAGACTGGAGTAATGATGCTGAAAATTCAGCTTTGATTACAGGAATAAGTTGCATTTTAAAATTAATTACAATAGAAAATAGTTATTTAAAACTGTAATCATATTTCACAGTATTGTTGTTTTTTCTGTATTTTTATCCATTTCTGTTTATCAAATAAATGCAGCTTTGGTGAGTAGAAGATATGTCTTTAAAAAACATTAAGAATTCTTACAAATAATATATAACAACAAACTTTTAGTTAAGCGTGAGCTAATATTAAGTGATTCTCAGATTCTCTTTTTCCTGCCCTAAATCACGTATACATGTAAATCATCCTGCTAAAACACAAACAGATGCTGTATAACTCCAGCCAGCCTCTGCAACAACCATTGACTGATATTTTTATATAGAACATGTACAGACACTACAATTGCAGAAGGAATCCATGTTACACGCTTTTGTACAAATGCAGGAGTCCTTGAGTCTAGCCCATGAAATTGCCAGGTTGCTAAGGCAGCATCATTATCACTATTGTGATGCTATATTTACTAATAATCTCTTATTCCTTATTTGTAGTGCAAATGACTGTGCGAAATTGTCTGAAATTAATATATCAGTTGTTTTTCATTTATGACAATGAGAGGATGGGAGGGTAGGAATATCGGAATAATGAAATTACAAATTACATTAACGTTTTTTTATATTATTGAGAGGTGGGTAGGAGTAGAGTTAGTTGTTCTAATAGCTATGAAAGTATGAATATTTATACACTATACATATATATTTCACATATGCAAAAACATTGAGCACAAAAACACAGCTTATTCAAAATGGCCCAAAAATTCAGATTACAAATTATTATTATTATTATTATTATTATTATTATTAATAAAACCTGAAAATTGACTGTTGTAGAATTTAAATTACAACAAAACTGGATTTATATATATATATATATATATATATATATATTTGATGTCATTCAAGCAAAAAAAACTAACAAACTACAAATAATTCTTAAATGTATTTACTTATTATTATTATTTAAATGAAACATTTCACTCAAATTGTTATGCTGATAATATAATTTGCAATGACGTGACATACTGTATATTTTCACTTGTGGCCTCGGACTGTTGGACCCCGCTGTACTGCAAAGGTCACACCATACATCAACACAGACATCAGGCAGATTCATAAAAATCAGAAATGCAGAGGACACAACACCATCCAGACACACTCCTCTCAGAATACTGCAGTGCACCACAACAGGGTGGAGAGAGAGAGACAGAGAGAGCGAGATGGAGAGAGAGCAACAAATGTGAAAATGTGAGTGAAGGCAGATAAAGTGGAAATGAAATAATGACGAGATGAGGAAAAATTGAGAAAATAGAAATAGTCAAAGGACAGAGAGTGAAAAGCAATGCGATAGAAAGACAGAGGTAACAATATTGAGGGAGAGTGGTGAACACAGAGAGAGAGAAAAGAAAATGAACAGCAGTGGTGGGAGAGAGCAGTGCAAATTTCTCCACAGTGTGTCTGTCTATAAGCCGTAAAAGGCCCGTTCTGATTAATGTACTTTATAATGAGTTAGCATAGGCAATTACTGCACATGCTGAGAAGTGGAAAAAAAGTGAGTGAGCAAAAGAGAGGGGGAGAGTTATGTGTAGACTGGCTCTTTTTTTATCATGCAACACCTACTATTCAGCATTATATACAATGTTTGAAAATATCCTGATAAGTCTGAAATGGTTGTTTCTATATTAATCTACTTATATTATTTATTTCAGGTATATATATCCCACGTTAACTATATGCATTTTGACAATCAATCTGTCAATCATTCATTTAATAAATAAAGGAACAGAATTGAGCAAACTTTGAGTATGTTTATTTTAATAATATTTATAGTTAAATAACAATCTAATATATAGTGGTGGCCAAAATGATTAAAAAACTAATATTTTCAGTAGCTAAAAAATGGTTTTAAGTCAGTTATTTCTATTTTTACTGTAGTGTTAGTAGGAAATATCAGTTTACTTTTAAATAAAATAAAATAAAAACATTTATTTTGCCATAAATTGTAATAACACAGTGAGATGGCTATTGTAAGACAAACAAAAATCGCACTGGATTATTACAATTAATTTGTAATTACACATTTGTAATGATGACTTTGCAGTTTAGCACTTTATATATATGTGTGTATGTGGTTTTAAAGGTAATATTTAAAACTTTTCTCAACTGCTTTTTCACATTTTTCCAAACAGCCTTAACACTCTCTAACTGTTAGCTGGAACTTCAGAACTTTATTGCATTTCCTGCAAAATGTAGTTCCCTTTTAGTCGGTCACTCCGAGTCACGTCGGTGACCGACGAATAGGAATTTTGCTTTGAGATAACCAATCTAACTCTGCGTGTATGAAAACATGCAAAAAAGAAATTGGCATGCGTTGATTAACATCCAGCTGCACCTGATCGCAGCGCAAGTATAAATAGCGGATTAAGTGCTCATTAGTTTTTCGCTTTGGAGCCGAGCTTCTTATGAAGATCCTGTTTCTGAAACCCTTCTACTCAAGTGACGGTGTTGGTGGGCTGGTGTTACAGCGCTTCAGCGGCGGTGCTTTCCAGTCGATTGGGTTGCCATGGCAGTATTGTTGTTGGTGCTCGTGCCGGCCGGGCAAGCCGAACACGTAGCTTCAGGACCTCAGACCAGTTCTTTGTCTGTCACAGAGGCTGGCAGAAGGGGAATGCCGTCTCCAAGCAGAGGATGGCCCACTGGATAGTGGATGGCATCACCTTGCCTATCAAGCACAGGGTGTGCCTTGCCCCCTCAGTGTATGAGCTCACTCAACAAGAAGTGTAGCATCCTCCTGGGCATTGCACGCAGCGCCTCGCTGGCAGATATTTGCAGAGCTCCAGGTTGGGCGACCCCTAACACGTTCGCTAGATTCTATAGCCTTCATATCGTAGCCATGGGTATCCTCCCATGTTCTCACCTCGAATAGGTAGTGGCACGGAGTGGCCCGGGTTTGGCCGGCTTGGAAACTAAATTTTCCAGAATGTCCAGTAAGTAGACCCTGTTGAGTTCCTCCGTCCCCCTTCGGCAGCCGGATGTTGCAGAGCATCTGGCGCTAGGCCCTCGATGCAATGAATCCTCTGAGAACTCCTAGAGGGGTGGGGCCCCATGAGCAGTACCCTTGAGAACCCCATGTGGTATGGTTAAAAAGAAAAAAACGGCAGTCTGCCGTCCATGAGGGTTCAATCACTTCCTGTTATATGTGTCTCATCTTAACCTCCTATGGGAAGGCTGACTTCTGCAGTTACTTAAGTAGTGCAATACTGTGGTCAGAGTCCCAGCCTAGAGGCCAAGTACTGAGGGCTTGGTAGACTCCCACACGTCGCTGGAAGGGACAGCTTCCATGGCATTTTGGTAGGGAGCGATGTGCCCTCGGAGTGACCGACTGAAAGGGAACGTCTCGGTTATGTATTGTAACCCTCGTTCCCTGAAGAAGGGAACGGAGACGTCACGTCCAGTCGCCATGGGGCTGTACCGCTACTAGGGGCCAATATCACAGGCTCAGCTCCTCAACTAATGAGCGCTTAATCTGTTGCCTATTTATACTCGCACTGCGATCAGGTGCAGCTGGATGTTAATTGTCAATTGTCATGTCAATTTCATTGGCATGTTTTCATACACGCAGAGTACATTGGTTATCTCGAAGCGAGATTCCTATTCGTTGGTCACCAGCGTGACGTCTCCGTACCCTTCTTCAGGGAACAAATTCGTACAAATTAGCCACCTTGTAAAATGTACGAATTGCCATGAGATCAGGTTGTTGATTCAAATTGCATTGCATTTAGAGGTCATTTGAAAACCACATCATCATTCCAAAACCACAGTATATGCATTTCTTTTCCCCTATATATATAGAGAGAAAGAGATTCTGTAAAATGTCTTCATGTTTTTGGGTCAAGTAGTTTTAGACCCCATCAAGTTCAATTATATGAGTAAAATGATTAGAATATATAGTTGCACTGTATTTTCAGGTATGTGCACTTACAGTGTTTGACCCAGTCTTCTTTTTTATTAAATAAACTGTGTATACCATCCCTTTAATAGCATTGTTTATGCATTAAAATACAAATAGTGAAGGCATTTAAGATGTGTTTTAGCACGGCAAGTATTGTCTCTCTTAGCTTATCTAAAAAATCCAACTGCAGCCAAATGAAAGCATTAAAAGAAGTGTAGGCATAGACCGATCAATCTATGTCCCAAAATGTATTTAAAAAAAAAAAAAAAGTCCATTCCCTGGAACCCCCACTCTTCAACAATTTAATATAGGCATCTTATAGAAAGATAATCTTCTCCACAGTTGACAGTATAATGCAGCTATTCTCTTTGCTAACCTAGTTAATACATGCAGTGCTAATGTTACATAGGTAATGGAAGACTTACCATGATGGTAAGTCTGATTTTCTGTGATTCTACAGTGTCTGGGACAGGAATGAGTTAGGAAACGTTACATGACATTGTAATGGCTGAACAAATTGAATGCAGTTAAATATGAGTCACCATGCTTGTGAGATCAAATAAATTAGCTTAATGTAATAAGCAGATCTGTGTTCATTAAGATGACTGCTATTGCCTATGAGCTAGAACCACGAAACACAATACTCTAAAACCCAAATATAAATGTGCAAAGAGTTGGAGCACTCTGGAGCTTTGGGTCTTGGGTTAAGTTACAGTCTAGTTTTGGGCCTCAAAGGCTCTAGTCTTGGTCAATGTCTCAGGGGGTCTGCAATGGGCCTTGGGGGTCTGGATTTGACTCCATCCACTCCATCGACACACACATACAGGGAACCGAACCAATACTCCTTTTTCGTATATGCCTCACCCAACTGAATATGCACCTGTAGTGTATTTCAAATCTTAAAAGTATATTTACTGTATATGCAGATAATATAATATTGTATTAATTAAATAAAAGGTCACTTAAGTGTCCTTAACACAATTAAGTGCACTTTGTATAACTTGAAATTAAAAGTATGTACTTTAAAGAACATTTAAAATAATTATGTTTAATGTTTATGTTATGTTTTGATTTATTGACTTTGTCTAAATTGCATCTTCATCATTACAAATGTGTAATAACAAATATTTAAATGCATGACATAAGTTTCAATATGACATTGAAAATACATTAAAGAATATTTTAGTTTATAATAGTTTGTCAGTACATTTAGTAGTATGCACCTTCACATATTTAATAATTTCAAGAAAAGTAAAAAAAAAAAAAGTCAAGAGAAATTATAAAAAAAAAAATCACATAAAAATGTAATTAAGTCCTACTTAAATACACAGCTAATGGCTTTAGACATATTGGCTAAACATTTTTGTCTTGGATAAGTGTTAGAGACTTCATTTTAATCTTAGTTATGGATTTTGTGTTGAAATCAGAGATCAGTGTCTCTGACCTGATTGATTTCTTATCGACTAACAATCAGACCAGCTCTGGATCACTCATTGTTGATTGTGATCTTGGGTAACTGAGCGAATTAGAAGATGTTGGCAAACATCTACGCAAAGCCAACAGAACAGAGAGACCCAGTACAAATTAAATTAATTTGCCCATATTTTGTGTCATACTTTTTACTGCCCAAAACTTAATCTTAAATTAATCTTTCTTCATTTTTACTTAAAAACACATTAAAATTCCAGACATGAATAAAGTGCTAAAGCTAATGTCTGTGCAGAACTGTTTTATTGCATTGTTTTTTCAGTGGTTAGACACATATTTAAGATCTGAATTCGATTCGCTTTACATATTAGTGCATAATACACAGCGTTAATAAAATATTTCACCCACAAATAAAAATAACCCTCATGTTTTTTCTAAATCAAGGTGTTTTTAATGAAACACGTATCTGTCCTTTCCTTGAAAATCTATTCACCCAAAATGTTTACTTTTTTTAATTTCTTGTGTGTTTATTATAAATTTAGTTTCAGATAAAATACAGTGTATGAATAATATAGAAACCCTTTATTCTGCTTATTTTGTCCTTTTTGTAAAATAACATTTGGAAAAAAGAGCAGCATAGACATTCTGCAAAGCATCTCCCTTTAATGATTTCACAGATAAAAAATAAGTTAATAAGTTAAATAAGATAAGTCATTTAGTAAAACAGCATTAGGATGAGATATTTATCACAAATCAACATTTTATTTTACACTTTAAAAATGTTTATCAGTGAAGACATTTATATAGAAGTATGTTAATGAATGCTCTGACAAGTGTTCATGAATAAAAATAATAAATATGTTTGTAAAAAGACATGTATAGTAAAGTTGCAATTTAGCACAAGGCTTAAGGTAGTCCCAGACTAAGTTGCATGTTTGAAAATATTGAAAATGAAAATATCTTGCCCTGACAAATCTTAAAACATGTCAGTGTCATTGTTCTGTGTTAAGATGCACACCTGTAATATTTTCTTATAAGGCATTTTTGTAAAAGTTGCTTAAATTTCTTAATTAAACTAATGCCTAGTCCTGGCTTAAGCTAAGCCCCGTTTGTGAAACCGGGCCTTAAAGTATATTTAAAATATATTAAAGCTGCATTCCACAACTTCTGGCTCTTTGTCTCAATCTCTGTTTGAAACCTGCAATTGTCGTTTGCAGAATGATCATCTTAAGTAGACTGTGCACAGCTCCTCAGTGCAGATGAATCTAATATTTTAAGGAGTATGTGTGACTGCCAATCAAAGCACCAAAAACAGATTTTGGACAACAACATATTTTAACAATTTTATAAAAAGAAGTTGTTTGTTTACTTGAACTTAAGGTTACTCAGTTTGTTGACATTTTCATTACTGGCTTCTGAGTATACTTTATAATGTAGTGCAACCCAGGTGAAAAAAGTGCTCTATTTCATGCATTAATTTTATACTTTATATTTATATTTTATACTAATTTTAAAATACTAAAAATATTTTATTACTTCTCAAGAACATCTAATTGTACTCAACTGTGATATTTTGAGACACCACGAATATTAACTAAAATGTGCTTTTATACTGTCTCTGTATTAAAATGTTTCTTTTTTTACACTTACATTTATGTACATTTATGGATTCAAATGTACTACAAATGAACTACATATTTCATTTAATATTCATGGCATCTCAAAACAGCACAGTTGAGTACACTGAGATGTTCTTAAGATTATCTTAAGAACTAATAATTTTTAGTATTTTAAATATGTTTAATGCACATCACCAAAAAAACATCTTATATCTGCAAAATGACAAATGGACCTGATAAAAATGTGAATCTCTGCGAGACATTTCAACCCTGTAGGAACTGATCTAACATATGGTTTGTGACTAATCTTTTGGCTAATCCAAACCACTGGCTAAGGACATTGCTGTATAACCTCTCGCTATGATAAGCACAACTGCCATATTCACAGACTATGTGTCATCAAACGCATGTTTCTTAATGACCTCCATCTCCCAGTGCATGAAAATGAAATGGTAGCTTTTCAATCACAACAATTAGGGGTCATTAGCACAATTATAGCTGTTGTTATTTTGAATAGCATTACACAGTAAGTATGTTCTAATGGGCTGGTACACATGCCTTACATTTGAAAAAAAATCGCATGTGGGTGCATATGATGGGATATTGTGAATAACAATACATACCAATTATCAACTTCAACGGAAAAGAAAACCATTATTGTTGCACACAGTGCATGCTGTTTAAAAAATAGTGCAGTAGTTTTCTAGTATTTTATTTTGAACACGCTGTTGAGCTGTGACAAAGACAGAGATTTGGTCAGGAAAGAAAAGACCATCTTTATCTTGAAGTGAAGTTACAGTGCTTTTTTGTCTATATTAATTAAAAACTGAGATGACAGTTTATTGAGAAACAACAAACAACAATCTCTTTTCTTTTCACCTGCCAACTTCCACCCTCTGGCTAATAATCTCATGTCCTTTATACACAGTTGGCACAGCTGCTCAATAGATAGGACTCCAGCAATAACACAATGTAAACTAAAATAAAAGTTCACTAAAGCAAAGGCTTGAGTTAGGCTTGCCAAAAGTTTGAAGTGGATGAAAAAGATTGAATTCTGAAGGTTTTAAGGCCATGCAATTTATCAGACAGACAGAAATGATAGAAGGATGGATAGATAGAACAATATATGGAACAATAGATAGATAGATAATCAGACAGACAGACAGGCAGACAGATAGAAAGATATATATTTGGGGGTGTTACTACAAGGTTACTAAGGAATTCTGGCTGTTGCTAGGGTGGATACGAAGATAGAAAGGAGTTTAAAAGCATATCAAATATCTAGTGAGTGTTTCTCAAACCGAAATAATAAAATCCATTTCACTTCCCAACACTCTCCAATAAACCTGTCCTGTGTGTGTGAATGTGTATGTGTGTGTGCAGGTTTATGTGGTTTATGAGGACACAAATTTGTATAATGACATGGGTATGACATAGGTTTTAAAATGTAGCTGTTTTATGAGGACATTTTCAGTGTCCCTGTAATTCAAAAGGCTTAAAAAACATACTAAATGGTATTTTTTTTAAATCTAGCAATGCACACAGTTTCCTGTAAGGGGTAGGTTTAGGTGTAGGGTAGGTGTAGGGCAATACCACATACAGTTTGTCCTGTATAAAAACCATTAGGCCTATGGAGAGTCCCCATAAATCACAAAAACCAATGTGTGTGTGTGTGTGAGACATGAGAACCACACAGGAAGTGAGTGTCTGTCCAAAATGGCCAAGCAGAGTTTTCTTTAGGTCCAGGTAGATCCAATACAGTGATGTGCAGCAAAGTGGAAACTCATTTAAATAATGGCTCAGCAATCTCTGAGAAAGGGCCGTGAACGATCCGTGGGTGTGAGTCTGAGGCAGAGATTAGCACAACACACGCTCACACAAACATATTTCACAGTGAAGCAACATATTCAATGAGAAGAAATGTGATGTTGTACTGGATTTTATCCACCCAGAATTGATTAGATCAGGAAAAGTGGGCATTTATACAATAATGAAATTGATCGGAATGCAAGTTTGCAGTGGAAGAACTATTACCCCTATGAAACAAGGACTTATTTCACTGGCTGAGCACGTACATTTTAATTATGAACAGTTACAGAGCAATTTTTTGATGAATCAGGTGCGCGCACACACACACACACACACACAAATAGCTAAGTTGCACTAGAGAACTCCATCATACAACTAAATGCTTACATTTCGTGAAGAATATGCCTCATTTTTAGACTGTTGTGAATGACTGCCAGAATGTTGCTACGCTGTTGCTAAGGTGTCTGGAGTAGCACGTTGCAGCTGTGTGGTACTGTAGTTAAAGAGTTTTCTGAGATATTGTTAAAGTATTGCTAGGTGGTTCCTGGATGATTGCTGGATATTTCAGTCCCACTTTATATTAGGTGGTCTTAACTACTATGTATTTACATTTAAATGAATAATGTGGTACTTATATTTGTAAAAAATGCAATTACATCTGTAATTAATTTCTTTAATTAAATGTATAATTACAATGTTGACCCGTCGCTTAACCCACCCTTAAACCGTACCACCAAAGTGTTTTGCTAAATAATTTGACCACAATAAGTATGTTGTTTTTTGTTGTACCTTAAAGTTAAAGTTAGTAACTTACCTTACGCATCATCGCGCGCCAGTTGTTCGGTTCACTGGAGACTCGCTCTGAATGAATCGTTTGAATCAGTGAGTCAAATCGAAATCAGCTGCATTTGGATCATTCCAATTCGAGAATGAATCGTTTGGTGCGATTTGCGAAACGATTGAACAGGTTTATTAAAAAGAATCATTTTGTTAATTAATCGCTCATCTGAGTCTCGCTCAGAGCATGTGATATATAAGTAACGATATGTTTTATGAAATGTAGTGAAGTAAGAAGTACGATGCTTTGCTTAGGAATGTAGAGAAGTAAATTACTAACTTTAACTGAAAATCATATTTAGGTACAAATTGTCAGTTTGTTACACTGCTTTAAAGAGTGATCTATTTAAGTCCACTGAAAGGATTGCAGACACATCTACATCAGTGTCTTCAGGTCAAAAAACGTTCATATTCCCTGCTGCTGTAATGTTAGCCGTTTTATTCAAATGCTGACGTTACGCATTTAGCCCTACGACTGTTTTTATATTGTTTGGATCAATTAGCCGAGTAGACAGATAAGACTGTTAATTCATAGCCATGTACTGAAAATAAGTAGGTCTATCTGATGCTGATTTATGTTAAAAAGCTTGCTTGGTGCTAAGTTGTAGTCATTTTTAGATGTCCAAATATTTTTGGAGGGGAGGGGAAAAAGAAAGGATTTGATGTTCAGGTAACTAGAGTAATTAACAAAGTGTGTAGTAATGCTCTATGGGGGCATTTGGCCAAGAATTTTTACAATACAGACAAAAAAAAACCCTATTTAATATAATATTTTTCTTTCAAATGTTTATCCTAACTTATTCTCGTGTCATATATAACATTCTATGATGTTCTGCAAAACAGTAACCTATACCACTGAACAATCGTCTGAAATGACATCCCCTGACAAGCCACAATGAAAGTTTTTATGACGTCTTTATTACATTGCAGTGTAAGCTTTAGAGTGAACATTACTACATCATGCTCGTCAAAAAGTAGATATATTAGAGCAGGCATTTTGAGCAGTAAGATTATAAAAAGATATGTGCTATATAAAATTAAGTAGACTGTATAAAGTTGCAAAATAAATCTATCAGTACTTTTTTACTTAAGTACATAAATAAACAAGTACTTTTGTACTTTCACTCAAGTAAAATTGAAAAAGGAGAACTTTTACTTTTACTGGAGTAACATTTTATTGAATGTATCTGTAATTTCACTCAAGATTTGTGTACTTTGTCCACCTCTGCTATATACAAAAAATGTCCATGTTTATAGGCAGGCAACCAGTGTTCTACATTGAATTACTCCCTGGGTAAAACCCCCTCTCAGTGCCACATGGCTCAATATTTATCACATTAGCTCAGTATTGTACCATCTATATTATTATGACTGTTATCAGTACATTTTAAGTAATTTTGTTTTGCCAACTTCTGTCAAGTTGTGCATTTATGCACCAAGTAATTCTGTGTGTCATGGTACGGGACCTTATTGTAGTGTATAATATATTGATATGTACTAAACACTAATGGCATTAGATGACCTAGTCAATAATGCAAGCAAAGGAGGCGATTCCATGCCCGCCCCTTTGACATCCAGTTTGCCATTCAATCAGCTCAGCCATAACACTAGCACTGAAGTGAACACACACACACTCAGTATTAAAGCGACTGTCAGTGGGCCCTTATGAATCTTTAAAGAAGCCATAAAACATCAGACAGCACAGAATAACCCAGTCTTGGCCTAAGCTGCCACTCAACAGGTGGTGCTACACACATACATACACACATACATGCCACTTCCACCTGTCTCACCTGTATTTCATGCTACTGTGTCGTCCAATAGCCTCCTTCATGTGGGCGTGGCCTTGAGGCAGGGGTCGGGACCCTGCCGAGTCCCGTGTTTTGACCGAGCTCTGAGGGGCGTAGTTGCCATTTCCTCCCTGTCCACTCCCTCTTTCTCCTCCTCCACCACCTCCACCTCCTCCCCCTCCGCTGCTGCTGCCCCCTGGTGGAGGGGCAGTTCGCAGGCCGCATAGCCGGTCCTCGCTGCGGCTCTTCAGATTGTGCTCCGTACAAGCAAATGAGACCTGCATCCTCACACACTTGTGACACTTGTGTGTTTGAGTTTATTTGACTGAATCACTTTTGTAGTGGTAACAACCAAGATGTTTATGGGAGTGCCTGTTAGATAGATGCACAGGGCAAACCTGCGCTCAAGTCAGGTCTTGCACCTGCTGGCACCAACTTGCAGCTGTTGCCAGGAGGGCGCGGGTCCAAACGCAACCCTGACGCGGTGGGGTGCGTGTTTATGTCGCCAGGCAAAAAGTCACGACTGGCTGCTGTCCAGGCCTTTAGTGTGCCGCTGCGTGAACAGTCTGTCTATGCAGTCGCCCACTGCACTTTTCCAATACCCGGATCGACGCAACTTGAAGACGCTCCTCTTCGTGTTGAGGCATTCCTCTGCAGAATCGGGGTGGTCTCTCTGTGCGAGGCTGGGGACCTCCTCAAAATGCGGAACCACCCATCCACACTGGGTTTCCACTTACGGGATGCGCAACAGCCGGCGCCGCTTCCCCTAATGGCACTGAAGCCCTGCTACGCGGCGGTAGAACGCGACTGCAGGGACGCGCGTATACGCGCACGCTTGTGTTCACGCGCGCCTGGCCATCTCCTCGTCTACAGCCTTTTGAACACAAATTCACGCACACAATCACTCCTGCACGCGCTAGGTGGTGATGGTCACTATCTGACACACAGCGCACCCTCACGCGCTCGAAACACGGCAGCAAATGTTGCGCTGTTTTTCTGGCGCGTAATTATTGCCATGGTGATCATCACACGCGATCAAAAGAGAGTTTGACAGCTCCGCAGTGTCCATATTCCATCGTCAGATCTCACATGAGTAGCCGATATGTCGCATCGCGAAGGCGGTCTAGCAACGAAAGACTGTCGATGAAGATGTGAAGGGAATTGTGCATTCGTTCAGAACGACAGAACCATCAAACGCGAGACTGCCAACTCAGAACCCAATGAAACCCTCTGTGATCCCCCACCCCCCCCTCTCTCTTTCTCTCTCCCTCTCTCTCTCTCTCTCTCTCTCTCTCTCTCTCGGATTTCCATTGTGATTAATGTGTGAATTGAGCAGGACCACTGCGGAATAATCATGTTATTGTTTGGGTTAGGGCTAGACACAGACAAATAAACACTCTCACCCACAATATTTTAGGTTCCTCTTTTGCTTAAATATATGCATAGACAGAAAAGCAAAAATGTTCCAAAGGTTGACAATGAAATATAATTTTAAAAGCTGTATATTTCTCTATACAAGTAGTTTCAAAACAAGGAATCTGCCACTCAGACTCCTGGTCAGAATTCTTCTAATAAGCCTATAATGCTACATTTTTTTTCTGATAACGCTATAGACTTATATTAGATTTTAGCAAACACATCACTTTACTGTCCAACCAATAACATAGCAAATTCAATCAAATAAAACTTAAACATACAATGTCCAACATTTTATATTTTCAAAGAAACATACATATCTTTACATATTGACCCACAGACCTCAATACATTTGCAGTGCATATTATCCAACAAATCTAGAAATAATAAAAAACAAAAAAACATATTTCCATTAGCTAGGTGATTTATTCAATTTTGTAAAAACTTTTTTTCACAAAAAAATTTATATAAATTTGGAAATATTTGACACTTTCTGGAGACTATCAAACTGAGAAAAAGAGGGCAAGGGAAACATTTATATTTGCGTTAAATTCAAACAGATCCTTTACTCCATATCACACATACAAGTGTAAAATATTAATGAGAAAGGGAAAAAAGTGTAGTATGGGGACTTGGTTCTGTGCATTGGTTGTTGACTGTTGTACTTAGACAGATGAGCTTGCAGGGATGCTGTTTAAGTGGAAAAATAACGAGTCCTGCATGAGAGAAGTCTGACATTTTACATTTCACCAGTAAGCCCAGTAGTGACATTTTAAATATACATTACAAAAAATAAGAAGCAAATGCATGGATGAATTGTCTGCATTATCTATATCACTATATACATTATCACTATCTATAAGATGCGCTTTAAATATGAATTTCAGAGAATATCCATTTCAAACCTACTTTAAGATGCCATTTTAAACAAAAACATTCAAACAATCACAAAATCTAACTAATGCACAATTTTGAACAAAACTGCAAGAACATCCTTTGCCTTCAGTTGATCATGAACCAGTGCAATGAGTAAACTGTAACCCTGCTGATAAAAAAAAAAAATATGAATAACAAAAACATGGTCTTGGCCCTCCTCACAAACTGCTCAAGAAGACCAAGAGGAGGTTTTAGAGCCAGATGGTGCACTGAACCAATGCTCTGACCACAGGTACTGGTCACAAAACCTCAAAATGATTCACACCAAAGCATCCAGAATAATGCTGAATCCATATAAAATTTGTTTTAGAAGACATGCAAGCAGTCTTACATTCCTGAATCATGGGAGTTCTGTTTTGTTCAACTGACAGTTCTAATGGACCAACATTTGTACACTGTCATGCAGCTATAGCATGCTTTTCAAAGCTGTACTCAGTGCATCAGGGTGCACAGAGACTGCTGCCAACCAATCAGAATGAGGCAGTGCAGAGGAGGCAGCCAGTGACAGTGCAGCTGTGCTGTGTAGTGAACATGGGGGGAATAGAACAAATCTGCTCTCATCAGAGAACATCTGCATGCAATCCGGAGCCAAAGAGAGGGAGAGAGAGAGAAAGAGATGGGGGTGTAGCTGTGTGTCACTCAATTCATTCATTTAGTGACAATGCAAATGAACCAATCAAGAATCCTCTTTTAGGAACTGTCCAGGGTTCTGAAATGCTCCAAAATACTGGATCAGCATAGATTAATCAGCAATTAAAAGCAGAAGCTTCTATTGAGACAGTGTATATATATATACATATGCTGTATATATATATATATATATACTGTATATTTATATATGCGTATGGTAAAATTATTCTTGTAATGGCAACCCTGAATTTTCAGCATCATTAGTCCAGTCTTCACTGTCAAATAATCCTACAACAATCCTTCTAATATGCTGATTAGCTCAAGAAACATTTTTTAAAATTATTATTAATAATAATAATAATAATAATGTTGATAACACTTTTGTTCTGCTTTATATTTTTGTGGAAGCCATTATACATTTTACAGGATTATTTTGCTAAAAACAAAGTTTAAAAGAATAGCTTTTATTAAAAATTGGAACTGAAATCTTTTGTAAAATTATAATGGTCTTTAATGTCACTTTTGTTTGGTTGAATGCATCCTCGATTTAAATCAAATTCTTAAGTCTTACTGACAAAATAATGTATTTTACACAATAGTACATTGTGTATGTTATGTTTGTAGGGAGGGATTTGTAATACCAATTGTAATACCAGTACACCTTCTACTCTCATATCCACTCACCAGCCACTTTATTATTATGAGTTTGACCCCTTTTTTGCCCTAAGAACTACTTCTTCATGGCAAACATTCAACAAAGTGTCAACAAGGAATCATTCATAAGACATTTTGGTTCATATCTGGTTCATATCCTCCATTTAAGCACATCCCAAAAACTCTACTGTATTTGAGATCTGTTTACTTTGGAGTTCTTATAGAAATATAATAACTATATATAGTTATAATAACTACATGCTATGAATCATTAGTTAAGCATTTGTAAATAGTCAGTTCCTTCTTTAGAAAGCATTATTAAAACATTAATAATCATTAGTGAGCAGTTTATAAACACAAACACAACACAGAGGGCAACATAACTTCTATTAAAGATTTCTATTTTCTGTATCCCTCTGTGTTGTGTTTGTTTAATTTTTCTGTTTGGAAGATAAATGAGTATTTACATCTTATTTATAAAGGCTTTACAAGCGATAAATAGTCCTCACTTTAGATGAGCTCACAAAAACAGACGGCTGGCAACTACTAAATGCTTTATAACTACCTGACTTAATCGTGAATTACAACAGGAATATGTGTTAATAAAGCATTTATTAACACACTGAGCAACTATTATCATGTATCTAAATAATTCAATTCAATAATGTACATGTAAATAATGTATTCATTATTTACTTAGACTATCTTAATGATCTTATTAAACATTGACAACTTCTAAACAACTGGTTTGTAAATAAATTCATAATTTAGAAATAAATGCTTATTAATGTTGGAACAATGGTTTATAAAGGAGGAATTTAGTAATTACTAATGCTTAACTAATTATTCATGGACAAACTATACTATACCGAATCGGGTATAGTATAGTTTGAGATGATTTGATATGGTGTGTTATCTTGCTGAAGCAGCTATCACAAGATGGGTACACTGTGGCCATTTATCCTATCAAAGTGCCACTTGCTGGATATTTCCATTCCTTGTAAACCCTAGAGATGTTTGTGCATGAAAATACCAATATATAAGCTGCAAAGAAAAAGAAATTGTGAAATTTGCAGCTGTGGTTGCCGGATTTCAACCATAAAAATGCAGTAACAACATTTTAAGTTTTACAGTTTTGAGTTAGATTTACAGTTAAATACCGTATTTGCATTAACTTGCATTAATGTTAATATACCAATCTGTTAAATTATTGAAATCTGTTGTGAATCTTTGAAATACACTGATAAACACCAAATACAGGTGGTGATGAGAAAGTTACATGAACCTAACCCCATCACAAACTGCTTTCAATGTTGATTATAACTACAAGCTTATCAATGTCATTAACACAAGCACTAAACACTATCATGGTGACAAACTGAAAATATGCATTAAGTTGTTAATTTAATGTATTCATTATTTACTTAGACTATCTTAATGATCTTATTAAACATTGACAACTTCTAAACAACTGGTTTGTAAATAAATTCATAATTTAGAAATAATAAATTGTTAATTTAACAACTTTACATGTAACATACAACCCCTAAAAAATATAACTAATAAAAAAAAACATATTTTTAAAGAAAAAACATCAAATTCAAACAAAATTTTAAATGCAATGCTGGGAATTATGGGAATGGATTTTCCCTGTAAATTATACAGTGCTTTTTTACAGTGTAAGCAGTTTCTGAAATACTTAGCATAGCTTGTCTGACACCAGAAACCATATCACATTAAAACTTAAATCACCTTTCTTTCTTATCTATTCTCCTTGGTTTAAACTTGGATCATCAAGTTTGGATCATCATGACCATGCCTAAATGCTTTGAATTACTGCCATGCAATTGCTTGATATATTACCAGAATTCATTATCAGAATCATCTATCATTTCCACATGTTTGTAAAAGCTTAATTTTTCTAATGCAGTATATTATCTTTTTTTTCTAATGTTTGTTAATTTTGCATTTTTGAGGTGAAATATAAAATAGATGTGCTGTTGAGAGCCTTTGTGAGATTCACTCTTGAAATTAACTTTTTGTTATGCTCAGACTGGCCATATTATAAGCCCATAAGCACAGTAATATTGTGTTCAAGGTGATCACAGCTGTGTCAGAGGCGATTCACTAGCTCATCGTATCCCTATTGTATTAGATTGTACTTCTGTTTAGCTTCAAATAGTCGTCTCAGCTGCAAACAACGTAAGGTGCAGTGATTGAACATGTGCTTTGTGGAATCAGAGCACAAACCACCTGGTTTGCAATTTAGTCCATATGGCGGTAGAAAGATGGGAAGAAAAGGCAGACTATGCCCTCTTATTTGCCTGTAAGGTGTGTCCTACTAAAAGAATAATTAAGATATAATTGCAAATTAATTGGCAGAAAATGACAAAAGTAGGTCTCGACCGATAGAGTGGAGGGATTTATCAGAGGACAAAAAGCTCTACTTTCTTGTTCTAATTTCGTGGAGTAAAAACACATTAAATGAAGACTGAAAAGCAGTTTAATTTTCATTTGCTTTTCTTCAAAAAAATCTGTTGCATGGCCTCCAGTGGACAGCAAAGAGAACTGCATGTGAATTATTCATGAAAGTAAGAATATGTTTTTCAAAAGAGGAAAACTGGAATCAGATCGCTGTCCCCCCTGGAGAGAGAGAGCTTTTAAGTGCTTCCATCTGGAGAAAGCACAACATGAGATAACATAAAAGCGTACACAGATACACACACGTGCACAGATACTTCAAACAGTGGTATATGCATTCAGACAAACGCTAACACAAACTGAAGACATTTTGTTCTCTCTTGTTGCTGTTTTTTTTTTCCATCACTCATCTTTTAGATCCTCTGCGGTACTCATTGCCCTCTCTCAGTGATTTTTTTGTCTTTAAGCTGCTAAACATAAGCCTCTGCTTCCTGCATGTCCGCATAATATCATAATTTAAAGCAGAAATACATCAAAAATGTTCCATAATGCTCAACAACAAGTAAACAAATCAATCAATAAAAAATAAAATAAAATAAAAATAATAATAATAATAAATAACTACATTACATGTTTATTCTAAATAATTATTATATAATTACTAAAATCTTTTGGTGGCTTTTAGTGGGCTATTCCATCCACGCACATACACACACACATTATACATACATATATATGTGTGTGTGTGTGTGTGTGTGTTTTCCATTATGGGCTAACTGGTAATATGCTCAAACAAACATAGTTTGAAATCACTGAAATGTTTAAACTTTTCAGGCAAATCTACCTCTAATTGAGTCTTTTTTTTTTGCTGTCTTTAATTTTTTCTTGCTGTCTTTGCAGTTTGTACTTGGCAATAAGAATCAATTAATATTCTGTTTTGCATCAATAGTAAATATGGTGTTCAAATGTATCCATCCTGAAGTGACATGTCAAAATTCACCACAGCTAATACCAGTCATTCTATCACACACACAAACATACGCACTGCATGCTCTCAGGCTATATAAGGACACTGTCGCCCCTGAGCCTCAAACCAGCGAACCTTGAGCATGGCCAGCAGTTCCCATGGCAACCTGTATAGAGCTAATCACCTGGGGAAACAGAACAGCCTTATGGGATTTGTGGTGCAATTATAAAAGGATCAAGTATTATAAACTTCACAAAATGTCCATTATGCCAGAAGTGTCTCAGTGCTTGTATTAATTAGTCATACTTGCTATACAGATATATTATTCTAGCACACTAATATATCTGTTTCTGGAGTAAGCACACCATGCATTGCACTCTGATTTATTATATGCATAGATGATTTGCCAGAAAAAATACAATATATTACCAGAACACCCTGTGTAATCCACTACATCCCACAATGAAAAGCATTCAACTCAACCTGGTCATTTACGTGGTCAAAAGAAAATTAGCACAAATTGTACATGTAATGGAGTAATATCTTGTGACTTGAGAAGTAACTTTAGAAATCTGCAGATTAGTAACTTACAGTTATAACATGCATCCTCAAGGTGCAAATGTGAAGAGGCAAATAAGGTATGTACAAAAGAAATACTATAAGTCGTAGTGTATAACCTAACATGCACCTTTACACAATATGTAAAATAAATCTCAGGTGTCCTCAGAATGTGTCTGTGAAATTTAATGTCAAAATACCCCACAGATCAGTTATTATTTAATTTTGAAATGTCTATTTCAAAGGGAAACAAAGCTGTTTTTGTGCATGTCTCTTTACATGCAAATGAGCCCATATTCCCATAAATAGTGTTCTGTCCTATTCAGTGCATCCACAGATAGAATAGTTATAGCTTTTTTTCTTTACTTTTTCCATGGCATCAGAACTTGTACACTGCTGTACACTGTTGTTTCTTTCACAGTGGTGGCGATGTGGGTGGAAACTTGCAGAAGGGGTTGTAATGTTATAATAATATCTTTTTTTTTAAGTCAGAGGTGGGAGCGAAATCAGACTGGCGTGTTTTTTTTTTTTTTTTTTTTTCACAGGCTTGCAGAGAAAGGCTTACCAAAATTAATTGAATGGGTTGCTCATTTTCTGGGTTGGTAGATGCTTCGGTGGCAATATAGCACTTTTAAATGCAAAATAACCATAATTATTCAATGATATGTGCAACATAGTTGTAAAAATGAGAGTAAGCAGACTGAAGCGTGAATCTAAATGCAGGGTCTTTTATAGAGGTAATATGAGAACAATAAAATAATATTAGCTAACTACTGTCAAATACAATATTATTAATACTGATATTAATTCACCAAAACTGTAAAATGTAATTAAAATGAATAAATAAATAAATAAATACAATTTATTTCTTCACAATTTTTTTTTTTTTTTTTTCACTTTGATTTTCAGTTATTTTAATTATTAACATTTGTTTTTTCATTCTTGCCGTAAGAGGAGCCTCAGTTATTCCCATGACATTAAAGGTCAAACTACCTTCCTACACTGTCAAAAAATCAAGTTTAGTTTCTTAACTTGTTGTTTTCGATTTAAACAGCAAAAAGATCAGGACTCAATAATCTCCTGAAGCTACTTGCCTTAAAGGTTTTCTCAAGGTATAATTAACAGCATAAACCTCTTTATTACGTTGAAGGCCAATATTGGGCAGGACGAGGACTTGTGCTGTGCACAAGAAAGCAAAGAAACTTAAGGTCAAGAAGGTGAGGAATGTGCTGGAGTGAATGTGTCATGACTGCCCTCAAGCGCCACAATTCCTCATCACGCACCACGCACCCACAATTTGCAACGTCTTGATCTGTTTCCACTGTCATTACTGAGTGTTTCTTTCCTTGCCCTGATCTCCTGGTTTCTGATTATCGGACTGTGTCTTGGGTTGTGATTGTTTGCTAGTTGCCACGATATTTGCCTGTGTACCCTGACTTTGATTTTGCATTGCCTTTATTGATCTGTTTACCTGTGTCTTGACCCTGGCCGTTGACTCTGATTAAAGGAATTTTGCACTTGGATCCGCATGCCTCAGTTTCAGTCATTACAGAAGACTTCACCATGACAGGATCCAGCAATTCCTCCAGAGGACCCCGGTCTAGGAGAGATCCGATGGAGCAACTTTTCCAGTTAATGTTAATGCCAATCGAGAAATACATCACCCAGTTTTACTGACAGTGCTGCCAGGTACCATGAGGTGACGTAACGTTGAAAGACTTGTTCCGCTGGTGCCTCAACGAGCCGGTAAAGTTGTGGATGCCACTCGAGAGGTTTGAATGCAGTCTCCTCGATTTTCTGGAATATGCACTGGTGATGGCAGGTTCAGAGCTACCATGGGAATCGCGTAATAGGAGGAGAAGCCCATTTCCCAGATTAAAGGGGTAGTCACATCCCACCACACCATCCAAGACACAGATCGCGACCCACTGCACAAGAGGGTTGCCACACCTAAACTACTGCATAAGACGGCTGCCACACCTGAACCACAGCACAAAATGGTTGCCACACCAGAGCCACTTTACAAGATGGCTGCCACCCCTGAGCCGCTTCACAAGATGGCTGCCACACCTGAACCACAGCACAAAATGGCTGACATATCAGACCCACTTCACAAGATGGTTGCCGGTCCTGAGCTGCTTCACAAGATGGCTGCCACACCTGAATCACTGCACAAGATGACTACATGTCCATGGGACACAGAGGTCACTGAGCGTCCATTCCAGTTGTCAGATCCCATTTCTTAATCACAGCCAGGAGAGCCATTGTCCGGTCCCTTTTCCGAGTCATGGCCAGGAGAGACGTTGTATGGTCCTGTTCTTGAATCATAGCCAGAAGAGCAGTTATCGGGTCCAAGCACAGAGTCATGGCCAGTTCCTGTTGCCAAATCTGCCCTGGAGGGTATCGCGGCCACCGTCTCTGACCTGGAGGGTGTTCCTGTCACCCAAGCCGCCTTGGAGGGCATCTTTGTCTCCGGTACCACCCTGGAGGTCACTAAGGTCAGTTCAGCAAGGACTCAACCCCACCATCCTTCCCCCTGTTCCACCACCCTCCTAAAACTGTCTCTAGAGCGTCTGGAAGCCGCTCCTTAGAGGATGGGGGCTATGTCATGAGTGCCCTCAAATGCCACTAGAGGGCACTCGCATCACCTCACCTCCCTGGGACCCACATTCACAACACCTGTTTCAGATTTGCACACACCTGCTTGTAATCATCCAAAACCACACCCTCATTTGACACTGCATTTAAGTTGGACTCATTACAGTAACAATTTGCAAAGTCTTGATCTGTTTCCACTGTCATTACTGAGTGTTTCTTTCCTTGCCCTGATCTCCTGGTTTCTGATTATCGGACTGTGTCTTGGGTTGTGATTGTTTGCTAGTTGCCACGATATTTGCCTGTGTACCCTGACTTTGATTTTGCATTGCCTTTATTGATCTGTTTACCTGTGTCTTGACCCTGGCCGTTGACTCTGATTAAAGGAATTTTGCACTTGGATCCGCATGCCTCAGTTTCAGTCATTACAGAAGACTTCACCATGACAGGATCCAGCAATTCCTCCAGAGGACCCCGGTCTAGGAGAGATCCGATGGAGCAACTTTTCCAGTTAATGTTAATGCCAATCGAGAAATACATCACCCAGTTTTACTGACAGTGCTGCCAGGTACCATGAGGTGACGTAACGTTGAAAGACTTGTTCCGCTGGTGCCTCAACGAGCCGGTAAAGTTGTGGATGCCACTCGAGAGGTTTGAATGCAGTCTCCTCGATTTTCTGGAATATGCACTGGTGATGGCAGGTTCAGAGCTACCATGGGAATCGCGTAATAGGAGGAGAAGCCCATTTCCCAGATTAAAGGGGTAGTCACATCCCACCACACCATCCAAGACACAGATCGCGACCCACTGCACAAGAGGGTTGCCACACCTAAACTACTGCATAAGACGGCTGCCACACCTGAACCACAGCACAAAATGGTTGCCACACCAGAGCCACTTTACAAGATGGCTGCCACCCCTGAGCCGCTTCACAAGATGGCTGCCACACCTGAACCACAGCACAAAATGGCTGACATATCAGACCCACTTCACAAGATGGTTGCCGGTCCTGAGCTGCTTCACAAGATGGCTGCCACACCTGAATCACTGCACAAGATGACTACATGTCCATGGGACACAGAGGTCACTGAGCGTCCATTCCAGTTGTCAGATCCCATTTCTTAATCACAGCCAGGAGAGCCATTGTCCGGTCCCTTTTCCGAGTCATGGCCAGGAGAGACGTTGTATGGTCCTGTTCTTGAATCATAGCCAGAAGAGCAGTTATCGGGTCCAAGCACAGAGTCATGGCCAGTTCCTGTTGCCAAATCTGCCCTGGAGGGTATCGCGGCCACCGTCTCTGACCTGGAGGGTGTTCCTGTCACCCAAGCCGCCTTGGAGGGCATCTTTGTCTCCGGTACCACCCTGGAGGTCACTAAGGTCAGTTCAGCAAGGACTCAACCCCACCATCCTTCCCCCTGTTCCACCACCCTCCTAAAACTGTCTCTAGAGCGTCTGGAAGCCGCTCCTTAGAGGATGGGGGCTATGTCATGAGTGCCCTCAAATGCCACTAGAGGGCACTCGCATCACCTCACCTCCCTGGGACCCACATTCACAACACCTGTTTCAGATTTGCACACACCTGCTTGTAATCATCCAAAACCACACCCTCATTTGACACTGCATTTAAGTTGGACTCATTACAGTAACAATTTGCAAAGTCTTGATCTGTTTCTGAACATTTCTTTCCCTTTCCTGATCTTCTGGTTTTTGATTATTGGACTGTGTATTAGAGTGTATCATAATTAAAAAGGCTTAAAAAATATACTAAATGGTGTTTTTTTGAAAATCTAAAAATGTACGTAGTTTCCTGTAAGGGGTAGGTTTAGGTGTTGGGTCAGTGTAGGGCAATAGCACATTCAAATTGTATAGTATAAAAACCATTACGCCTATGCACAGTCCCCAAAAATCACAAAAAACAAAATGTGTGTTTATGCACCTGGTACTTATCATGTTATGGAGACCAATTTTCCCCACAAAAATAGGAATACCAGTAAATTTTGACATTGTGGGAAATTTTTTTTAGGTCCCCATGAGGAAACAAGCTTATAAAACATACTGTATTAAGTTTTTTGAAAATCTATAATGCACATATTTTATATATATA